>CM041776.1:328882043-328978398 GCA_023374045.1 Limonium bicolor | reverse complement strand
GTAGCAAATAAAACCCGGTCGGAATATAGCATGAGCAAATTACGACCAAGAGTATCGAACCCAAGGGACTTATAGAAAATTAGTCCTAATCCGGTAATAACCTATTCTAAAACAAGGGGGGAAATTGAATGTAATTCTAAACCTAATTAAAACTAACTAAACTACATGGTAATTACAATGAATTTATTCTTGATTAAAGGAGTAAAACCATCTAAGCATCAATGTGAACTCGAAACATAAACACAAGCCTTCGAATTAACCAACACTGAATACGCCGGGTGTCCTGCCGGATACCACTTGCACGGCATATTCAAAGACATTGAATATGCCGGACATTGGCCACCCGGCAGTGCATCCGGCAGAGTCATAATGCATATTATTTTTCCAGTTTCCGAGAAGAAAACAGAAAACTCATTACCTATTAACAATACGAGCATATATCATGCCACGAAATGAACAAAGTAATGGGAAATGTGGGTTAATTCTCACTCTCACTAAACTTCTTAATTCATAAAAAGGGAGTAGAAAGATCATTAAGAGAGTCTAACCTATTCTACTTGGGATTCATCATCCACAAGTAAAAATTGCATGAAGAGAAAAAGAGATCAACCAATTCTCTTTCAATAAGAACCATACTCTTAATAAACTTGAAAATTATATTTAGAAGATCATATTGTTTTACAAAGAGAGTTTCATTTCCTAACCAAAGAACAAACAAGGAATTACTACTCCACCATCCACACAAATCGAGAGAGAGAATACACAGGAGATAAGAATATTGGATGTAGCCTTAACCCGCCATGGATTCTTCTCTCCGCGTGGAAAGTTGCATAGAATATCCTTGGACACCAACACCTTGGAGGAGGGCGGAAATGGTGATGTGAATGGAGTGTATAGGGGTGTTGAAGTGTCTTGAAAAGTGTAGCCCCTTGTCCTATTTATAGGCATCACATTCTTCCCGTGCCGGGTGTGATGCCGTGCACATTATATCCGGCATATAATAACCACGTGCCCAACTGCTAACGGTCGAAACCGCCCAATCTGCGCGAAAAGGTACCTGTGCCGGACATGATATGTCCGGCACCATACCCGGCATAGGTTGGTTTGGCAACGGTCATTAACTGCCATCGTCTGGTCAATCGAGGCGACTTTTCTCATTCATGCCGGATTGGATATACCCGACATAGAGTGCTTTTCTGCTCCATGCTTGTGCCGTGCAGGTATGATCCGGCCTTATGTCCGGCATTGTGGTCAGAAATGTCTCCTTGTATGGAAAAACATATAAAACATCAATCTGAACAAATAATAGACTTAATACATAATATAGCATAAATATTAATTATTCTAACCTTAATTTGGCTAATAATCTTATAATTAAGTACACTAAAACATGATAAGTCTGAGGCTTATCAACTATTTCGACCGGGATTTTTGCAACCTGACGATATATTAAACTATTGAATTCTAAGATTATTTCTTAGTATTTAATATACCAAATAAATCGTTTGCACATGACTATGCACGGGCTAGAAGATGAAATGAAGATAATCTGCTTCCCCAGCTACCTCAAAGGGTCTGCCCAAACTTGGGTGTCGAGGTTCGACTTCTCTGGGAAGAAGTTGGAAGAAGTCTACCAAGCTTTTGTGCAGCAGCATAGCTATAACACTCACCTAGGGGTCACCTGGAGAGACTTGGAAACCATGAGACCAAGAAATCATGAGACATTAATGGAATTCATTACCAGGTGGAGAGGGAAGGCGGGACAAATGTTAGACTGGCCCAGTGAAGATGAGCAAATAAGAATCGTTATTGATTGCTTAGAAAATCCTTACTCAGATCATCTCAAATCCTTGGGGATTTGTGATTTCAAGCATCTGAAGGCAGCTGCCACAATCGCAGAAGAACTATCTTTAGCTGGGAAGTTGAAAGGTCTAAGTTTCCAGGGATCGTTTCCCCGGTAATCAAGCTATCAAAACAAGCAGTCTAAGACAGACACGAGCAGCAAGTTTGTTCCTACCCCATCGACCAATCAATCCCAACCACCAATGTTTCAAGTCCAAGTTAGTGGGTCAACCTCGAACTACTCTACAACTCCACCACCGAGCAGTTACCAATTCCAACCAAAGAGAAATTACACAAGTCTAGGAATGCCGATGGACAAAGCCTATGAGAAGTTGAAGAAGAGTGGATTCCTACCGAGACACCCGAATCTGAAACCTGGAGTCACTCAGATGGGACCTGACCTCAACAGCCTATGTGAATATCACATGATCAAGGAACACAGTACAGATAATTGTCGGGCCTTGCGCCATGCCATCCAAGACCTGATCGATGCTGGAGAGGTTGAATTTCCGAAGACTAATCCAAACACTCAGAACAACTCAATCCTCAAGCATATGAATATGTTGAAACCGATGGGGGAAGGAAAAGAAGGGTCAGATATTGGTAGAATCGTGAGGATCAATGTCATCGAGAATTCTTCTAAGCCTGGTAACCAGAGTACACCCCCTCCGATTGTGCTATCCGCGGTGCTAGACGCATTCCGAGTCCCTCGTCCAGAAATTCAACATAATATTCAACCGCAGTTACATGAGTATCTAGCTATGACGCATGAAATTCGAGACACAGTTGAGCGTCTGGGGCTACAAGGAAGGGTGTCTATAAGCAATCAACTGATAGTAGGACGACACATGGAGAAGAACCTCGAAATACTCGTGTGGCTGAACTTTGAAGCACGAGAGCTCTATAAAGCTATGAAAGCATTAGAGGTTGTGGAGGCTTGGTGCCGGCAAAAGGTTTCTGAGAGACGAGGCAGAAGAATTACAGAATGTAACGTGGTCCTGATCACCAACGAAGATGATGGTCCACCTGCTGTAACTCCGATCAGAGCACCTCTTTTGATCAAAGATGAAGATCTAGGTCAGACTCACCACATTACCCGTTCAAGAAAACACTACATGAAATACCCCTAACCTTTAAATAATTGTAAATAAATATTATCAGGGGATTATTAAACCCTGAGAAAAATATATAAACAGTTAGGCGTTAAAAACGCATCTAAACTCCTTAAGGTCATAAACGGGCGTTAAGCCGGACCTTAAGCTAAACAAGTTATATAAGCTATAAACCTCATATGAAGTTAATCAAGGATCATTATATGACCTTTGGAATGTATGACCTCATCTAAAACTGAGTAAAAATACAAAATGCCCGGGAGTTCCCTTAAGGGCCTGAAAGTCCCGAAAGTCCCGGAAATATTTTATAAGATGAAGTAAAGTATTACACTTCATTCCAAATGCACCATAACACTTAATTAAACATATAATATGAATTCCTCACGCTAAATTCTAAGTTAAACACAAAGCGCTCGGAGGTTCCCGAAGGGGGCCCCATAAACCCCCGGGAATGCCCCGGAGAAGTGCCGAGGTGGCATGAACTCCTATATAATCCATTATTAGAGTTTCTAACATCATTATTCAACATTATAAAGAGAATGATAGAGCTACTTCTCCAAAAATTAACAAAGTGCTCGGGGGAAATTCTTAACGCTCCTATTTTGCTCGAGAGTGTCCCAGTAGCCCGGAAATTGTGTCATGAGTTGATATAACCCCATATAACTCAATGTAGCACCTTAATATATTATTATTGACTATAAACAATGTTTATAAACACTTGGAACTCATAGCGACTACTTATTTTCCAGAATAACCTTAAAGCACAAAAACGCACCTTCGGGTGTCATAAAAACGTGTTCTACGCTATTACCTTGAAGTTTTTGAGGAGCCATGAGTTGGGAATATTGAATGGGGATGAAATTAATATCTAAATCAGTTAAAAGCAGTGCTAAACACATAGCAATAACAGGGCCTATTTTAGGATCAAAAAGTAGTATAAAATCAGCATTTTACCTTAGAAACTTTCATCTTTTACCTTGGTATAAATGTACCAATTAAATGTTGTGACTTACAACATGTTATAATATGGTATTAATACAATATAGTGTGACAGGAATCAAATTAAAAATCAGCCCCATATGGCTGCTATTGTGGGCGCCATTTTGGGTATATTTGGACTAGTTTTTAGCTTAAATATTGTCTTATGGATGATGACTCATCTTATCATGTACCATGTGATAATATGTCAAAGAATCTCAGTCAAATGATCCTAACACTACCGAATTCCTGCAAGGAAATGAGAAGAAAACAATCTTTGAAAAGTAATAAATAAATACACCTAGATCTACTTTATACATGTGCATTGTAACTAAACAAATCAAACAGCCATGTTGTAGCCTAATGCTGCCGATAATGACTAAGGGAGTGGAGGATTGATTGCTGTCTATTTAGTTAATAAAACAACCACCCAACTAAGCATGTGCCTATGTTTCAATTGACAAAAATCAAATAGACAACAAGCAGCCCTTAGTTGCCGAATTCAAGCAAGAAAAGAAGAGTTTGATTGCCTTATAAAAATTAAACTAAAACACCTACCAACCTAGGCATGTTCTCATGTCTTCCATTAACCAAAAATCAGTTGCCTATGTGCAGCAATATTACCGTGAGCAACAAGAGCAAGACAAGGACAAACAACATTTAAAATGCTAAAGAAACATGCACCTACCTTAGCTCTTGTCTTCTTGTTTCAATAATCAAACAAGCCATTTTTCTTCCTTGTCATCCAGCCGAAAGCAAGTCCAATTATGAACATTTTATGGAGCCAAACAATCAAACAATAAACTATAGAAAAGCTAGACAATTATTGTGTCAAAAATTCCTTCCTTGCCAAACCTCTTATTTCCTTACGTGAGCATTCCATTCTTTCCTTGCTCACTCAACGAATTGGTAAGATTCATTTCCTCTCTTTCCTTTCTTCCTTAGCTAGTTTATTCCTTAGAGCTTCAAAGCTCCATTAATGGTGTTTTAAGTTCTAACACCATTTCTTGTAATTTTCCTGGCTAAATCTACTAAGTCTTGAACCAAGAATCATCCTAGCAACTCTTGCAAATTTCGCCAAGCTTAAGTGTTCCAAGGAGTCACCTTGATTCAACAACAACACAAGGAACAACAAGAACAAGTTAAGGTATATTTTCATGCTTGAAAATCCTAGTAAATTCCTTAACTCATTTCCGAAAATTATGAACTTCTAAACCAAGGTTCTCTCTTCATTTCATGAAGGAAACTTAGATCTACAATCATCCCAAGGTGTACCAAAAATTCCTTGAAAAATACCTAAGGTAAACTCTTGTAAAACTACTCCAAATCTTACTTATAAATCCTTGTTAGAAGTCTAACACATGGATCTCCTAAATCTACATATGGAGGCCGAATACTCTTCATCAAAATAGCATTTGAAGAGCTTGGAATTCATGGAGAAATCAAGTACAAGAATTATCTTGATTTAAGGAGTAAGTTTCTATAATTAGGGTTTATTAAGTTCAAGCTTCAAACTTTGGTATAAAAATTATGTATAAGCCTCAGTAATATTAAGGCCGAATTATTATAGGTTATAATGTCAAGAAAATAATTTATAACATATAAGGTAAGATTATTACCTTAAGGTATAAATTTGTGTCACAAAAATTAATTATGATACATATAAGTTCAAACCGAATTGTCTAGGAATAAAATGTTCTATTTTGAGTTTATAATCATTCTAAGTCATTAGCATAATTTTTAGAAGTGTTATATGGCTTATATACATTTATATGTATTTATTATAAGGTATAAATCAAGTTTTAAAACCATATGGTAAATATTGGTCAAAGCCGAGAACATAATGGTTTATTTGGTGATTTTGAAGTATATAAGTATATTAGCTTATATTATAAATTTTGGGAACATTAAAAATAGCTACAAGTATTTAAATGACTAGTTTATAAAGTTATGTGGTTAAAATGTAAATTTTGGAAAGTATAGTGTACGAATAAGAAATGCCGAGAGTTAAGAGGTTAATTGGTATACTTATGATATAATATAAGGTAGGAATTAATATTATGAATTTTGGTAAATTTAGACAAGTGGTTAAGTGTTAAAATAACATTTTATAAAGTTTTAGGGCTATTTTGTAATTTCTGGAAACTATAGAGTAAAACCGAATTATAGATATGTTTACTTGGTATATTAAAGTATTAATTATGAAACTAAGTCTTGGTCAAAGTGTTGACCAAAAAACTTTGGGTTAAAATGATTTATGACATAAAATATTAAGTTTATAAAAGTTTTGGGGTGAATATGTAATTTATGAAAGTTTAATTATAAAACCGAATTAGCTAAGGGGCGAATTCATAATTTATAAAAATATAGGGGTCATTTCGGTTATTTAAGGAAATTAAATATTAAAACTATAGTTTATGAATTAATATGTAACTTATATTAAGTTTTGGGGTTAAAATGTAAATATATAAAGTATATGTTAAAAACCAAAATTATATGTTGTTAAATAATAATTTGCGAAAGTTAGTGGTACAAAATATAATTTCCAAAAATTATATGGTCATTTGGTAATTTACAAAAGTTAATGTGTTCAATTTATAATTACCAAAATTATAAGGTTTGTTTAGTAATTTAAGAAAGTAAGGAATTAAAACTAAGGAATATAATGTATCTTGGAGTATAATGTAAAGTTTATGAAATAATGGTGGTTATAATAAGAATAGCCAAATTATATTGATATGTGGAATAAGTGAAAACAATTATGAGTATATAATTAATGAGATGAGGATATACCATAAAATAGAAATATGCTATAAGAGAGAAATTCATTATCACATGTAGTTACTACATAAAATAACGAACTGTTAAACTACCTCGAACCACTGTAAAATAATAGGGGAAAATAAAGAACATACGGGGTTAGTATACTACGAGTATTAGTTCTATAGTAACAATACTGTAATGCTTAGTGGATAGTTGTATTAACGTTACCCGATATTGCATGTGAATATAACAGTGTACGGGGAGAAATTTCTAAAGCGTAAATTTTCAAGCTAGCAGTTATCACGGTGAACGGTATGTCAATTGTGTGGTCTGAATGTCCTAAGGATTTTCCCGAGGTCCAGACGTTGTGTGTTTAACTGTTAAGAGCGATATCTGTGATTTATGTATTTTATCTTGTATACTGTATTGCTCGACACCACTGCGTTTTATTTTACGCGAACGTCTTATGACTGGAAGTTTATAATCTAAACTGGAACAAGACTAACTGACCTTTAGGTATTATGAGAACCTAACTGATGGTCAACTGTTATAGTCTTAACTCAAGGATTGGTTATTGTATCACTGACAAAAGGGCTAACTTATAAAAAGAGGAATCCAGACTGTTTCGACTTTCTGGTTGCGCATCGTGATCACTACGAGGGACTATATCAAGAGTCACTCAAGGGAATCCATTGTCCACATTCGACGATGGCAGAGGGCACTGCTGTTGGTGCACAGGTTCGACCGGATCGGTCAAAATAATTATCCAGGGCCATAAGGTCAGCTGGTAACGGTTCCATTGGAACCTAGGGGACTACTGTCCATTAATAAGTTATTAAGGGTTGTCTTAACATGACCTGAGGTGGAATTTAATTGGAGAAGTTTAAGTGGTTGGTTTAAAAGGATAAGGGTCATGTGACCTACTAACAAGTACAGATAATTAATATGCGTATCTTGTTTGGTTATTGCTATGGTTTATTGGTGTGTGACTATCTGGTTGTTGTTTATTATTGTGATGATATTGACAGGTGAACTATTGTGTGTTTATTTGACATTATAGTTATTACTATTGTTGTAAATGGATTATCATGTAATGAATCTAATATCAAGATGGCTAAACGACTTAAGGAATCTAGATGACTTAGGACTACATTTAGCATACCAGCATATCGTTTGTTGAGCCCTTCAATGGGCAAAACATTTCAAGTTACTGATTGAAGATACAAGCCGGAGTGCGGGACACAGGGTAGCTGATGTGTTTTAATAAACACTTTGTAGTTTTATTATGTATTATATTAAGGAGATTGTTGTATTTCATTTAGTTGCTCAGCTTGGATTTGGTTTGTAATATTAAGAGTGCTCAGTATCTTGTTCATCACAGCGGGGAGGAGTTGAAGTTGACGGATGGAGTAAGGTTGCCTTGTTACTCACATGGGTGAGTAACGGCATGTAACACCAACGTTAGATAGATTTATTTTCCGCTGCGAATTATTTTATTATGCTACGACTTGCGACGTTATTACAGGTTTAGGATTAGGGGTGTTACACTACAAGCCGACCGAGCTTGCTGAAGAGGCCATGTCACTACCCCAGAAAGTATATGATCTCAATTTGAGTAAATCAGAAAATAAATTGGTTGGAGAAGAGGAATTGCTCAAGAAGTTGAAGAGCACAAGCATCCCCATCACAATCTGGTCCTTCTGACCATGTCGGAGGAACACAAGAATGCAGTGGCCCGACATCTTAAAATGGATAAGAAGCAAACGGTCAGTGTAGACACCATTTTAGCCCACTTGACCCAAACCCCTACTATGACAATCACTTTCATAGACGAAGAAATCTCCGCCAGTCTGGACGAGCCCTCTACATATCTGTAAAGGCTGGGGGTTTCAATGTCCCCAAGACACTCATCGATGACGGTGCTGAAGTGAATATCTGCCCGCTGCTTGTTGCTTGACACATGGGGTATAATGATCTCAAACCTGTGGAGATGACTTTAAGCGCATATGATAATAGCCACAGAAAGGTGTTGGGAATGATCACTCTGTCGATCCTAATCGAGGATGCCTCCTTCTTTGTCGAGGTGATGGTCATCGATATCTCTTCCACCTTCAACTTATTGCTGGGCCGGAATTTCATTGACCAAATTAAGGGTGTGCCCTCAGTGGTCCACCAAAAGCTCAAGTTTAAGCACGGTGGACGAATCGTGGAAGTGCTAGAAGAGGCAAGACTGAATCTCAACTGTTTGAGATCAAAGCACCAGGTCAACAAGAGCTAACCTTTGGGGGGCTCACAGTGGCGAAACTGACGCAACAGGTAAGTCAAACTTCTCATCACTCCTTTCTACTTCGACCCTAGTGTCTATAGCCCCGCATCACAGCACATGATGTCTCGGATGGGCTACAAACAGGGGAATGGATTAGGGAAGGAGCTACAGGGTATGGAGGAGTCGTTAACGCCATATGCTGGAGCCCGAGGAGCCGGGTTAGGATTCACAGAGGTGCCAGGTATGATATTAACAGATTCACATATAAGAACTCCCGTGGATTCTTTCTTATCAGTTAACCCTGAATCATATATGTCTGTGAGTTATGAAAAGTAGAAAGTAGCTCAGGGGGATCAGGAGACAATGGAGTGGGAGAGCGAGTGGACCACTTTATTCTCCCTCAACTCATGCCCTGAAGACCATGCCGGCAAGGGATGCGACCAAGGAATGCCCGAGGAGGAAGCGGAGAGCAGTGTCACGGTCGAACTAGTCATCAAGGACCCCGCACTCTCGGTAGATGGCCATGGAGCGTGTCTTGTCGTCTATCACAAGAAAGAGGAGTTGATTCCCTAGGAGCCTTACGTAGTTTGTCTAGCTAGTAGTAGCGATAGTGATGGCAGTGTTACTAGTAATGAATGCAGTTACAAGTGTAATGAAGACATCGACAATGCAAATAGGATTAGACTAGGGGAAGGATCGCCACCATTTATTTTCACTTGTAAAAATGGTGGAAATTTTCTAACAATCTTAGAGCTCCCAAGCTCATCGGAGATTAATGAAAATTCAGTCTGTTCAGAGTATTCGTCTATTCTGTCTTCTGAAACGTTTAATTCATTGCAAATATTTGAGGCCGAAGAGGAAGAATATAATGAGGAGAGTATGCCTCCCACAGAACAATATTCCACCCACACTCAGATTGTGGAGGACACTATAGCAATAAATATCGGAACACCTGATAACCCCAAAACTTTGCAAGTCGATTTGGGTCTGAGTGAAACAGAAAAACGTGACTTAACTTCTCTACTAACTGAATATGTCGATGTTTTTGCTTGGAGTTACGCAGACATGCCTGAGATCGATCCTGACATTGTCCAACATCGAATACCGTTGTATCCCAATGCCAAACCTAAGAAACAACATTTAAGAAGAATGAAACCTGAGCATCAACTGAAAGTGAAAGAAGAAGTTGAGAAATTGTTACATGTTGGCTTTATCCAGGTCGTCAATTACCCCAAATGGCTAGCCAATATCGTAGCCGTCCCAAAGAAAAATGGAAAGGTGCGAGTGTGTATTGACTTTCAGGACTTAAACGAGGCCAGCCCCAAAGACAGCTTTCCCTTACCCCACATTGATATCCTTGTTGACAATACTGCCCAACATGCGCTACTGTCATTCATGGATGGATTTTCAGGTTACAATCAAATCTGAATGGCTGTAGAAGACCAGGAAAAGACGTCTATTATTACGCAGTGGGGAACCTTTTGTTACGTAAACATGCTCTTTGGCTTGAAAAATGCCGGAGCCACGTATCAAAGGGCTTCCACTACATTGTTGCATGATATGATTCACAAGGAAGTGGAGGTATACGTAGACGACATGATCGTCAAAGCTGCCCAACGGGAGGACCACTTGAAAAACCTGAGAAAGTTCTTTGATCGGATGCGAAAATACTAGATGAAGCTAAACCCCGAGAAATGTACATTCGGGGTGACCGGGGGAAAGCTTCTGGGCTTCATGATCACAACCCGTGGAATCGAGGTAGATCCGGATAAGATAAATCCATTCAAGAAATGTCTCCTCCGAAGACCGAAAAGGAAATCAGGGGTTTCTTAGTAGAGTTTAGTACATCAGAAGATTCATCATGCAGCTAACCGAGACCTGTGAGCCCATCTTCCGTCTGTTGAAGAAAGATGCGTCTAAAGTATGGAATGAACAATGTCAAGAGGCATTCGAGAAGATCAAAACCTATTTGTAGAACCCGCCAGTCTTGGTACCGCCCCAGGAGGGTAAACCAATGATCCTTTACCTCACTGCCCAAGAAACGTCAATGGGCGCATGCCCCAGGAACAAGGATCTCCACCACGTGAAAAGTCGATTTACCATATTAGTAAAAATGGGTTGATGTAGAAACATCATACTCCGACAACCAAAATTTTGTGCTGCTTTGGTATGGGCTACGAAGAAGCTAAGGCACTACCTGTTAGGGCAGGAGGTTCATCTGATTGCACGCATGAACCCTATAAAGTACCTTCTGGAAAAGCCAATTCTTGATGGTCGCTTGTCCAGATGGTCCCTATTATTGTGAATTTGATATAAATTTCCAAATCCAAAAGTCAATCAAAGGGAGTGCCATAGCCGAGCATTTAGCAGAATGCCCAGTAGCGTCCGAGTTCTTTGGCAATGACGACTTCCCATACGAGCAAATCATGACGTTATGAAAAACCTGTTGGAGGTTGTACTTTGATGGTGCCGTCAACTATAAGGGAAAAGGGGCCGGAATCCTGTTAATCCATCCCGAAGGGGACCTTCTTCTGGCTGCAATAAAAATCAACTACCCAGTCACCAATAACATGGCCAAATACGAAGCCTGCATTCTGGGACTTGAAATGGCGTTAGAATTACAAGTGGAGGAGTTAGGGGTCTTTGGCAACTCTAATCTCGTTATTTCGCAAGTCAGTCAGACTTGGGAGATCAGAGAAGAACGATTGATCCCCTACCATGACTATCTTTCACACCTAATCACCTGCTTTCGAAATATGACTTTCAAGCATGTGAACCGGAGCCATAATATCTTTGCTGACTCTTTAGCTTCCTTGGCCTCAGTAGTCCAAGTACCGACCGGATCATTATACTTTCCCTTGTGGATAAGGATGACCAATGTACCCTCATTCGAAATTGGAGCCATCGAAGCAGAGGAAACCGAAGATGAGTGGTTCATGGACATCGAGAATTTCCTTAGAAAAGGAGAATACCCTCCAGAAGCCACTAAGCAGGACCGCATTGCACTGAGGAGAATGTCGAATCAATATGTGATCTGCGGAACCAATGTCTACAAGAGAATTCCGAATGGAGTCCCACACTTATGTGTGACCAGAAAAGAGGTTGATAAGATCATCGAGGATGTCCACGAGGGGGTATGTGGGACCCATGTTGGAGGACATTCCCTATCCCGGAAAATCCTCAGACTAGGGTACTACTGGACAACAATGGAAGCCGATTGTCACGCATTTGTGAAAAAGTGCACCAAGTTTCAGACACATGCTAACTTGCAACACCTGCCTCCCCTACCCCTGACAGCCATGGCGGCTCCTTGGCCGTTCTCTATATGGGGAATTGACATCATTGGGGAAATTCACCCTAAAGCTTCAAATGAGCATCGCTACATCCTTGTGGCGATAGATTATTTCCACAAATGGGTCGAGGCATGGTCGTTTGTGAATATCGGATCAAGACAGGTCGCCCAGTTCATCGAGCGGGATATCATATGCTGATATGGGCTCCCCTCAGAGTTCGTATCAGACAACGGTCCTCAATTTGACGGAGACACTGTCCGGGTCATGGAAAAATACAACATCTGTTACCATTGATCATCTCCATATAGACCTCAGACTAACGGAGCAGTCGAAGCCACCAACAAAGCTGTAAAGAATGCACTGTCAAAAATGGTTGAAACCTACAGAGATTGGCCAGAGAAGCTGCATTACGCTTCTGGGGTTACCGAACTACTGTCAGAACTGCAACCGGAGCCACCCCGTACTCCCTGGTCTACGGGACAGAATGCGTTTTACCAATTGAGCTCGAAATCCCAACCCTTCGAGTCACGAATGAACTGAAAATTGTTGAAAGTGACTGGTTACAACAACGCTATGACAGCTTAGCTCTTCATGATGA
This sequence comes from Limonium bicolor, assembly GCA_023374045.1. Classification (NCBI taxonomy): domain Eukaryota; kingdom Viridiplantae; phylum Streptophyta; class Magnoliopsida; order Caryophyllales; family Plumbaginaceae; genus Limonium; species Limonium bicolor. The sequence continues at coordinate 328,965,546 of CM041776.1, read as the reverse complement.
AAAACGCCTAATGGCGCTATATCATATCCAGGGTTACCAGAAGAGAATGGCTAGAGCGTTCAACAAAAGGGTCAGAGAACGAAACATCCAAGTGGGTGATCTCGTCCTAAAAGAGCTGAGAAAGGATTTGCCAGACCCACGAGGGAAATTCAGACCGAACTGGGTGGGCCCCTATCTGGTCAAAGAGATAACCCCTCATGGTGTTGTATTATTCACAGATTTTGACGGAGAGGAATTTTAAAGCATTGTCAATCTTGACCGGTTGAAACAATATTATGTCTGAACCGCCACAAAATCTAAAAAATGCATCCATTCAAAAATCCAAAAAATGCATCCATTCAAAAATCCAAAAAATACATCCATCTAGAAAATCAGAAACACAAAGAAAAATCATCATCATCATCATTTGCATTAGGTTTAGCATAACTGCATTTGCATTTGCATATCCCCAGTCTTGAGGTGTATCTCGATCTTTAATTCTAGGAAAGTCACATGAGTCATCACAAAGGCCGTCGAACTCTTGTATCATTTTCCCCGAAGAGGTCTTGAGAGGATCACCAACCATCCGTGAGAGTCGAGTAAATGAGAGAAATAGAGCGTGCAAAACCAAGAGTGCTTAACGCATTTAAATTTTGAAGCACCATGTGAGGATCTCCCTTCACAAAACCAAATATTGATTAGAAAAGCGTGTTACCATTCATGTCAAAATTTGGGAACAGTAGATGAAACAATTATCTGTCAATAGGGATGACGAGGCACCTAGGATTGAAGAAAACCTCCACAAGGCCAAAAGCCTTATTGACCCTGAAAAAATATCCCTTAGTGAACCCCGCTGAGCCTTTCATTGAAAACCTTTTTCGAAAATTGCTCCACGATATACCACCCCACATCACACAACAATTCACCCCTGCAAAAGAAGATAAAAAGAACCGGAGCCATGGTTCATTCCCCACCATTTAAAGCATGGAAGAAAGCTCGAAAGAGATACCCAAAGAGGATGAAAATGAGAGGAATGAAATACAAAATACTCAAAGGAAGTAAGAGAGAAAATGAAAGCATCACATCACGCAAAATGTTCACACTTGAGGAATATATATAAGAGCGAAAATGTCAAAAGGGTGCAAATAGACTACTCAGGGAAAGTAGTAAATAAAAAATGGAAACACATCATAATCCGCACAAATGTGAAAGAAGGCCGAAATCACTCCACCCATGGCAAAGGCGAAGTGTATTATCCATTGCACAAAAGCTCCACAATTCTTAAACAAATCCTCCCGTCCCACGCGACACACCCTGCAGCCCCGTTATAACCCAGTGAAAGACCTCCGACTTAGAGATGGTAATTGCCTGACTTGAAAAGTACCAAATTCAAAACATGAAAGGCAACAACACGTCCGATCTTGTCAATACAATTGTGCACAAACGAGCGTTGGGGAAATCAAGAAGAAAAGGAAAAAAATGAGTGTTTATCACCCCGATTAAAGAAATCCTAACTGACCATAAGAAAGGAAACGGAAAGGTATAAGAGATCCCGAAAGACTTCTTTTGGGAAGATTTTTCAAGAAGGAAGTGACTTAGAGATGACTAATCTGACTTCATTAGAATTCTCGGCTGAGCTCACCTTGACACGACATCCCCTTTACATTCAAAATTATCCAATTCCATAAAATGCATGTAGAATAGATTTGCATTCATCGGTTCGGACATAATATCCTACACCACGGAAAGAGAAAGATAAGCATACTCTTCCTATAAGGAGGCCACAGCATAGTGTCTGTCTCCTCCACCAACCGGCACGTCAGCCATTCTCTGAGTAATGTGATAGACCGTGCAGTCATCGAAACAAAGGATTAAAAATCTTCGGGCACCATTCAGGGAAATGATCCCGCAAGACATCCTTCTTCACCACCAAACTCCCCACTCGCCAAAATTCATGAACTAGTAAGGTCTGATCTTAACAGGGAGTTGTACGTAGGCAACCCTCTCAGGGTGCGACCCCGTCCCAAATAAAAACCCTCCACCCCTCGAACCATGAGGCTGTTGCTATCACTCTATGAAGAAATTTGACTCGACCGAGAAGATAACCTCGGGGCTATACCGGAGCCATCTCAGGGCTATACCAGAGCCATCTCAGGGCTATACCGGAGCCATCTCAGAGCTATACCAGAGCCACCTCAGAGCTATACCGGAGCCACCTCAGAGCTATACCGGAGCCACCTCAGAGCTATACCGGAGCCATCTCAGAGATACACTGGAGCCATCCGAATCACGTCGGAGCCACCCGATCATACCGAAGCCATCCGGGCACATCGAAGCCCTCAGGTTCCAAAGCCAATCATTAAAAAAAACCATCCATTCAAAGACCAACCACAAAGTCACAAAAACCAAAAACTCAAGGGCCATACCGGAGCCATCTCGAACTCTGGAGCCAAGAGTCCGACCAAATCCCGAGACTATAGTGCACATCAGGCGAGGCTATCAAAAACAAGATCGAAACATGAGTCCCACACTGACAAAGTCAAGGGCCACATCAACAAAAAGTGTTCGACCATCACATCCCTCATGAAGTAATCAAAACTCATCCGATGCCGGATCAACCCGCAACCAGAATCATCCTCAAATCAATCACTCAAAGCAGCGAGTTTCGTACAACTCCAATTTAGTATTATAGGCTCGTCATAAGTCCTATAGCTAGACGTCTAGAGGTTTAGTGGAGGCTCGTCATAAGTCCTCGTACTTTCAGTTTGCATTATAGGCTCGTCATAAGTCCTATAACTAGACGTCAAGAGGTTTAGTTGAGGCTCGTCATAAGTCCTTGTGCACCTAAATCTATCAATTGTTAGTATTATAGGCTCGTCATAAGTCCTATATCTAGACGTCAAGAGGTTTAGTTAAGGCTTGTCATAAGTCCTCGTACTTTCAGTTTGCATTATAGGCTCGTCATAAGTCCTATAGCTAGACGTCAAGAGGTTTAGTTAAGGCTCGTCATAAGTCCTTGTGCACCCAAATCTATCAATTGTTAGTATTATAGGCTCATCATAAGTCCTATAGCTAGACGTCAAGAGGTTTAGTTGAGGCTTATCATAAGTCCTCGTACTTTCAATTCGCATTATAGGCTCGTTATAAGTCTTATAGCTAGACGTCAAGAGGTTTAGTTGAGGCTCGTCATAAGTCCTCGTGCACCCAAATCTATCAATTGTTAGTATTATAGGCTAGTCATAAGTCCTATAGTTGGACGTCAAGAGGTTTAGTTGAGGTTCGTCATAAGTCCTCGTACTTTCAATTTGCATTATAGGCTCGTCATAAGTTCTATAGCTAGACTTCGGGGTCTAGTAGAGGCTCATCATAAGTCCTCGTGCATCCAGTTATCATGTAATTTTCCCGTTGCATTCATACAGTGTTCCATTTGCAACCGTATCTCGGTGCACGGGTAAAACCTTAGTGAGAATTTTTGGCACCCCATCAACCTTGATCCAATTCTGCAAGCCTTTTACTGCAGAATTGAATTAAGGGGAGCCATCTGTAGACACCAAAAATTCTCACCCGTTTTAGAAAAAAAACGAAAAAAAAGAGACAAAAATAAACATGTTTTTAGAAATAAGGCGGTCGTCCCCGTTTTCACGGGAATTTCTTTTTTCCGGCATTTAAACCTCGCATCCCTATGGGAAAGGAGCACAAGTTGTTTATTGTAATCCGTTTTAACACACTTGATTTTGTATATTTATGTGGTTGCTTTTGTTTTAAAATATTTCACTGTTTCATTTTTACATTGTATCATTTTATGCACTCGATTGGTTCCTACTTTTTTTTATTATTTATTTCCTTTTGACTTTTCTCATTGTTTTATCGTCGCTATTTCTATTATTTTATGTGTCTTTTTTTACTACTATCATTTTTCATTTATTTTATACGTTTTATCTCATTATACGGGCATTAATTTTCATTATTTCATGTACATATGCTATTCTTTTTATTTATGTCCCACTACATTTTGAGTCTTATTTTTAATTGTATTTCATACTTTCATGTCATTAGATTAATCTTCTCATATTTGGTCGCATACTTTCTTTTGGATTCATAGCTTTTTAGGAGAATTATCCTGTCGAAATTAGAGATCTTGTATTATTTCTCCCATGGATATATCGAAAGTCGACCCAGTGTAGCTGGTCAAGGCACTTGCCATACAAACTGTTGGTCGCGGGTTTCATTCTGGGCAAGGGGCTGGGGCGTTTATTAATTTTGTTTTAACCCCAACGGAGCTCTTATTTTCGTCATTGCCATTGTCTACTAAATCTTGCTACAGCTCAGTCGGTCAAGGCGTGCGGGTGGGAGGTCGAAAGCGCCGAGTTCGAACCTGGGCGAATGCAAGTTTTGGTTTTCTCCTGATTTTTCTTCTTCTTTTAAGCCAACCGGACCAAGCTTGGCCCAGTTTTGCTTCTGGGTCCATTTTGGTCTCTTTACCCAAATAAAACCCATGTAGTAATCAGCCCATAAAACTATCAGACATTCTCCTCAAAGCCCTGCTCCCTCAATTATAAAACATCCACAGAAACCCTACTGTTCCCAGATTTTTCTAATCAGACACAAATCCCCAATATTCTCGTTTTGAAAGAGTAAGAAGCTTCTGCCTCCTTTTGGTCTTTTTTGAACTCGGCCGAGAGAGTTCCTCTTCGTCATCCTTGTTCGCCGGGAAACTCACCCTCCTACGTAAACCCTCCTTCCATCGACACCCTGTTCCACCGGAAAATTCGAGCGTAGTTAATCTCCCCGTTGTCGACAGCGTAAGTTGGTTTCATCACCCTTGCACTCAAAACTTTTCCCGATTTCAATCATTTTTGTTTTTGTCTTCCCATCACGACATTCCAAAACGCATTTTGCCCAAGGGCTCAAACCGATGACGGTAGATGTTTGTGGTTCAGTCGAGAATTTGTTTCCAATGTAAAACCCATTTTCGTTTCCTACTGCTCTCTTCTTCCGTTTCTATCGGTAAAAACAGAAGCAGGCCTCGAATCCTCAGTTTCGCAGGTCCTTGGCTTCAGAGATTTAGAACACTTAATTTCTATCTTAGTTTCAGACTCGTTTCATTTTATCCTTCCGCGTACATTTAATCGCGGGAGTGAATGTAGTTCCGGTAACCATCCCGATTATAACTTACATTCACTCCTCGGTTTGCTGCTCTTCATCCCTGTGGGTCACTGGTGGTTTGTCGTGGCAAATTTTTGTTGTTACTGCTTGAGTTTCCTAACATGGTACGGACATTGCAGTCCACGAACAGGTCGAGGAAGTATGTTTAATATTGGACTCCCATATGTATTCGCGTTTGAGTTGCCCAGAGATTACTATCTCTATGATACTGTTAAACTGGTCCGCATTCGGTCGTGATTCCACCTATCTCTTCTCGCTGTCCTATTTTGATTATTCATGAATTGGTCCCTCTCCGGTCATGAGTCTCATTTTCTGCTTTTTTTAAAATTATCTTGTGGTTGTTGTTTTGTGAATCACCTCTGACGTTACGCTACGCTTGAGTGCTATGCTTTGTAGTTGACAAATGCCAATTCTAAAACCTCTACGAGAGGGTATCGGGTAGACTCTCCATCTGATTGTGTTAAAACTGTTACACCTCCTTCCTGTATATATTCCGCTGAGATTTAGTCCCACGGCTTATCTTTGTTTGAACATATTAACTATCTAGAAGTTGTGTTACTCTAAGAATCATTAATAGGAAATTATGAAGTATACAAATGAGGTTGTGTCTCTAAACCCTCTCAGTTACTTTTTGAAATTCAGTTCAAACTGTAGAAACTAACCACAGGTTTGTGATGGTGTTGTTTCCATCTTCCTGTTAATTGCTTGCAGGAAATTCTTTTGCCTCCATCCCTGGTACTTATCCCTTAAACCTAAAATGTTTTCCGCCCTCTGTTCATTTGACTGATGTGGTGGTCTGAGCAGTGTATATGATATCTCTATATGCGCTTCAATTATCTAGTGTTTGACAGAATGAAATCTACCTGATGTCATGAAAAACATGTTCATGTTATAATTTCTTGAGTAAGAGCTTCTTGGTGGAATTATTGGTTATTGCTCATTGATGGTCACTTTATCCTACTCCTGTATATCTATCTGTTTGTTTCAAAATCAAACCATGGACACCTCGGTTAGCTCTTTCTTTGACCAGACATAGTGTTAATAGTGTAAAACTGTCCTGCCTGCTCTTTGATTGCTTGATCTCAGTAATAAGTTGATAAAAGGTTAGCTTAACAACAATAGAACCTGTTGCTGAGTTTGGGTTTAGAATTTAGCCTCTGATTTTAGCTTTCTGCTATAGTGTGCTTATGAAGTTTGGTTTTCTTTCCCTATTTTGGTTTTGTATAAAGTGGTTCCCGACTTGAATGACATAGGAACAATTTAGTTGACTTCTACATACTTTAGGAATTCGTATGATGAGGATAATTAAGAAACAACAAACTGGCAAGCTGATGTGTTAGTTTAAGGTCCATTTTCCTTGTCCGGGGAAATAGTTGTCGGCTTCAATTTCATCTAGGTTTGAACCTTCGCTATTCTTTAAGCATTGGAGTGAATTAATTTAAACTACTAAAATCGCAATTCAAACCGGATTAGTGTTTCATTTAGTCCTAGGGCTGCAATTTCTGAATTTGACCAAGATACACACCATGCCCTCAATAATTTTAAACGTATTTGATTTATATAGTTGGTTGTTACTATCTTGTCGATCTGATTATTTTGATCTGAGAAGTCACTGTTCTTCCATTGCAATGTTTTGATTCATTCCTCTTGTACACCTCTTTGCTATCTAAGCCCTAGTTACTATGTCCTTAGGTCCAAGCCATTAGGATAGAGGGGGTCCCCCATACTTGATTGGTCAATGACCAATCTCTTGGTGGTGACACCCTAAACCCTAAACACACATTTAAATATGTATATATATATATATGTGTGTGTATATAAATAATGAACTTTTATTTTTCAAACCCAAAAATTCTTCCAAACACATCCCTTCTCTTCACATTAATCCAGAATTGTCTCTCAATTTTAATGTTTTCATCACTGTGTATAAAAACAAACCACAAACTTTCACATGTTTGCTTTTTAAACACGGTGTAAAAACCTAAAAATAAAAGAAATGGACAAGTCCAAATACCTAGCCCAAGTCTAAATCCAAAAGCCTACAATCGGCCCAAGCCCACAATCGGCCCAAGCCCAAAAATTCGGCCCACAGCCCAAAATCGGCCCAACAAGCCCAAATTCGGCCCAACAAGCCCAAAATCGGCCCAACAAGCCCAAACCTGGCCCATTACCCAAACCCGACCCATTACCCAAACCCGGCCCATTACCCAAACCCGGCCAATTACCCAAACCCGGCCATTACCCAAACGGCCCATTACCCAAACCCGCCCATAATCCAAACTCGACCCATTATCCATACCCGGCCCATTACCCAAACCCACAAAAGCGGCCCAAAGCCCAAAGACGGCCCAATCCAAACCTGGCCCAAATCCACAAAAGTCAAACCAATTCCACAAAATAGAGACCAATTCCACAAAGATCAAACCAAGTCCACATAAGTCAAACCAAGCCTACAACAGTCAAACCTTGACCCGAACTCAAACCTTGACCAAAAATGTTGACCATGACCAAAAATGTTGACCTTGACCAAAAAATTGACCTTGACCAAAAACTTTGACTCAAATGTTAACTTTTACCCAAGCATTGATCAACCCCACTTCAACCCAAATTTTGACCAACCCAAGCTTTGACCGGTCTAACCTTGACCTTTACCTTGACCTTACTTTGACTTGATCCCACTTTGACTCGGTCTAACTTTGACCCGGCCCGTTTTCCAACCCCAACCAAATTCGATTCAAACCCAATTCGATTCAAACCCAATTCATTTAGCCCAATTTCAATCAATTCAAATAAAATCCAGATTCAATTCACCCAATTCAAACTCAACTTGTAAATTCCATTCAAAATCCAAAAACCAAAAATCTCCTTTCTCAAATTTCAAACAATCATTTTATTCAAATTTCACCAAGTTTTCAAAAAAAACCATTTTATGGAATTTTAAAGGAAAAACTCTTCTCACATAACAAAAAACTCTTCTCAAACGTAGAAGGTTCTTCTCACATAAACAAAAAGTTTTCTCCTAAAAACATTTCTCAAAATCAGCGTTTCTTCATCGAGAATTCCGAACAACTTCAAAGATTTTCTAACTCAGTTTTCAAACTCAAAACTAAACCGTTTTTAGGGAACATGGGATGTCTAACACCTTCAAAGAACGTTTTCTTCCTTGTTAGACATCACTTGTCTCTCTTCTAAAATAAAATCCGAGGCAGGGCACTGGGGTCGTAACCTCCCTTGTCGCAGTCTAGATCTCTTTAGGCGGGGCATTAGGGTGACAAACATCCCCTAATTGTAGCCTAGATTTTTACGAGGCGGGGTGCTAGGGAAGTAACAACCTTCCTAGCTGCAGCCGGGATTTTAGAATCGCCTAACTCCCTCCCACTCCATTTCAGTATTTTCGACTTTTAATGTTTTAAACCCGGGAGTGGGACGTTATTAGGGTTTGACCGAGAACATCTAATTCATGGTGTTTCTCTCTAAATCCTATTTTTTGACATAAATTCATTGCCCCATCTTTTGAGCCTCGGCACTTACCATTAATTAAGTGTCGTGTTCGAGGGGGTACATAGGGTAATCCCTCGGGATTATCCGCCCTTTTACAACAAAATGTTTTTTCGGTTTTAAAAACTTTAAGAGAGACAATTCTCAATAAACCAATCCAACCTTTCCATTAGTGCTTTAAGTCACATGAACACTTCTTAGTCCTTCTCTGAATAAGCTCCAGGTCACTTAGGACCTTCAATCCCCGAATGCTCCCGAACAACCTTAGCCATCCTAAACTCAAGACATTTCCAAAACCCGAACACCTGCAAAACCAATATCCTCTCCTACACTCAATCATCCTTGAAACCTGAATTCCTCTTCAACACCTTCAACTTTCAAAAACACCTCAAAACCCGACCACTCCAAAAGCTGAACTTCGTAAACCCGAAAGAAACTCCTCAACTCTACCAAATGAGCCGAACACCCCTCAGCTCCACAAAAATGATCAAAATGCCCTTTTACTCCTTAAAAACTTCCAGCATCCTCCTAAGCCCTGCGAGAGCCGAAACAACCTCAAACCTCTCAAAAACAATCGAAACCTCTCAACACTCAAACAAACATCTTCAAGACCTGTCTATTCCTTCAAAATCATCTATCCCTCCGCCCACACTCAATCTTATCCTTTGGCTTTAATTGAATCTCTCTAAAAAGGTTTTGAAAGAGGGCAATCCCGACAATAGGAGACCGAGGTTTCCTCGGGCACCAATCCAAAGTCGTGGTCGTTGCCACTTTTGAGGGGTGTAACCCAGTGCGAACCCACACAGAATATTTGGTATGACTAGATAAGTCCAATCCATATGCAAATCACAGAGTCAATTAACGGTTCTTAGAACCCTTCTCCTCCCTTCCTAGTTATCATAGGTCAAACTAGGTGGCGACTCTAGTCAATTTCCGCCTTTAGGGCATAAGTCGTGTGGAGCCCATCGAGAGCGGGTGTAGTGCACACTTGCACTCGCCCTTATGCTTTATGGGAAAAACGGACGATTTAGTAGGTTTTGAGGGATGCCAGAATAACAGGTTTTTACCCTCCATAGAATGGGATTTTCTAGGATCTAGACTTCTTAGCCAGACCATATTTAGATAGACCCCCTCATACCGAAAAAACACCCTCCTCACCAAGGTAAGTTTCTTACCTTGTATTAAAAGTTTAGTTGCAACAATGAACCTAGACATTATTTTCATTTGTGAACCTAGAATCAGTGGACGTAGGGCTGAGGTGGTAGCCAATAAGATAGGTATGCCTAATTTGTATATTGTGGATGCTTCGGGATTTAGTGGGTGCTTGTGGTTGTTGTGGGATCTGTGGAGGGTGATTTTTCGGTATGAGGGGGGTCTATCTAATTATGGTCTGACTAAAAAGCCTAGATCCTAGAATGCCATTCTGTGGAGGGTGAAAACCCGTTATTCTTGGCATCCCTCAAATACCTACTAAATCGTCCGTCTTTCCCAGAAAGCATAAAGGGGAGTGCAAGTGTGCACTACACCCACTCTCGATGGGCTCCACGCGGACTTATGCCTCTATAAGGCGGAATTGACTAGAGTCGCCACCTAGTTTAACCTAAGGAACTAGGAAGGGAAGAGAAGGGTTCTAAGAACCGTTGATTGACTCTGAAGATTTATTACCAATGGATAGGACTTATCTGATCAAGCCAGAGATTCTATGGTGGGTTCGTACTGGGTTACACCTCTTAGAAGTGGCGACGACCACGACTTCGGATTGGTGCCCGAGGAAACCTCGGTCTCCAATTGTCGGGATTGCCTTCTTTCAAAACCTTTTTAGAGAGATTCAATTAAAGCCAAAGGATAGGATTAGGACAGGAGGAGAGAAAGAGAGTGGATGAGGCGAGCTTTTCTGCCAAGCTAACGCCAAGGGGAGGAGTTGGTGAACTCAGATGAGTATAGAATAAAGATTTGGGAAGAGTCTGGGGTTGAGTAAATAGACAAGACTTTAGAGTCTAATAGTTTGAAGTTTGTGGGAGCCGAAGAAGGTTTGAGTGGTTAGAGAGGTATGAGAAACACCTTAGAGAGGGAAAAGGGTTTTTTTGGAGATTTTGGGGTTTTGAGGTGTTTGAGAGGTTAGTCTGTGAGACGCTCGGGCCTATGAGACATTTGAGGTGTTCATGTAATGAGAGGTATGGGATACCAAGGTCTGTGAGACGCTCGGGTCTGTGAGGCGTTTTGAAGCCAAAGAAATCATTTTTTTTATAGTAAAAGGGCGGATAATCCCCAGCGATTACCCTATGTACCCCCTCGAACATGACACTTAATGAATGGTAAGTGCCGAGGCTCGAAAGATGGGGCAATGAATTTATGTCGAAATATAGGATTTAAAGAGAAATATCATGAATGGGATACTCTCAGTCAAACCCTAATAACGTCTCTAACTCCCGGGTTGAAAACATTAAAAGTCGAAAAATACTGAAATTGAGTAGAAGGGAGTTAGACGATTCTAAAATCCCGGCTGCAACTAGGAAGGCCGTTACTTCCCTAGCGCCCCGCCTTGTAGAAATCTAGGCTGCAATTAGGGGAGGTTTGTCACCCTAATGCCCTGCCTAAAGAGATCCAGACTGCGACAAGGGATGATATGACCCCAGTGCCCCGCCTCGGATTTTTATTTTGGAAGGGAGACAAGTGATGCCTAACTGGGAAGAAAACGCTCTTTGAAGGTGTTAGGCATTCCATGTTCCCCGAAAACGGTTTAGTTTTGAGTTTGAAAACTGAGTTAGAAAACTTTTGAAGTTGTTCGGAATTCTCTGTAAAGAAACACTGATTTTGAGAAATATTTTTAGGAGAAAACTTTCTGTATATGTGAGAAGAACTTTCTGCGTTTTGAGAAGAGCTTTCTGTGATGTGAGAAGAGTTTTTCCTTTAAAATTCTACAAAATGGTTTCTTTTGAAAACTTGATGAAGTTTTAATAAAATGAGTGTTTGAAGATTTGAGAAAAAAGAGATTTTCAGGATTTTTTGAATTAAAGCTAAACAGTGAGGAAAGCTTTTGGATTTTTGGAGTTTGAAAGGAATCTACAATTTGGTTTGAATCGGATTGAAGTTAGAATTGAACTTGATTGGGTTTGATTTTTGTAGGCTTGGGTTGATTTGATTTGGGCCTTGGATCGGTTTGGGCCTTGGGTTGACTTTTGTGGGCTTGGGCCTTTGTTGGGTTCGGTATGTAGAAGTTGAGTAGTGGGCCAAGTTGGGCTTGATGAGGCTTTCGGGCCAATTTTGGGCCTTGATTGGGCTTATGGGTCAAGTTGGGTTGAAGTGGTCTTTTTTATTTGGGCTGAAGTGGATTTAATGGGGCAAGTGGGTCTTTGATTTGGTTTTGGGCCAGATTAGGCTTGGGTTGGGCTTTAAATCGGGCCTCGAAATCAGGCCAAGACTGGGCTCGAGAGTGGGTTTGATTTTTGACATATTCTGAAGTTTTGATTTTTTTGGGATTTTTAAAATTGATTTTGGAATTGGATAATTGATTGTGAATTTTATTCTGACATTATGGATGATTTGGAAAATTTTAGGGGAAACGGGTATTCCTCACATGGACCGTGTCTAGGACCCGTATGCATTGAGGATACCCAAACCTAGAGCTTTTCTAAAATGGGCCTCAAAGGTCCACAAAAGGGCAACCTAACGGGCTTTCTAAGGTTTTTTATTGTCTTGGGCCTCTATATCGGGCTGGGCCCAAGACTTGTCAAACTAATCTACAACAAGTAATGTATAATGAAAACAAGCAATAACAAAATCAAAAATGGATGACCGGCAGATATAACATGAAATGCAATTCAAAGTGAGCATATATTTGTTTCCTTTTTTATTTCTTTATTGACAAATCCTCGGTCCAAATGGGAGCTCCTCTAGTCGTATAAATCATCAAATTCAAGATTGAGAGCACAGAACAAAATTTCTTCAAAAGCAAGGCGATCAAACTAATTGATGATTACAAAATGAATTTTATTCAACTCCCCTATGAACTAAAAAAAGGTACTCCACGATTCTATTTTTTTAATAGTCTGTGAATCAATGATCTTAAGCAAGTTACTATGAATCTGATAAGTTAAAACACGCCACACCTAAAGGAAGAAATGACATGCTATTACAAGTTCGGTTAATAACAATATATGCACCACACCAAACAGAGACAGGAAACTAAGCAAGGGCATTCAGTAATGTAAATTCACTTGGACTTTGTAAGTTCTTCCGAATTAAGGTTACTACCGGACCAAAGGGAGTGGACATCTTCCTCACGCTGAGAATGAACTGACTCCCATGAGAAACCGTCGGGCCTTCAAACCCAAGGTCAGCTCCAAACAAACTCGCGCATGAATGTCACAAAGCAAGCCCAGCACATCAGGTATATACCTCAGTCATTGAACGAAAACGAAGGCATAAGTAACACTTAGAGTAAATGAACAATACAATGAAATGAGACTGTGAGCATAACCAGTTACACACAGAGTTCGAATCAGGTACAAACGGCCCCTCGATACCCGATGTGTTTCTCGTTAAACATCAGAAAAGGAAATCCAGGCAGAATGAGGTTGCAGTCGACGAACAGACAAATCGAAACCCATTCGGGGCTAGTTTAACACGAGGAGCAGGAACAAAACCAACAAACCATTCTATGATAAAAATCCAAGCGAACATATTGGACTTCAGAGTATTGTTCCGAAAACCACTGATTCCCAAAATAATTGTGCCTGTGTTCAATAGGACTCAAGTCCACCATCATAGCACGAAATGTATAGATGAAATGAAGCTATCCCAAATTAGGGTCGGCCTGAGTCGCCTGAGATTGTGAAATTACCGCAAAAGCAGATAATGAATACAGAAGGAGATAGAATCTATACCTCTTTGTTCGGCAGCGGGGTTTACAAATTACCGTGAGTGTAGACATCGAAGGGCCCCGAACTACATGTTCCGCGTTCGCCAGTTGAAGGAATGAAGAAAAACGAAGTAGTTCCTTGCTTCGCCGCCGTGTTGCAGAGATGGAAGGAGGCGTAGCACCTCGTCGCCAGTTGCGAGCAAAATTACGTGAATGAAGAGAATCGGGGAGGTGTGAGCTTGTATGTTTCCCGTACACCAGTCGTGGAGAAGAGAGGAATGAGGCGCAGAGTCGATGAAGATGATGAAGAGAGGTGGTGGCTTTGTGTAAGGTGTAGCGAATTGGATGAGACTGAAGGATGACGGGATCGATTTTGATTTCTAGTTTGAAGGTTTTTCGAATTTGGAATTCAGAAGAGAGAGCAACTGCTTGACGAAGGAAGGTTGAGGAAAATCGATGGAGGAAAGAGATGGATTCGAAAGGGGTGAAGAAGATGACGGTGCTGGAGGTTGAAGACGACCGAGGACCGCAACCAAGGGAGAGGAGTTGGCTTCTTTTTAGAATGAAGAACAGAGAAGAGAACTGGGAGAGCCATCTTCGAGAGGAGAGGCGGGGTCGACTGGCAAGGATGGAGGCAGATGGGATTATTAATGGAGCTCCCCATCTTTCACTGTCTTCCAGATTTGGAGGAACGAGTAGTTTTTTGGGGGGAGCCATCGACCTGTTCAAGAATAAAACCCATACCCTCACGCTGCCTTCTTTTTTTCTTGTCGATTCCCTTACCGAGGTTGGAGCGGACCGATACAAATAACAACAAAATGAATGTAAAATAAAAAAGTTTGCCCATACATGGGTTCGAACTCAAGACCAACAAGCATTCCCTCCTACACCTTACCCAGATGAGCTGTGATGGTACTTAGTATATAATGGCAACGACTATAGCAAAAGCTATGTCGTGAGCTAAAATAAATTTAAAACACTCCACCCCCTCGCCAGGGATGGTTTAAAATCAGATTGTCACTTGAAAATCGTTTTCGGAAAATCGTGTTTTTATGAAATGTTTTGAAAAAGATTATAAAATAACGGTTTCGTTATGGCACGCACGCTAATATGTTTTTGAAAAAGAAAAGCGACGACCCCTCTTATTATTTCGAAATTTGCTTTATGGGGTGAGAATTTTTGGTGTCTACAGATGGCTCCCCTTGATTCAATTCTACAAGCCCTTGTAGAATTGGATCAAGGTTGACGGGGCGCCAAAAATTCTCACAATGGTTTAGTGGTGCATATGGATGCGACTGTGAGTGCATGAATGTGATTGAAAGTACGAGGACTTATGACGTGCCTCAGTTAGACCTCTTGACATCTAACTCTAGGACTTATGACGAGCCTAGGATACTAACAATCCGACTTGGTTTTAGGGTGCATGAGGGCTTAGGAGTGCCTCAACTGGACCTCTTGATATCCAGTCCTAGGGCTTATGACGGGCCTAGAATGCGAGTGAAAGTACGAGGACTTAGGAGTGCCTCAACTAGACCTCTTGATATCTAGCTATAGGACTTATGACGAGCCTATAATACCAACAACCCGATTTGATTTAAGGTGCACGAGGGCTTAGGAGTGCCTCAACTGGACCTCTTGATATCCAGTCCTAGGGCTTATGACGGGCCTAGAATGCGATTGAAAGTACGAGGACTTAGGAGTGCCTCAACTAGACCTCTTGATATCTAGCTATAGGACTTATGACGAGCCTATAATACTTTGAATGGGTACCGTACTAGTAGCGTAATAGCTGCCTAGCTGATGGACGTGGAACGATTTCGCACTAGTAGCGTAATAGCTTGCCTAGTGAAGGAAAATGTGGGACCGTACTAGTAGCGTAATAGCTGCCTAGCAGGCGGATGTGAAATGATCTCGCACTAGTAGCGTAATAGCTTGCCTAGTGGAGGAGGAAAATGTGGGACCGTACTAGTAGCGTAATAGCTGCCTAGCAGGCGGATGTGAAATGATCTCGCACTAGTAGCGTAATAGCTTGCCTAGTGGAGGAGAATGTGGGACCGTACTAGTAGCGTAATAGCTGCCTAGCAGGCGGATGTGAAATGATCTCGCACTAGTAGCGTAATAGCTTGCCTAGTGGAGGAGAATGTGGGACCGTACTAGTAGCGTAATAGCTGCCTAGCAGGCGGATGTGAAATGATCTCGCACTAGTAGCGTAATAGCTTGCCTAGTGGAGGAAAATGTGGGACCGTACTAGTAGCGTAATAGCTGCCTAGCAGGCGGATGTGAAATGATCTCGCACTAGTAGCGTAATAGCTTGCCTAGTGGAGGAAAATGTGGGGACCGTACTAGTAGCGTAATAGCTGTCTAGTGGGTGTAAAATGAAATGAGAATGATGACTTGGTTAACAAATGCCTTAATCGAATCAAACTTCCTATCTGTGCACGAGGGCTTAGGAGTGCCTCAACTGGACCTCTTGATATCCAGTCCTAGGACTTATGACGGGCCTAGAATGCGATTGAAGGTACGAGGACTTAGGAGTGCCTATAATACTTTAATGGAGTTGTACGGAACTCGCTGCTTTGGGTGGTTGATTTGAGGATGATTCTGGCTTTGGATTGATCCGGGATTGGACGCTTTTTGGTCATTTTGTGAGGGATGTGATAGTCGAGTGTCCTTGACATTGTCAGTGTGGGACTTGTGTTTGGTTTTTGCTTTGACAGTCTTGCCCGATGTGCACTGTAGTCTCGAGATTTGGTAGGACTCTTGACTCCAAAGTCCGAGATGGCTCCGGTGTGACTCTTCAGTTTGTTTTTGGTTCTGTGATTTTGTGATCGGTCTTTTGAATGGGTGTTTTGTTTTTGTTTTTAATGAGTGGCTTTGGAACATGATGGCTTTGATATGACCGGATGACTTTGGTATGATCGGATGATTTTGGTATGATCAGATGGCTCCGATGTGATTGGATGGCTCCGGCATGGCCCTAAGATGGCTCTGGTGTAGCCCCGAGATGGCTCCGGTATGGCCCTGAGATGGCTCTGTTTGGTGATGGTGAGGAACAAAGGGGGATTTTTCCTTTGAGGTGGTCGCACCCTGGGCGGGCTGCCTACGTACTCAATTTCGTATTGAGATCAGACCTGACGTAGTTCGAAATTTGTGGACGAGGCTTTGACGAGGGAATGACTCCTGTGTAGCCCTTGGGATAGTTTAATGTTTGAGGATGGATCCCGCATGGCTCTAGCTTGGCTTTGGGAGTGGTGTTCATGAGACTCGCGTATGACAGTGGATGACTTTGGGGTTTTCTTTATGTGTTTCGGATGGCTCCCGTTTGGTTCTGGACATGGTGTTGATGAGGCTCGAGCATGACGCTGGATGGCTCCAACTTTGACTTCTTTATCGGAAGTTACGCTTTGATAGCGGCTACTGGAGTCGACTTTCAACGAGACTAGTAGTAGAGTACACAAGTCGGATGTTGATGATGGAATGATAAATGCAGACTTGAGTGCTACGAGATGCAAAATGCATATGCAGTTTTTTTTTTATGAGAGGGTGCGGTCCTATCTCTATTAGTATGAGGTTTACGAATATAGACATCTTCATATCATCTTGAGTGATTGTTAACTCGAATGCGTGAAATCACTTTCCTCTCACGGAGGGACGCGGGTCAATCTCTCGTGAGTTTGGCTGTGTGTGCCAAGCGGTGTGATGATACTCTCGATGCTCAGAGCAGTATTTTCCCGAGAATTTCCTTTCGAGGTTCTGGACTTTCCGATCCTCACAAATTCCTCACTTGCAATGGGATTAGCTGTTTATGATTTGGTGCTTCGATCAAAGAATCACTCTCACTCGAAAGACCTTGTAGGGTAAGGTCACACTCCCCCGCTCATGGTCCCTTTAGGATAATGGGACATGTTGATAACGAGTATGAAGCTTATGATTCATGTTTCAGATCCGGTACTTTCAGTCAACGCTCATTAACTTATGAGTCAAAGGTCTTTATTGGGTTGTACCGGGGCTGATGGGTATGGTGTATGTCGCACGGGACGGGAGGATCAAATTGGAATTTGTGGAGCTATTGTACAATAGAGGATGTGTTTCGCTTTTGCCATGGGTGGAATGATTAGACAGGTTTCGATAACCTCTTGGTTTCTGTTGGACATCGTTGGTCCTTTGGATTCGGTTTTGCTCCTTGCCTTTTCTGGCGTTCGATTTGAACTTTCTTCTCATTTTATTTTTTTGAAATTGAATTTGTCTCATCAACTTTCTCAAGCGTTCTCAGCTTTGTATTTTGGCTTTCAGATTCGGAGTTGCATTGACTCATCAATCTTCTTGAACATTTTTGGTGTTCTTTTTTTGGTGTTTGACCTTGGAGTTTCATTGACTCACTAATTTTTCTTGAACATTTCATTTGTTGTTTTTGTGAAAGATGGTGGGGGAGAGACCATGGCTCTGGCTCCTTCGAGATCCTCTATTGCCAGGGCAAGTAAGTATATGTACGCGGCATATTGTGGAGTTTTCTTTTTTTTTTGTAGAAAAAGACTTTCCTGAAAGGCTCAGCGGGGTTCACTAAGGAGTTATGTTCGGGACAATCAAAGCTTTTGGCCTTGTGAAGATTTTGATCATAAGTGCCTCGTCATTCTCATTAGTTAATAATTGTTTTCCTACTACTTCTCGGATCTTTGCATGAATCACAGTTCTTATCTCATTATCGACACTGATCTTACTATTTATTATGCCTCTCCATGTGCTGAAGGAGTGCACATGTCGCTCATGGTTTTACCTCGATTGGCTCGCTCTACCTTCCCTCGTCGCTCGGTGGATGGTCCAATACTCTCTCTTGGAATTCAAGAGAAAATACCGCTCTTCGCACACTACTCACTTGGTTTGTGGTGCTGATTTTGATGAGACCCTTGTGTTCGTTGACGGGTCAAGAGTTTAGTGGTTCACGCGCTCTATTCAAACAATCAATCAAGATTTTCGCCAAGATGTCGTTTCGATACGGGAGTATGCAAATGCAACGATCTACCATGCAATGTGTTGTGATAATATGGAATTACTATGTATAGGATGCATGAAATGATGAAAATAATGAATTGAGATGATTGACTGAATGCTTTTTTTTTTAGTGTTTTTTTTTTCTTTGATGCAATGCATGAGTGGTGAGGCTACACCTAGTCTCGCTTGAGTCGTATTCAGCTCGCGGCTTATGAATCTCATCCAGTCACTGTTGGTCCTGGAGATGGTCTAACTGTCGGGGTTGTTGTCAAAGAAGAAGTTCTCGAGTGAGGGTGGCTTGGTGATTGGCTCCTGGATTTTTGAATTTTTAGGGAGTGACAACTCCCGCATGGTGGCCCAACGATATGACGGAGACTACATTTTTTGGGATTTTTGGATGTATGATTTTTGACAACTCCCGCATGGTGGCCCAACGATATGACGGAGACTACATTTTTTTGGGATTTTTGGATGTATGATTTTTTTTTTTGATTTTGGGGAGTGACAACTCCCGTATGGTAGCCCCACGATATGATACACTTTGAGATTGGGAAAGGTTTGAACTCGGTTTTCTTTTCTATCCCTCTGAGATCGGGTTCTGGCGTTCGAGATATTGGGATGAAAGCTGGTGTGTGACAAGTGACGATGGAATATGTGGGTGCGTGATGCTCGTGAGTGTGGACGAGATTCATGTAAGGCTGATGATTTGAACTGACTGTAAGTGCATGTGACCCTTTTGTCATGAATGCAATGCATGTTTTTTTTTTTTTTTGTGTCCGATTGCATTTGCTGGCGTTGTTTACTTAGGGGATGCCTCCTGTAGATACCGTGAATTTTCACCCCATAAAGCAAGTTTTATGAACGATGTATAAATGTGAGGGGTCGTCCCTTATTCGTTCTTTTTATTAAACGCGCATGCCAAAAGAAACCAAGTTTTAGAAAACAATTTCAAAAACGCGTGTTTTCAAAGTGGTGGATTTTCTCAATATAAACTTTGATGCTCGGTCATTCGCAAATAAAATAGGGAGTAGGGAATCCTATACACATTGATCTAAACAAATTCAAAGGGAGTGTATAAACCTATACATGTAATCTATTTAGAAATGGACAAGAGAGAAAAGAATGCTAGGGAAAACCTATACATCAATTCTAAAAGTCATTAAATGGGGAAGTTTGAGCTTAAACTTCTCCCGAATTCTTCTGCTTCATCTTCGAGCTCCTGACTGACTGCTCACGCTCGTACGGTTCTTAACTGCTTGCTCGCTTATCTTCGGGCTTTTGCAGCAAAGCAAAACGGTGATCAAACAAAACGGGTTGGTGTTCTTCTGATTTTCAACAATTTGAACTCGAACCGGTGGTGCTAGTCTTTATGTCACTTGACTCGGGTTGGTGCAACTCTGATTTTATATTTGAACGGTTGGTGTTGCCTTCCTGTCGCTCGGCTAGCTCCATGGGTTGGTGCGCCTCTGATTTCAGGCTCGATCCACGTAGTTGATCTTCATGCTGCCTCGTTTGCTCCGTCGTGGGGAATGAGGGATATTTTTGAGAAAGGAAAGGTGAATGATTGAGCACAAAATCATTGTGAAATCCCACCACTTTTGTGAAAACACGAAATGACTAGTACGCTCCACGGTAATGGCCGCTACTCTTGAAGGTGGGATGAACTTCAAAAATAGCGGGTCACAACATGGGGACTAAATCATTTATTATGAAATACGTTTGTGAAAAACAACTTGAAAGGTGTTTTCAAAACAATTTTGAAAGAATGCTGGTGAAAAAATGTTGTTTGAAATTCATTTGTAGAAAGTAGGTTTTTCGAAATCAATTTTTTGAAAATTGTTTCGGAAATAGCATTTTAGTGAAATAAACTTTTTAAAGGAGAATTGACGAATTTTGAAAACCCCATTTATGAGTAAATATATCGTGGAACTTTAAATTAGACGAGCTCGTAAAACAGCTTTTAGGGACATGCAAACGAGAATTCCGAACATTTTAAAACGGATTTGTCTGGAAAAGTGATCTGCACACATGTATAACATAAAGTAAATCGTGGCTATATTTGATGTGGAGCTGTAAGTGTTAATGTTGGGATAATCACTTTCCAGGTCAATTATGACTCCGTCTCACCGGGGGAACCGTCGTCCCTTCACTGTCATCTCTCGGGGTTTTTTCTCTGCTATGCCCCTTGCGAGGCACGTTATCAAGAAAGTCCGGAGTGCTTAAGTTCGAAAGGTCAGGATACCCGAAGTGATAAGGAAACATACGCCACGGCCAGTGATGATCCGACAACACCCCACTTTTCGGGAAACTCGGGGAAGTACTGCATGGGAACGGGTCTCTCGTCATCTGCACGGTCAGGTGTGTTTAAAGTCCAAATTATTCACTGACTACGTTGTGCCATGTATGGGTATCCGGTAAATACGGGATCCTCTATGGACGTGTAGCGTGACATTGGGCTTTAAAGACACCCGTGGTGCAGAGGAACAATGGAGAACTGAGCCCATGCAATCTTCAGGGTAAGGTAGAAGGGTGGTCAGACAGACGGCATACAAGGGGGTGACTACCCATGAAACCCGTCCTAGACACCGGATTAGGCAGCTGGACACTGAAGGCTCATAGCTTACTATATGCTGGCTTAGACTCGGGTAATGGAGGATATTTTGGATCATGAGTTTCAAGGCGTTGGTCTTGGACCGTATTACCTCGTGGGTTAACTCCTTCTAGGAAGGACCCAGCTCATGGGGAATCAACCGTGGACCGGTTGGGGATCCCGTGACTCGTGGACAAATCGGGTGACACAGAGGAATGCATGTCCTATGCTACCCGATGCAACAATGGGTCGACTCCTTCTAGGAAGGCCCCATTTGGAACAGCATTAAATAAGCAATAAATATTATGTCATGCATTAAGAGCAGTAAACATAAGACAGTAAACACACAAAAGTGAAGCATGCAAATAGTAAAACACACATATGACACTCAAGGCCAACCTCGAACTCTGAACTCTCATCCTAACTATCCTCTCAGTGCACACTCTAAGTGTGGAGTAGAGTAGTCCTAATGGCTTGAAATGAATCTATTGAAGGTTTTGAAAGAAGTTGGGGAATCCTGACAATTTTGGATGGAGTTCAGTCAGTCCCCAGCAGAGTCGCCATTCTGTGGAGGGTGATTTTTCGGTATGAGGGGGGTCTATCTAATTATGGTCTGACTAAAAAGCCTAGATCCTAGAATGCCATTCTGTGGAGGGTGAAAACCCGTTATTCTTGGCATCCCTCAAATACCTACTAAATCGTCCGTCTTTCCCAGAAAGCATAAAGGGGAGTGCAAGTGTGCACTACACCCACTCTCGATGGGCTCCACGCGGACTTATGCCTCTATAAGGCGGAATTGACTAGAGTCGCCACCTAGTTTAACCTAAGGAACTAGGAAGGGAAGAGAAGGGTTCTAAGAACCGTTGATTGACTCTGAAGATTTATTACCAATGGATAGGACTTATCTGATCAAGCCAGAGATTCTATGGTGGGTTCGTACTGGGTTACACCTCTTAGAAGTGGCGACGACCACGACTTCGGATTGGTGCCCGAGGAAACCTCGGTCTCCAATTGTCGGGATTGCCTTCTTTCAAAACCTTTTTAGAGAGATTCAATTAAAGCCAAAGGATAGGATTAGGACAGGAGGAGAGAAAGAGAGTGGATGAGGCGAGCTTTTCTGCCAAGCTAACGCCAAGGGGAGGAGTTGGTGAACTCAGATGAGTATAGAATAAAGATTTGGGAAGAGTCTGGGGTTGAGTAAATAGACAAGACTTTAGAGTCTAATAGTTTGAAGTTTGTGGGAGCCGAAGAAGGTTTGAGTGGTTAGAGAGGTATGAGAAACACCTTAGAGAGGGAAAAGGGTTTTTTTGGAGATTTTGGGGTTTTGAGGTGTTTGAGAGGTTAGTCTGTGAGACGCTCGGGCCTATGAGACATTTGAGGTGTTCATGTAATGAGAGGTATGGGATACCAAGGTCTGTGAGACGCTCGGGTCTGTGAGGCGTTTTGAAGCCAAAGAAATCATTTTTTTTATAGTAAAAGGGCGGATAATCCCCAGCGATTACCCTATGTACCCCCTCGAACATGACACTTAATGAATGGTAAGTGCCGAGGCTCGAAAGATGGGGCAATGAATTTATGTCGAAATATAGGATTTAAAGAGAAATATCATGAATGGGATACTCTCAGTCAAACCCTAATAACGTCTCTAACTCCCGGGTTGAAAACATTAAAAGTCGAAAAATACTGAAATTGAGTAGAAGGGAGTTAGACGATTCTAAAATCCCGGCTGCAACTAGGAAGGCCGTTACTTCCCTAGCGCCCCGCCTTGTAGAAATCTAGGCTGCAATTAGGGGAGGTTTGTCACCCTAATGCCCTGCCTAAAGAGATCCAGACTGCGACAAGGGATGATATGACCCCAGTGCCCCGCCTCGGATTTTTATTTTGGAAGGGAGACAAGTGATGCCTAACTGGGAAGAAAACGCTCTTTGAAGGTGTTAGGCATTCCATGTTCCCCGAAAACGGTTTAGTTTTGAGTTTGAAAACTGAGTTAGAAAACTTTTGAAGTTGTTCGGAATTCTCTGTAAAGAAACACTGATTTTGAGAAATATTTTTAGGAGAAAACTTTCTGTATATGTGAGAAGAACTTTCTGCGTTTTGAGAAGAGCTTTCTGTGATGTGAGAAGAGTTTTTCCTTTAAAATTCTACAAAATGGTTTCTTTTGAAAACTTGATGAAGTTTTAATAAAATGAGTGTTTGAAGATTTGAGAAAAAAGAGATTTTCAGGATTTTTTGAATTAAAGCTAAACAGTGAGGAAAGCTTTTGGATTTTTGGAGTTTGAAAGGAATCTACAATTTGGTTTGAATCGGATTGAAGTTAGAATTGAACTTGATTGGGTTTGATTTTTGTAGGCTTGGGTTGATTTGATTTGGGCCTTGGATCGGTTTGGGCCTTGGGTTGACTTTTGTGGGCTTGGGCCTTTGTTGGGTTCGGTATGTAGAAGTTGAGTAGTGGGCCAAGTTGGGCTTGATGAGGCTTTCGGGCCAATTTTGGGCCTTGATTGGGCTTATGGGTCAAGTTGGGTTGAAGTGGTCTTTTTTATTTGGGCTGAAGTGGATTTAATGGGGCAAGTGGGTCTTTGATTTGGTTTTGGGCCAGATTAGGCTTGGGTTGGGCTTTAAATCGGGCCTCGAAATCAGGCCAAGACTGGGCTCGAGAGTGGGTTTGATTTTTGACATATTCTGAAGTTTTGATTTTTTTGGGATTTTTAAAATTGATTTTGGAATTGGATAATTGATTGTGAATTTTATTCTGACATTATGGATGATTTGGAAAATTTTAGGGGAAACGGGTATTCCTCACATGGACCGTGTCTAGGACCCGTATGCATTGAGGATACCCAAACCTAGAGCTTTTCTAAAATGGGCCTCAAAGGTCCACAAAAGGGCAACCTAACGGGCTTTCTAAGGTTTTTTATTGTCTTGGGCCTCTATATCGGGCTGGGCCCAAGACTTGTCAAACTAATCTACAACAAGTAATGTATAATGAAAACAAGCAATAACAAAATCAAAAATGGATGACCGGCAGATATAACATGAAATGCAATTCAAAGTGAGCATATATTTGTTTCCTTTTTTATTTCTTTATTGACAAATCCTCGGTCCAAATGGGAGCTCCTCTAGTCGTATAAATCATCAAATTCAAGATTGAGAGCACAGAACAAAATTTCTTCAAAAGCAAGGCGATCAAACTAATTGATGATTACAAAATGAATTTTATTCAACTCCCCTATGAACTAAAAAAAGGTACTCCACGATTCTATTTTTTTAATAGTCTGTGAATCAATGATCTTAAGCAAGTTACTATGAATCTGATAAGTTAAAACACGCCACACCTAAAGGAAGAAATGACATGCTATTACAAGTTCGGTTAATAACAATATATGCACCACACCAAACAGAGACAGGAAACTAAGCAAGGGCATTCAGTAATGTAAATTCACTTGGACTTTGTAAGTTCTTCCGAATTAAGGTTACTACCGGACCAAAGGGAGTGGACATCTTCCTCACGCTGAGAATGAACTGACTCCCATGAGAAACCGTCGGGCCTTCAAACCCAAGGTCAGCTCCAAACAAACTCGCGCATGAATGTCACAAAGCAAGCCCAGCACATCAGGTATATACCTCAGTCATTGAACGAAAACGAAGGCATAAGTAACACTTAGAGTAAATGAACAATACAATGAAATGAGACTGTGAGCATAACCAGTTACACACAGAGTTCGAATCAGGTACAAACGGCCCCTCGATACCCGATGTGTTTCTCGTTAAACATCAGAAAAGGAAATCCAGGCAGAATGAGGTTGCAGTCGACGAACAGACAAATCGAAACCCATTCGGGGCTAGTTTAACACGAGGAGCAGGAACAAAACCAACAAACCATTCTATGATAAAAATCCAAGCGAACATATTGGACTTCAGAGTATTGTTCCGAAAACCACTGATTCCCAAAATAATTGTGCCTGTGTTCAATAGGACTCAAGTCCACCATCATAGCACGAAATGTATAGATGAAATGAAGCTATCCCAAATTAGGGTCGGCCTGAGTCGCCTGAGATTGTGAAATTACCGCAAAAGCAGATAATGAATACAGAAGGAGATAGAATCTATACCTCTTTGTTCGGCAGCGGGGTTTACAAATTACCGTGAGTGTAGACATCGAAGGGCCCCGAACTACATGTTCCGCGTTCGCCAGTTGAAGGAATGAAGAAAAACGAAGTAGTTCCTTGCTTCGCCGCCGTGTTGCAGAGATGGAAGGAGGCGTAGCACCTCGTCGCCAGTTGCGAGCAAAATTACGTGAATGAAGAGAATCGGGGAGGTGTGAGCTTGTATGTTTCCCGTACACCAGTCGTGGAGAAGAGAGGAATGAGGCGCAGAGTCGATGAAGATGATGAAGAGAGGTGGTGGCTTTGTGTAAGGTGTAGCGAATTGGATGAGACTGAAGGATGACGGGATCGATTTTGATTTCTAGTTTGAAGGTTTTTCGAATTTGGAATTCAGAAGAGAGAGCAACTGCTTGACGAAGGAAGGTTGAGGAAAATCGATGGAGGAAAGAGATGGATTCGAAAGGGGTGAAGAAGATGACGGTGCTGGAGGTTGAAGACGACCGAGGACCGCAACCAAGGGAGAGGAGTTGGCTTCTTTTTAGAATGAAGAACAGAGAAGAGAACTGGGAGAGCCATCTTCGAGAGGAGAGGCGGGGTCGACTGGCAAGGATGGAGGCAGATGGGATTATTAATGGAGCTCCCCATCTTTCACTGTCTTCCAGATTTGGAGGAACGAGTAGTTTTTTGGGGGGAGCCATCGACCTGTTCAAGAATAAAACCCATACCCTCACGCTGCCTTCTTTTTTCTTGTCGATTCCCTTACCGAGGTTGGAGCGGACCGATACAAATAACAACAAAATGAATGTAAAATAAAAAAGTTTGCCCATACATGGGTTCGAACTCAAGACCAACAAGCATTCCCTCCTACACCTTACCCAGATGAGCTGTGATGGTACTTAGTATATAATGGCAACGACTATAGCAAAAGCTATGTCGTGAGCTAAAATAAATTTAAAACACTCCACCCCCTCGCCAGGGATGGTTTAAAATCAGATTGTCACTTGAAAATCGTTTTCGGAAAATCGTGTTTTTATGAAATGTTTTGAAAAAGATTATAAAATAACGGTTTCGTTATGGCACGCACGCTAATATGTTTTTGAAAAAGAAAAGCGACGACCCCTCTTATTATTTCGAAATTTGCTTTATGGGGTGAGAATTTTGGTGTCTACAGGATCCTTGCGTTAATATTTCTATTATTGAACACGGGGATCAGTTTATTCATGCTAGAGTCTCTGGTAATTCTCAGGTTATTATGACCACTTTTATTTATGCAAAACCGGCCGATTCAGAAAGAGTAATGCTCTAGAATGTTCTTGATAATCTTAGGATAGACAATTATCCCTGGTTTTTAACAGGTGATTTTAATTCTATTTTGTCTTTAAATGATAAAAGGGGGTGTTAAGAAGTTAAACAGGGGTAGCATTGCTTTTAATGATTGGGTCCAGAATAGGGGTCTGATTGATATTCCTTCTCGTGGTCATAAATATACTTGGACTAATGGATCAATTTTTGTTAGACTGGATAGATCTCTAGTTTCTTACAACTGGTTTGATTCCTTTCCTAATTGTTGGGTGGACATTTTACCTAGAATAGGCTCAGACCACTCCCCGATTATCACTTACCTCGGTCAAAGGGGCAGTCAGGGTAATAATATTAAACCATTTAGATTCCAAGTGGTCTGGGCCACTCATGACAGCTATTAGCCTACTGTTGTTAATAACTGGAAATCTGAGAGGAATCTTTGTCAAAATCTTAATCATTTGAGAGGGGTATTGACTCTCTAGAATAGACATACTTTTGGTAACATTTTTCATATGAAGAAGAGGCTTATGACCAGGATTGCTGGAGTGAAAAGATGTTTAGAAAAGAGACAAAATGTTAGGCTTAGAAACCTAGAAAGGAATATTTTGAGAGAGCTAAAATCAATGTGGTCAGATTGGTTGATAATGAGGGTAATTATGTTGAGGGTAGTGACAAGCTAATTAGATTGGCCTATAACTATTTTAAGGATCTCTACAAGCAAGAAGAGGGTAGGATTTTACAACCCATAGGTAATGATTTTCCCATTATCCACTCAGAACCTAGGGAACTTTGTAAATCTGATCCTACCCATGAGGAAATTTTCAGGGTGATTGATAGCTTGGGGAGTTTTAAGGCCCCTGGTGCCGACGGGTATCAAGCTTGATTTTTAAGAATCATTGGGAGCTTGTCAAGGATAGTGTATATGATCTTGTTTATAAGGCATTTGAGAATGCCAAGATTGATAAAGAGTGCAATTCTACACTTATCTGCCTTATACCTAAGATTTACAGCCCTACTAGTTTAAAACAATTTAGACCTATTGCTCTTTGCAATGTAACTTATAAGATTATCTCTAAACTTCTTGCAAATCGTCTTAAATCTTTTCTCCCAGACATAATTTCCCCTCTGCAAAGTAGTTTCATTTCAGGTAGGCATATACAAGACAATCAAGTCTTCGTACAGGAAATTGTTTTCTAAATGAGTAGGACAAAATGTAAAGAGGGGTGGGTTATTCTTAAGATTGATCTTGAGAAAGCCCATGATAGAATTTCATGGAGTTTTCTTAGGGATTCCCTAAATTGTCTTAATCTTCCGAAAAAAATTGTGGAGTTGATTATGTCCTGCGTTGAGTCGATAAGCATGAGAGTTCTTTGGGAAGGGTGCCAATCTGATGAGTTTTTCCCTTCCAAGGGCCTCCGTCAGGGGGATCCATTATCTTTGTATCTGTTTGTAATATGTATGGAAAGACTATCTCACCTAATTAATAATGCTATTCTTGGTAAGAACTGGAAGCCTATCAGGCTGGGAAGGAAATGTCCTCCTCTTAGTCATTTATTCTTTGCGGATGATTTGATTCTTATGGGTAGTGCTTCGATATCTAATGTGTGTAACATGTTACAGGTTCTTAATGAATTTTGTACCATTTCTGGAGAGAAAGTTAGCCTAGAAAAATCAAAAATTCTTTTCTCTAAAAACGTTTATCCAGCAAGAGAGTGGAAATTAGTACTTAGGTATTAATGTTTTGCATGGAAAATCCAAGAAAGAGAACCTTTACTGATCTGGTGGAGAAGATTAAGGCTAAAATTAGTGGCTGGAAAGCTAAATCTCTATCCTTAGCTGGTAGGAAAACTCTTGTTAATTCTGTTATTAATTCTATCTATGTGTTTAACATGATGACTCAGAGAATTCCCATGTCTATTTGTAACAAAATTGAGAAAATGAGCCGAAGTTTTCTGTGGGGACATAGTGAAAATGAGAGGAAGTTACATACTGTCTCTTGGGAGAAGATTTGCAAGCCTATGATGGAAGGGGGTTTGGGAGTTAGAGACCTTAAAATTATGAATAAAGCCAGTCTTGCCAAATTAACTTGGAGATTTCTAAACAATTAGGAGGATTTGTGGTGCAGAATATTGAGGAATAAGTATGCTAATCCTGAATCTAGAACTTCTTCTAGTATGTGGAAAAATATTATTGGAGCTAGAGAACTAATTGCTAGGGAGTCTAAATGGAGACTTGGGAATGGGCGGACTATCAAGTTTTGGACTGATGTGTGGCTTACTGATTCCCCCCTCATTGATTGTGTGCGTAATAGTGACAGTATAGATTCCAGTGTTACAGTTGATAAATTCTGGGTAGATGGTATTGGATGGATTGGCCTACTCTATCTGTGTTCCTTCCTGAAGATATTTTTGAATACCCTTGCTGGCAAGGCTATTTTTGATGCAGGTATAGAGGATTTGATAATCTGGCCTCATGATAATTCAGGATTATTGACAGTGAATTCGGCCTATAACATCTTAAGGAGGAAAGGTAACATCAATGATATATGGAACAAAATTTGGAAACTAGTCATCCCAGAAAAAATTAAAACGTTTCTCTAGTTGGTCTATCACTAGAGCATTAAAACCAAACATTTCCTGTTCCGTAAGTTAATACAATCAAATGAATGCAATGCGTGCAAGAAGGTAGAAGATATTGATCATATTCTGAGATTCTGTCCTATCAGTCAAAAGGTTTGGAGACGTATGATGGGGGTTAATTATGATTCTTGGTCGGTGTCCTCTGGTTTGTAGGATTGGTTATCTTTGAATATTAATTGTAATGCTAAACATCATGTTCATAATGCTAGTTGGGGTAGGATATTTGCTATTATCTGCTACTTATTATGAGATGGAGGAACCTTAAGTTCCATGAAAAGTTAACTGAAACAGATATGCCACTAATGTTTCTCGAGTCTAACTTGTAGAAAAACTTGAGGCAGAGTGTGAAGACTTCAACAAAGATTATAAGAGAGGAAAACAGCAGCAATCCAAGATGGACTCCTCCACCATTGGGGGTATGGAAGATTAACGTGGATGCGGCGGTTACTGGAAATGGAGTGACTGTTGTTGGTGGTTACTGTAGAGACTCCAGGGGCCACTGGAATGGAGGATTTACACATCACATGGGAAGATCGAATGCACTGGAAGCAGAATTGTGCGCAATTTATGATGGCTTGAGATTAGCCAAACGGAAAGATTTTTTTAAAGTGGTGTTAGAATCCGATTCTGATGCAGCAATCTCTCTAATTGTGAGTAGATTAGCTAAGAGTCGGCTGCATGAGGGGATTGTAAAGGCATGTAAGGATTTAATGTCGGAATTTGAGGTTTGTATAATCAGTAAGGTGCGTAGGGATGCAAACCAAGTTGCTGATGCCTTAGCTAAGTATAGCCTTGTCTGTAGAAGAGGGTTTGAGATAATAGACTCCTCACCTGTGAGTTGTAATGTCATCCTTGTAAGCGAATACTCTGTTTAGTTAATAAAACCTCCTTTTGATAAAAAAAAAAGACACTCCAATATCCGGTCTGTTCCGGACGGGTCCAAATGGACGGCCCGTTAGATCACCCGTGATCAATTTTTTTCAATTTTAACCAAATTTTTGTGATCATATTATGACCTAAAACAATCAAGTTTAAATAAAACTTTTCCATTCGTATCATAAAAGATTATCTACAACATTGTTTTATTCGTAATAATAATCTTTATTAATTAAAAATATTAAAAACTGAACTAAAAACTGCTGGAATATACTTTATAATGACCGTGTTTTGAACTAAATATTTGACTGTGAAATTTAAAACAAATACTCTAAATAAATAATTTTTCATTTAAAAATAAGAAAAAATATTAAAAGTAACTTATTAAATTTTAACCATTAGATTATTTTCCCTTTTTATCTAATGGACTAAATTTCATTTTTAGAAAGAATGACAAAATATATTTAACTCAGTTTGATAACCCAAACCTGACAACTAACAACTTTTATATTTTTTCTACACTTTATTAGTTTCGATAATTATCCCATTTATGGCTGAAATCCACTAGCTAGGTCCTATTTTGTTAAGTCTAGGGCTCTGTTCGGTGTTGTCTCTTTTGTGTTATAAATGTGGTATTTTTGAGTTTGGTATTTTTGACAAAAATGTCAAATCACAATGTCGAACAACAATTTTCAAAACAACCACAAATATACCAGCACAAAACAACCACAAAAAAGCCAACAATTTATGCTGCAAAGAGAATAAATACCGTAAACAGAGGCGGGGCCAAAAAGCTGTAATTAGAGGCGAGAATATTTTAATAATATTAATTAATATTTAAAAATTAATTTTTAATTAATTAATTTGAATTTTCAATAGTTATAATTATATTTTAAAAATGATATTATATATTAAATTTGACATAAAAATTAAATTAAAATTGAAATATAAATTAATATATAAATAATTGTTTTCGCTTTTTTTTTTTAGTTTATTTTTAAAGATTGGTATACTAAATTATAAGTTAATGACAATCATATAGAACAATAGTTTTAAACTAGTAGCGTTTTTCTAAAAACTTATACTATAAATTATTTTGAGTAATTCTAATATTTTCTAATTTATTAAATCTGTAATAAAAAACTAAAAAATATTTGTATTATAGATAGAAGGGGTACATGATTACTAAGAATGACATAATAATCCATTTTATTTTTGACTATACTACTGCTAAAATAAGGTATAAAATCTGAATATTTAATTATATGTACATATAGTAATATATAGGTCATATTTTTAACAACTAATTGTTTATTTTTTTGTATGATGTAAACATTAATAAAGTTCACTAATTAATTATTATATTTTCCTTTTATTCAAATGTGAACAAGTAGCCTGGTGTGTTAAACCATGTATAGTTACAATTGTTGTTATCCATTGATAGAATTGTGGTTGATAATAGTGACGTTATTTATTAGATCTTAATATAAATGTTAACAAAAATTGATAGTAATAAAAATTTGTTGTTTTCACAATTAATAAATTATATATATACTAATTCCTATATTTGTTTGTAGTTTCTTTATTTTCATGTTAACAAAAAGTTGTTTTAAATGTAATACAAAAATTTTAATTGTAACTGTTTGATGTTTTAATTTTCAAAAAAAAAATTAATTGTAACACAGAAAATGATAAACGCACCCCGTAATTAACTTATTCAAATACGTTAGACGAAACCGTCACATGCCGAACACCCATTTTCAAAACAACCAGCAAAACAGCGTGAAACAACCAACCAAAACACAGCCTAGGCTTCGTTCGGTTGTGGTCTTTTTATGTCATATTTGTGGCATATGTGTATTTGGCAGTTTTGGCAAAGATGCCAATATTACCCCTTTGACTGTTCGGTGGCCGCAGTCTCTAGGTTTTGTTGGAGATGCGCCTATTTGGACGCTGAACTCCTTCGCGCCGCATCTTCTTCCCTCCGTTGTTCTCTGTTCTCCCTTGTCGACCTTGCTTGTTGATTTGCAAATGTGTCGCTAAAGCCCGTAGCTGCCCGGGCGTGTCGTCTTCTACCTCCCTTCTCCTTTCTTTTCTTGTGCTACTTCCGTTTTTGGGTGTTTGATCTCGTATCGCCGGCTCACCGCACACAGGTAAGTGAAGCGTTGTGCACTTCGTTTCTTCCCCTTCCCCTTTATCTTCTACCTCCGACACTCACCGGTGGTTCAATTGCTTCACCGGTTCTTCTGTGACCACTTTCTCCCTGAATCTTCTTCGACATCTTCGTCGCTTTCTGTTTTGGTCCTGGCTTTCGAGCTTGGTAAGTTGCCCTGCTTCCGATTTGCTTCTGATTTGAGATTAAAGGAAAAAATCGGGTTGAGACCCTAACACCCGGCCTGCATTTGTGTGCTGCTTCGGGTGTTTTTTGTTTTCTGATCTGCTTCACGCTTGTTTGTTTAGCTAACTGGTTGGTTCATGCGCCGCTCCCTTTACTCCTCTCCCGCTTCGGTCGTATCATCTACTTCTCCAAGGTACACATTTACGGCATTTAAATCTTTATGCATGTGCTTGAACATCCATGCTCTGCTGTGGATTCGAATCTGGCCTGTGGAATGTTTCTGGAATTGTGGTTATTTGGTTTGAAATCGCTTGGAGCATTAGATCTGGAATGTTTCTGGAATTTGTGGTTATTAGGGTTGAAATCGGTTGGACCATTTGTTCTGGAATGTTGGTGGAATTTGTGGTTATGTCGGTTGAAATCCGTTGGAGCATTTCTTCTTGAATTGTTTCTGGAATTGTGGTTATTTGCGTTGAAATCGGTTGGAGAATTAATTTGTTGTGGCATTCCTTGCTTGTCTGGTTATTTCGGATGAAATCTGTTGGAGCATTTCTTCTGGAATTGTTTCTGGAGTTGTGGTTATTTGGGTTGACATTGGTTCGAGAATTTGTGCCATTCCTTGCTTATCTGGTGGTATTCACTGGTTTAATTACGACATCTGTTGGAAATTCAATTGTTGTTCCTATTTGGTTAGCTTCGTTCTAATTAGATGGTGGTGATCCAGGAACTGAAAATAATGTTGACATTAATAAAATTGCCCACAAAATTGCGGACAAGTGTACGACACCCGTCATTTGTCCTAAACTGGAACTCATGCTTATAACGGCCGCCCCACATTAGGATGTACCCGAAACACCTTGCCCCGATTCCGAAAAATTTGATTCGAACAGATACTAAATTATGGGTCGTTCTATTGTGGTAGACGCGGTAGTTATAAGTACAGTTGTTCCTTTAGTTGGCAATTGGGTGTTGAGTGTCTACGCTTGTCTGCTCAGCGATGATGAGGGCAAACAATCTCTGAGCTGAATAGTCCCGAACAATAAAATGAAGCGATGACGAGGACAAAATAACTCTGAGCTTAATTGGTAGAACAACATCATTCGTGATCAGTTGATGGTCGGTGACGTGATGAAGCAACCAAATGGCATCGAGAGTACTCCACCAATCTACAGAGAAGACGCAACAATGATGGAGCGGCAGATGGCTATCAATTAGGATGTTAGCGATTATTAGTAGCACAACTTTATTGAATTGTTGTACATTTTGAGACTAAGTAATTGTACATTCGTTGTTATAACGTTGTATTAATAACAATTGTGTTTTGAAATTGAAAATAAATTTCTAAAAGCATAGTTCATGCATATATAAATATTAAAATTGTCCAATAACAATTGACCACACATTGGTAGTTAATACTAAATTGAATTCCAATTTTATCTACTTATAGATGGCCGATGAACAACGCAAAAAAACATCTAAGGGAAAGAAGGGAAAGGCAATAGATGGTGGTGAAAGTAGCCGTACCAATGTCACGTGGGACGATCAACAAACAAGTTGTCTGATTGCACTAATGGGTCGGCACTATGCACACTCTCTTGGACGAAATGGAGAGGTAATAAGCAGAACCGTTAAATGACCAGATGTTTTGAAGGAATTCAATGCCATCTTCAAGAAGGAATACACTTACGCCAATTTCAAGTCCAAAAGGGAAGGAATTAAACATCAGTGGGCGGATTGGAAAAGGCTGAAGGGTTCAGGCACTACGGGCATTGGGTGGTCTGCTAGCAAGTGTACGATTGATGCTCCTGATGAGTGGTGGGACGCTAAAATAGCGGTACACACAATTAATTGGTTAACATTCTAAATTGTTTTTTTTCATTTGAACATGACTAATTGTTTTTGTATTCCGTAGGAGGATAGCTCGTTCTTGCGCTTCAGGACTAGGGGCTTCAGTCCTGAAGAAGAGGACCACCTCCAGCTAGTATTCGGTGACTGTGACGCGAAGGGGAAGAACAAGTTCAGCATGGCCACTCCTATCCCGACGTCAGACGTCGGTGATACTGAGGGAGAGCTCGATGGTTATCGGCCTTCGTTCCAGAGCGACTACACCGACGGGAGCGAGTCCTTCATCAACAACATGGGGGCGATCAACTTGGACGATGAGTTCATCCCCATGTCAGCTTACGATGGCACAGAGACTCCGACACCTACTTCTACCCCTACCGGGCCAGCTGCGTCGTCTCTTCTAGGAAAAAGGTCTTCTGAGTCTGATGATTCTTCCAGATGTAAGAAGCAGAAGAGGGTTAGGAAGAAGGACCGACATGCGATGCAGTTGGACATGATTGCAGAGCACGGTTCTGGAGTGCAATCTGCGCTTCATAAATCAAATCAGTTGTTGAAGGCTTTTACACAGAAAGCTATCAGTATTCAAGATGATCAGTGGACCGAAAATGAAGCCGCTCAAGTTCTGCACAGTATACCAGAGGTGAGGGATGATGAGGAGTTGCTTGCAGATGCCGCAGTGGCCCTGGAGGTTCCGAGCCGTAGGAAAATGTTCAAGGGCATGATGGAACAGGGAGGAAAAAAATCTGCCCTAGCATACATCAACTCCCTTGTGCGGAGTCAGCGCTCTTCTAGGTCTTAGTTTGTTTGTTAGTCTTATCTTCGGAGGGATGTACTTTGTTTATTTGTAGAACTATATCGGCTTGTATTAACTGTACTCTCGTGTGGATGTTGGACTTTGTTTTTCCTAGAACTAGATTTGCTTGTAGAACTACTAGTATTTTTTTTCCACAAATGCGCATCATTTTGGGAGCGTTGTATTATTAACTACATGTGTGTGTAGTTTATGCGCATAACTGTTGTATGTTGATTGTTTTACATTCCTTAATGAATTTGATTATGCATTATTATTGTTTTCATGTCATAGTAAATTATCGAATTCTTTTAACAGATATCATGGCCGACGAAGATTTCGTACACGTATATTGAATGATCCACAAGCATTTTTGCAATTTGTAACCGCGATGAGAGGTATTCACCAAGAGGCAGTTAACTTCATTGATGACACCACCTTAATACTTGCATCACACCGACACAACATTCCCCTACCTATTCCCATGCATGACAATGAATTCACCGGGGAAATGTGGGTTAATGCTCTACTTAGGAGCAATCCAAAAAGGATTCACAATGCCTTAAGGATGGATAAGGATTCGTTCCTCCGTTTGTGCGAGATGATGGAAGTAAAGTATGGGCTGAAGCGCACACAACACGTCAGCATTCAAGTTGACATAGCACTGTTCTTGTACATACTAGCTCACAAAACATCGAACCGAGAAGCTTGTGAGAGATTCAGCCTGAGTCCAGAGACTGTTAGCCACCACTTCAAGAGGGTATTGGGTTTGATGTGGGCATTCGGACACGACTACGTAAAGCCTAATACTGACGAATGGGCTACAATTCATCCAAAGCTTGCTGGGGACCCTCGTTACGACCCGTACTTTAAGGTATCGGATTAATCACCTCATGAGACTATGTGTTTCATTCAAATTGGTAATTATCTGTTATATTTTCACCTAATACTTTGCAGGATGCCATTGGAGCGTTGGATGGTACCCACATTAAAGTCATCATACCAGGACCGCTACAATTGGAGTACCGTGGTAGGAGCGGCCACCCAACGATGAACGTGCTCGGGGTGTGTGACTTCAACATGTTATTTACGTTTGTGCTTACAGGATGTGAGGGATCAATGCATGATGCACGTGTCCTTCACGAAGCACGATCTGACCTCAGCATGTGCTTCCCTGAACCACCCCCAGGTATGATAATCGTGACTTACCAAACTATGAATAAATATGTTAGTGTTACTATTGGGTAACCAAAAAATGTGCTTTGCAGGAAAATACTACTTAGGTGATAAGGGATACGCAAATCGTAATGGTGTAATGGCCCCATACTTCAATAACGCTGCTCACCCCACCCAATTTAGAGGAGCTCCACCAACGACTGTAAAGGAGCACTTTAATAGATCGCATTCATCACTAAGAAGTGTCATTGAGAGATGTTATGGAGTGCTGAAGAAAAAATGGAAGATACTGGCAACGTTCCACCGTATGATGTCAATGACCAGAGTCGGATTATTAGTGCGTGTTTCGCATTGCATAACTATGTGATGTTGAACAAACCTGCCTCGGACACCTCAGCCAGTGTTGAAGGGGAGGAGGAGAAGGAGGGGGAGAAGGATCCAGTGCTGATGATGATGATGATGAAGACGAAGAACACTTGCCCGATGATGACCCGGATGAGCTTGCCGATCCTTTGAGCATGACTAATATGCGTAACCAGATAGCTGATGCTATATGCTAATAGGCGTTGAATTCTCAAAAAACAATATTTTATGTCGTATGAACTTTTATTGTATTAAATTAATCGACGTTTGGGTAAGGAGAACACTACGACGGTAACGACTGTTGTTTAAGTTTGAGTTTATGTTTTTGAATTTCACTTAATAATATTTGCTTAGACTCAATTGTTGTATTACTAGAATGAATTGCTTTTTCATTGATCAGTCGGATTATTAACAAAGAATAATAATATTTAATGGCTATAATTGAATATCTGTATATATTTTAACTTATTTAACGACATGTTTTTAAATGTAAAAAAATATGTTTATCTGAATAGCATGTAGTTGTTTATTCTTTACAAATATATGTTAAAATTTTATTCATAGATTAAATTAATACGTATACGTATTATAAATTAATTGTCAATAAAAAATTAACAAAGAATAATAATATTTAATGGCTATAATTGAATATCTGTATATATTTTAACTTATTTAACGACAGACTGTTTTTAAATGTAACATAAAATATGTTTATCTGAATAGCATGTAGTTGTTTATTCTTTACAAATATATGTTAAAATTTTATTCATAGATTAAATTAATACGTATACGTATTATAAATTAATTGTCAATAAAAAATTAACAAAGAATAATAATATTTAATGGCTATAATTGAATATCTGTATATATTTTAACTTATTTAACGACAGACTGTTTTTAAATGTAATAAAATATGTTTATCTGAATAGCATGTAGTTGTTTATTCTTTACAAATATATGTTAAAATTTTATTCATAGATTAAATTAATACGTATACGTATTATAAATTAATTGTCAATAAAAAATTAACAAAGAATAATAATATTTAATGGCTATAATTGAATATCTGTATATATTTTAACTTATTTAACGACAGACTGTTTTTAAATGTAATAAAAATATGTTTATCTGAATAGCATGTAGTTGTTTATTCTTTACAAATATATGTTAAAATTTTATTCATAGATTAAATTAATACGTATACGTATTATAAATTAATTGTCAATAAAAAATTAACAAAGAATAATAATATTTAATGGCTATAATTGAATATCTGTATATATTTAACTTATTTAACGACAGACTGTTTTTAAATGTAATATAAAATATGTTTATCTGAATAGCATGTAGTTGTTTATTCTTTACAAATATATGTTAAAATTTTATTCTTATAGATTAAATTAATACGTATACTATTATAAATTAATTGTCATAAAAAATTAACAAAGAATAATATATTTAATGGCTATAATTGAATATCTGTATATATTTTAACTTATTTAACGACAGACTGTTTTTAAATGTAATATAAAATATGTTTTAAATTTTATTCATAGATTAAATTAATACGTGCACGTATTATAAATTAATTGTCAAATATAAAATTAAAAATAATAATAATAATTAACGGCTATAATTTAATTTCAACATATATTTTAACTTCACTTACAATTTTTTTTAACACTACTTCTAAAATTTTATTTGTAACACTGAAAACAGTAAACGCACTGCACATAACTAACATAACTAACTTTATTCAAAACAGCCAGACGAAACCGCCGTCTGCCTAACACTTTTTTCAAAACAACCATAAAACAACCAACATAAAACAACCAACAAAACTACTACAAAACAACCAACCAAAACAACCAGACCAAAACTACCACATTTCTACCATCAGTTTTGGCAACCGAACGCAGCCTATATTTATTTTAGGAGCCATTAATTTAAAAATGTCACGAGAGCTGGTGGGGCAGAACACACTCTGTTCTCTACTCTCGTATTCTGAAATTTTCGCTCCTTTGCCACACTACACTACTACGACAACGGCACACTCCCCTTACCAACGAAAGATGTGACCCCTCCTCTCTGACATGATTTTCCGCTTCGTGTTGACCGACTGACGCAACTCGCCTTCTCCATTCGCGACTGTTGCAATGCAAATGCCTTTCCATTCTGGAGTAAAGTACCCACAGAGCCGTCTGGGCAGGTAGCATTGTAGGGGTTTAGCGTTTAGGGTTTTTCATCTGTTCTCTTCTTCCACATTACCCGGTTTTTCCGCCCTTGTCAACTTCAAATCCGGGATTATATTTCGAAGCTCGGATTATAAACTTTGTCGGGTAATGCCTTGTCCTAGGAACGATTTGTTTCGTTCAATTGCTACAAGTAGTCTGAGCCCATTTTTCTAGCTCTTGTTTCTCGTCTCCTGATTTTACTCCCATTTCACACAGATTGTCCCATTTTGCTGTTGTTTCCTTCCAACTGCCGTGCAAGTTGGGAACAAAAAGAAATAAATGGAAAAATCAGAGAGGGCCTTCATTTCAAATCAGTTCGAGCTTCATATGCTTTGCTGCTATTGTGGTCAACCAACCAGTACTTGTGATTCTGCGAAAACTTTTTTCTCTAAAGTGAAAAAGCGTGCTGTTAGTGCTCCCATCATTGGGTGCATGCTATTTTTCTTTTAATTCTCTGCGATTTTTTTATAGTGGTTCTCTCTTTGTCTGGTGATCCTTTTTCGGTAATGCAAGTAAAATAAATTTCTTGCATTTATCTATTCCCAGTCTTCTATTTTCTTTTTATTTCGCCATGTCCCGCTTTGTTTTTCTTTACACTTTTCCGCCTTCCACTTTTCCTCCATTGTTATTTTTGGGGTTTCTGTATGAATGATTTTGTTCATCTCTCTGCTCGGCACATCTCTTTTATAATTTCACACTATACACTTCACTACTTAGATAGGTCACCACACCGCTTTTACTCCATTTAAATCCTTGGTACTTGTTTGCTTTGCTTGGTGCAGGTCTTGTATTGCTATCATCATCAGCTGTAGATGAACACAACACCGTTGAGTTTGTTTGAACAGTACAAGTTATATACTCTTCTTTCTCCATAGCATCAGAAACAATGGATGGTCGTCGCCATTCGGTGGATATACCCATTTCCAAAACTCTGGTGGCTCTTAGGCGGGTGAGGTCCCTAAGGGACCCTTCCACCAATTCATTGAGCAAGAGCAAGTACTCGACGGTGATTGATTCCATGAACTGCTGGGACAAGTTCATGTCATGGGATATCTCTGAGGGTTGAAAATGTCTGTGATAAAGCTAGTTTAGGCGGCAATAGGTTGGTTGAATTCAAAGCTCTGGGAACCTGTGGTGAAGATGAAGAAGTTTCTAATAAAAGGCCTGATTCCCAATCACAACCTTATATCATGCCTGATTCTGGCTTTATCGAAAGCTTGGTTCCTGTTGCTTCTGGATCAAATGTTGAGCTATACACTGCTGCGGCTGAAATGAAGTCACAAATACAGGCTGAGGGGAATTGCAGTCATCATAATAATGCAGAGGGGAGGGAGTCCAATCATGGGTCAACTCTTGGATCACCAGCTGCTGCATTAGGCGGAACGAATAAGAATATTCCTTCATCAAAAGACAAATGTAAATCTAGAAACATTATGAGATCGCCTGGGTCAATGGGTGATGTCGTAAGCCGCATCGGTAGCCCACATGCTTGTCCTCCGAGTGATTCCTTGTTGGATGAATTTGAGGCTGAGAATCTCAGTTCCCGTGGATGTGGTATAAGCAGTTGCTGGTCTGGGGGCACCCCCAGGCGCAGGGTTATCTCCACCAGCCATTTCTCTGATGAAGACAGCTACCCACTTTTGTCCGGTGAGCTTTGCAATACTGATATCTCTGAACACAATAGCCGTAGTTGGAATCCGAATCCCTCAAACTCAAACAGTGATCTTGTTCCCTACTCAGAGAGTCCACGGAGCCTAAGCCAGAAATTCAGACCAAAATCATTCAATGACTTGGTTGGTCAAAATGTTGTGAGTAGGTCTCTCTTGGGTGCCATTTCTAAGGGGAGGATAACCTGCCTCTACATTTTCCATGGTCCTCGAGGGACTGGAAAGAGCTCTGCTGCTAGAATATTTGCAGCTGCATTGAACTGCCTTTCTATTCCGGAGAACAGACCTTGTGGCGTATGCCAAGAATGTATTCTTTACTTTGCTGGCAGGAGCAGGGATGTTAAGGAGGTGGATTCTGTACGAATCAACCGCCCTAGTATGGCTAGATCACTGGTCAAGAATGCAATGAGACCTCCAGTGTCCTCAAGGTTTAAGGTATTCATTGTGGATGAGTGCCAGCTGTTGCGTAGTGAAACTTGGGCAACCCTTTTGAGAAGCTTTGACTTTGAAAGCCTTTCTCGACATGCTGTTTTTGTTATGATCACCCCAGACATGGATAAAGTGCCAAGGAGTGCTGTTGCTCGATCCCAG
Source organism: Limonium bicolor (assembly GCA_023374045.1). Classification (NCBI taxonomy): domain Eukaryota; kingdom Viridiplantae; phylum Streptophyta; class Magnoliopsida; order Caryophyllales; family Plumbaginaceae; genus Limonium; species Limonium bicolor. The sequence continues at coordinate 328,924,539 of CM041776.1, read as the reverse complement.
AGATACCACTTCCCAAAGATAAAGGATGTTGATATCTCTAGCAGAATGAGGAAAATCTGTATCAGGGAAGGGTTAGAATTTGAACAGGTTGCATTGGATTTTATTGCAGCTAAATCTAATGGCTCGATGCGAGATGCTGAGATGATGCTTGACCAGCTAAGTTTGCTCAGCAAGCAGATCACAATGACTTTGGCTTATGAGCTTGTGAGTGATTCTCCTAGACCTGGCATTTTATGGAGTATATCTTGTTGTCCTGATACTTATTTGCAAAGTTAACCTGCTAACTAATTTAAGCACTTCTGTTTGTTAATACTTTTTGCAGATTGGCACCGTTTCAGACGATGAATTGCTGACTTTGTTGGACTTGGCATTATCAGCTGATACTTCAAACCGTTAGAAGGGCAAGGGAACTGATGAGGTCAAGGATTGACCCTATGCAACTGATATCCCAACTAGCTAACATTATAATGGACATTCTTTCTGGGAAATTCCAAGAGGAAGAATGTTCTGAAATAAAGAGGAACTTTTTACAGAAACACTCCTGTAAGTTTGAAAACTGTAGTGCCTAACAACCAGTGCTATATTTTTTGCTTGGTACAAATACAATATGATATGTTCTGATTAATTTTCCTTGATTACAGCTGAAATAGACTTGCAAAGCTTGGCAATGCGCTGAAGATACTCTCAGATAGCGAGAAACAACTCAGGACATCAAAAAACCAAACGACATGGCTGACAGTGGCCTTATTGCAGTTGAATTCTATGGATTCTACTACTCTATCAGATGTCAATGAGCCAAGACTGTCGCTGACCGTAAGAGCAGCAACACAATTCAAGAGGTATTTTTTTAAACTTTTCACTGGGTTCTCTCATCATCTACCATAATGGTCCAATAGACATTTTAATGGTTTTGACTCCTGGTTCTGGCAGAAGGTGAGTGTGACTGTTGCAGCTCATCTTCCACAACTGGAGAGAGGTCAAAGCATAATAATAACGTCCCTTGTGGCTGGGCTGCTGATTCTCTACATAATATACGAGTGCAAGAAGAAGGTACAAGAACCCTGGAATCAGTATGGGCCAGAGCAATTGAAAAATGTGAATCTAATTCGTTAAAGAAATTTCTTCGCAAAAGAGGAAAGGTTGCATCAATTTGTACCACAAAGGTTAATAATAAACACTTAAAATAAATAAAGGTTTACAGTTTCCTTGGAATAAATTTCTGTTTCATTGGTTTGAATTCGTTGCTGTTGGTTTTGTATATTTCCATTAGGCGTTGCATTTGCTCAACTGGAATTCTCTCACCCTGATTACGCATCCAAGGCTGAGAGATCATGGAAACCAATTGCAAGCCTGCTTCAAACAGTATTGGGCCGTAACGTGGAGATCAGGATCAATCACACATCAACCCTTACACCTGCAAGCAAAGCAAGGTCATCATTTAGTTTCTTTAACTGTTCTAGAAGGATGCGGAACAGATCTCAATCGTTCACTGAAAGTGGAAGCTCACCTTCAGACATGTCCAACTTCACATGCGATAAACCGATGCACAATTATCATCATCATCATGGTTGTGGACATAGCTCACAAGATATGGCAATGATAAGCACCATTAGGAGTAGCGATGGGAATGCACTCAGCACTGGAACTACTGATTCTCGAATGGGTAACAATACTTGTTGCAAAACCATGAGTTTTCAAGGTGAGGGTGGGGTTGGGGTTGGAATAAATCAGAATCAGAAACTGTCTTTGTCTGATTCATCTGTGTGCTTCAAGACAACCCAGAATCAAGATAATGGTCATGCTAATTCATGTTCACCTGTTCGAAGACAAGCTTCATTTGACACATACATTTGCACAGATTATCCTTATACCATGTGCAATGGTTTGAATGTGGATGCAGTCAGTTCAATACAAGAGGATGTGTAAGATTTAGTTTACCATAATCTAATGTATGATTAAAAAGGTATAGTAGTTAGTAGGTCGGCTTAAGTTTGAGAAAACCATTTTTGGATGGATTGTGCCTGGTTTTTTGCAGATCAGTAGCTGGGTCGAAGGTGTATTGTTGGCCAACACCACCGTTTCACTTAAAGAAGGTAATTTAGTTGTATCCAATTTTTGTCAGAGATGAACTGTTAATTGACATGAATATCTGTATGAGCAAATGAATGTTTGCATTTCATTTCAGCCTTGGGTAGCGAGGAGTGAACGTCAACAATCACATTCGCACCTAGTTGAATGGGTTCTACCTTGTGCTGCTGCCAAGTAAAAAGAGGAAAGGTTCTTCTGATAGTGTCTTTGGTTTCAGAAGAAAGAAACACTCGAATCAACCCTGTAGCTATAATTACAATGTGGAGGTTTACGGCTTTCTGATTTTTGATTGATTTTCTACCAGCAGCGTGAAGTTCTATTGGCCGCAATCCTGTTCGCCTAGGGTTAGGCGGGATGGTTAACTGTTAGCTTAGCTTAACAAGGGAATTATGTATCAGGAGAAAGAAATAGGCATTTCTTTAGCTTCTAGATCAGAACAGAGGTCCAAAAGGAAACCGCGTCTACCATAATCTGCTTAAAATCGGTATAGATGGATTAAGGGCACGGTTAACATTGTAATTTCTTTTTATTATTTGTATTATTCTTTGGACCAAATTATCTGTGTTAGGAAATGTATTCTCTTCCTCTAATATATTGCTATTAAATATTCAATCTCGCCTACATAGCCAAAATACATTTGTTAATTTAAAAAACATTGCTTTTTAAGTATAAGATATGTTTTTTAAAATAAATTTAATAATACTAAAATGTACATTTATTACATAATATAAACATGTAAATGTATAGATGCTATACAAGTTTTGTTAATACATTACTATCTTAGTCCTGTTATAAGTGTCTCTTTATTATTTGGACATGTTTGATTCCAATATTTTATCAGTAAAATAAAATAATTTTATAAATTTAAGTTTACTAATATATAGTTAATCTAATAAGGAATTTATTACAAAAATGAGATTTATAAAATTATTTTATCTTAGATGTTGAATGTTAAGGTGAAAAAATATGCCATAAAATAAATGGGATAATTGAGGAGGGACTAGCAAAGTAGTATTTTGTGGGACTCAATGAAATATGTGACATGCCAACCGGGTAAGAATAAGACCTTGGGGCCGTCCTTCTCATCACTCGGTTGTAAGAGGATTTGAACTCAGAACCTTCTGTCCCCTACTCCAGTCCTCCACAGCTCGGATGTCAATCACTTGACAAAGGAAACAATCTTTACACAAACATAGGCTCTGTTCGGCATGGCTGTTTTAGCAGTATAAATGCAGCATATTTGGCAGCAAGAATGCGCTGGCATAAATGCAGCATATTTGCTGGCAGGGATGCGCTGGCATAAATGCAGCATATTTGCTGGCAGGGATGTGCTGACATAAATGCAGCTGTTTTGAAAACTGTTGTTTGACAGTGCAGCATATATGCAGCATGTTTGGTTAAGTTAGTTATATGTAGTGCGTTTACCGTTTTCGTATTACAATTATAAATTATTATATTACACTACATAACTTTATTTTGTTAGTAAAAATAAATAAAAAATTCACAAACAATAAAATTTTTATTTCTATTATTTAAGCAAAACTTTTTATTATCTAAATTTTATAATTCTTACAAATATAAAAGCGTAAAAAAAGAGAAAAACCGTTTCAAATTTTCTGATAATGTTATGTGAATTTATTTAGTGAAATTATAACTTTTAATAATATATAATATTTTTGTAACTTTGTATGTTAATAAATTATATGCATTCATATTTTATAAACTATTTTAATATTTTAATTTATATATCAACAAGTGTGTATATTTATTTGTTTTTTTAATTTTATTAATCTATGTCATATTACAAATAATATATTATAGATTTGTTTTATAAATGTGATTTTTTGTAAATTTGGCTAAAAATGTAGTTCTATTTTTATAAATTATTTAAAGCATTATGTAATTTGTAATAAATAAAGTAACTTGTAAAAATTTTTTTTTTTTAAATCAATAGTCACAGTAATTGCATTATGAGGTGAGTAAAGAAACGGGAGTGAAAACATGAAAACAAAAAAGTAGCATTTGCTGCGGGTATTTATGCTGACATTTATGCTGTCATTTATGCTGACATTTATGCTGTTTTAGACGAACAGTAAAAACAAATAAAGGAGTCCAAAACAACATATATATATTATTTTATGCTGTCAAAAAATACACATAAAGTACAACCCGAACGCATCCGTAACGCGTGTGGCGGCTAGGCGGCTGCTTCTCTGTTTCTGCAATTGTAAATACCATGACTCGGTATCCGACCGTTGTCATAACACTGGAAATAAAAGAAGAAAACCTTTTCGTCTTTCACTTTTGTCTTGTCCGCCTCCACCCATATTGACCAATATATTTTGCGGTGTTGTTGATAAGAAATCAAATTCATCTCAAATTCGAACGTTGGTATCCACTCTTCCCAAATTTGGAAGTGTATTTAAACCTCCACTTCTCGCTCTCACCTCTCAACTCACACCAAACACCAGTTCATATCTGAACCTAGCATAGTACTTGAACAAAGATAGTTATTGAGAATGGAGAAATCACCATTGAAAGAGTCGAATCATCATCATCATCATCATCAATCAGCAGATGTAGGGATTTCAGTTTCCAGCGGGGAAACTCCAAGTCCAACGACGCCTTCGCCACAAAAGAGTAACGGCTGTAAAAGTACGATTGACATTCCCGATCGACTCACTGTCCCTAAGGCATTAAAGTATCCAGAAAGGTAAACCTAGCCTAAAATTGTTTGAATTTCTGATTCTGTTGCTGATTTCCTTGTTCCGAGTTTTATTGTTATTGTTATTAAAAATACTTCTAAATTGTTTTATTTTGTTCTATTTTTCGGGCTATACAATACAGGTATATGAGTCCAACCGACCATATGATTTCTCCCGTGTCAAAGGACTGATTCTGGCCAGAAACCGGAGGGTTGGATTGATGTTGCCACCTTCCTTAAACAATCTGAAGGTAGTCCTATTCCTTTCAATTTAGCTAACCTAGAAATTAGGTCTTTTCATTTTTTATTAAATTTGATGGTTTTGGTTTAATTTTTGTGTTGCCACCGGTTTGGGTGTAAATAGCTACAGGAAGTGCAATCATCGGAGGACAGAGCATGCGAACAGGACCAGCTCCAGATGGAGATGGACTTCAAATCACTAGTCTGAAGTGAAGAATGGAAAAAAGAATCAACCAATTTGCGTTTGATGATTAATGCTTCTGGACTCCTTATGTTATATCTCAAAGAGGCGTTGATTTTTCTCTTGTTTGTAGGTAGAAAAGGCTTTTTTTTTTTTTTTTCATTTTGTCCCCTCACATAAAAAAGTTATATTGGATTGGCATTGGTCCCTTTGAGTGTGATCAGTTTTGTGGGGAGTATTTTGGAGACAATTTCTTTTACCCTGTCCAAAAACTAATCTTTGCCATCAAAGGATTGATTTTATGTTTTTGTTAAACCTCATAAGTACAGTACTTAGGTTTGACGGATGCAAAGTGTAAAATTCTCTTCTTCTTTTTGAAATTCTTATACTCGACTATACCATAAAACAACATACAATATTACATATATCAAGTTAGTATTAATTCAATGATGTATGAATGAACATTTTCGGAAAAATAGAATAATAAAAAATACCAAAAAACTGAAAACCAAACTATTCTTACTTAGGTGTTAACCAAAATAACTTAACTCGAAAACCATTAAAAACAATGAACAATTCAAAAAGTCAAAGCCGTCTATAACATGTTAAGCTCTAGATCCTCCTAATCATTAATCAATTAGGAATGACTTATAACCTATTAAACATTAAAGATTCTGATATGGTCATAAAATGAAATGAAACAGCAAACTTAAACACAGGATTTTTGGTTCGAGGATACTACTCCTCTACATTTACGTATAAACTTGACCATCCTGTGAATCCATCTAAACCTCTAATGTGTCACATTCATTGTCACATCTAACTTTTTCTATCAAAGTAGTATGATAATATTAAAATACATAAATAATAACCTCTTATCCACATTCATTGTCACATCTAACTTTTTCTCCCGTCATAAATGTCTCATTTGCTTTTTGGCACGCTTTTCCACTTCAATATTAAATATATAAGATCAAATAATTTTTTAAATTTTTTTTTACAATATAGTTTTTCACATAAGGATTCCATTCTAAAAAAAAATTATAAATATATTATCTTACATGTTAAATATTGAAGTCAAACGACAAGCTCAAATAAGAGTGTGGGACGGAGGGAGTATGATAATATTTATAAAACTGAATAATTGCTTTCAACCAGCTTAAAATGATCTATAAGACATAACCATGCAATAGTTTTTTCTGCATAACTTCAAAATATAAAATTAGTATAACAAAATGTACCATAAATATAGTCAGACGGCTACATCCTCAAATGGTGGCTGCATATGGAGTAGCAAAAAGTTACACCAAAACCAATAAAACATAAACCCACCACCATTTACACTTTCAGATCAGGCGGCAATTGCCGGCTCTCACATTCAGAGCCCGTGGCTAGAATCAGTCAGAATTAGCTCATGGTTTAGTTCACTTATCATTAATAAGGCTCACACCGCTACCCAACTGGGCGGCCCCTTTAAAGACGTCTCAGATGATCTTGTGTGAAGAATGGGTGCCTTAATGCTTCACGAGCAGTTAGTCTCTCAGATGGATCGTATCTGAGTAGGCCTTCTAGGAGGTGAATTAAATCTCCAGCTGAATGGTCAACGTGCTGCATAATCAGATTCTGCACAAAAGGCCATCACATCTCAATCTTTAAAAGCATACAGTAATCCTTTGAGCACCAGCTTAAATATAGATTATGAACAAGAACCCAAAAACATTAACAACCAAAAATCATAAGCATCTTAACCTGAAGACGGGTCATCTTCATTACTGCTCTAAGGCTTTCTCTGGGAAGCGCATCTGGCCAGTCTAACCTACCATTTCTGACATACTTCTCCGCAGTACGACTGCCAAACAACAATAAGCTATTTAGAAAACACCATGAAACAAAATAGAGCTGATTCAATGTGATAGCACTTGCATACCCCACTCTCTTTAGCATCTGCCGGGGCACATGTCCTAGACACCTTTCCATCATAGCAAGATGCTCCAAGTTTTCATGTGTCTGGAACAAGGCTTCTCCCTGATATAACAAATGTGAAGAAACAATGAGATCTTTGATGTGAAAAAGCCCATGATTCATCATACAAAGTAGCCAGCTGAGAACTTACTGTGCATAGCTCAATCAGTATGCAACCCACGCTCCACACATCACATGGGTAACTCCACCCAAGCCCTGTGAACAAGAAAGACAGGCAATTATCATACAGTTCAGAGTGATATAGATTTGCCCTTAAAAATAATATAACACAGCCCATACCGAGGATGACTTCTGGGGCACGATAATGACGGGTTGACACTATATAGGTCTGGACAGGTCGGTCAACCATGGTACTACCAAAATCAATCACCTTAATAGCACTTGATTTTGGAACCTTTTGGTAGTATGAGCAATCACGAGGAGATCGGGAAGATACCTGATGATCCATATATAGGAAATATTATCAGCGCAATTACAAAATTTCCTCCTACAGGTGCATGCAACCGCGGTTTACTAGTATGCATCAAAACAATTAAACAATAGGAGCATATAAATCCCACCTTGTAATCAGGAATCTTTACACAATCTGAATTAAGTAAGAGAACATTCTCAGGCTTCAAGTCAGTGTGGATAAGACGCAAGTCATGCATAACTGCAAAGATTATTTTAACATAAAAAGGTTAATCTCTAAGATAGTACGCTATACACAAACAAAGAGGATAATTACAAATACTCTTGAACAGTTGGTAGTTGTACACCACATTTACAATACATCACAAGCTTTATAACATAATTTAGATTGAAAGAGTCACTAGAGACGTATTTTATTACACACATGTAACACATTCCAACAGTTGTCTTCCAATCTCACGGACAAGATCGATGGGAAACGGACGGTAATTGTTTTTGCGAAGGAAATCATATAAACTTGGTCCAAGCTTCTCAAACACCTGTTAAAATCATCTCAATTTATCCACAGCCCTTTGACCCCCAAACTCATTATCATATCTCTTTAACTGGGAAAAACTCATTACAAATCAGCTATATACTTACAATACAAATATGGTTACGATAGTCAAACCAGTTCCGTATTTGCACACAACTGCAAGGAATAAATCCATAGCCATTGACATAAACCCACAGGAATTGTAAGTAAAAAATAAACCAGAACAGGGACATTAGCATTTCCTGTATCTATTTCAGTCTAGCAAAACTCACCGTGTGACCCCTTTATCATGTTTACCAAGCTGTTCGAGCACACCAATTTCAATCATGGCTGCCTCTCTGTATTTCTTAATAGCACGAACAATTTTTATGGCCACCAATTCCCGTCCTACACGATCCCAGCATTCCAAAACCTGTCCGAAAGTCCCTGCAAATAATGGAAAACATCTCCACATCAGAATTTATGGCACAACTGAATGAAATACCTGGAAGATATAAAACATGATCACACACCTTCCCCTATTTTACTGTGTATTTTATCTGCAAAAAACCGAGGAAAAAACAATGAAAGAAAATTAGAACGTCAAAAGAATACTGGAGAGATCCGTACTGCCACAAATTGAACCGGTCTACATTTTTTAATCTAACTTGAACCATTTCCACAAAATTGAAAAGGCCAGATCAACTGAAGCTGCTACGGATAATTCACTTGACAAAATCATAAATGATTAGGGGTTCGGTAGCGAACTCTAAGACTAATTATTAACTGTAACACAATAATATGGAAAGTGTAATTACAGCGTGATGTTAAGTTTTCTCCAAGCTCAAATATGTAATGGCCATCTTTGTCATCTTCTCTCCAAGGGGGAGAACCAAATAGTGCTACTCCTTTTGCATTTAGAGAGCTATATGCACAATCTGAGGTTGCACTTTCGGGAGCAAAGCTTGTGACATTCCCAATCTCTTGCCCGCATAATAGACCTAGCTGAGCCTACAGATAACCATTGATCCATATTTTCACCCCAAGTAATAGATATAATAAGCCTTACCACACAGCATCTTATGCCGACAGACTACAGCCTTGGTCATAGCAAACCCCAAAAGATTTAAATTAGAAGTGCGGGGGCAAAAGGAAACTAATAATACAACCATTACAGATAATTTTCCAAAAAAGAAAAATAATACATCTAACTTTTTAAGTAAAGCAAAAGGAGAGTATCTTTCATGGTCTTGAACGGTTGTCAAAATCCTAATACTAACTGAAAAAGCAATATTTGATTTATTGAAATGCGATCTAAAGCACAATAACTAAGATGAATATTGATCTCATAGGAAAATCAAGAATATCCGTACTCTCAGAAATTACAAGATCAGTAATCCAACAAGGTATTAATTCTCATGATACATGGATAACTTTTGCAGCTTCCGAGTTCCATAAAAAACCGATTTAAAAAACAAAATCCAGTATCAATTGGAATCCATATAAACAATAAATAGCAAAGTGAATACAGCATAATTAAAGAAACAGAAAGTTCAAGCCAGATCTAGAACCAAAAACAGATAATTACAGAATCCAACCGGAGCAATAAAAAAGCTGTTAAAACCAGTAATCAGTACCTGAGTAGGCGTTTGCGGAGGGTCATCCCATCCCAAACGTGGCCTTTTCCTCGGACGCCTGTCCATGTGGGTGAGCGAAAGCTCAACGATACGTTCCATCTCCATGGCTTCTATTTTTTGAAAACTAAAGACGAAAGCTAAAATCAAACACCATGGCGATCTGACAAGCTCCAATGTAAAGCAAAGAGAATAAGAATTCGAGACAGTGGATTGGAATCAGAGGCAAGATTCCGGGGTAAAGAAATTGGAGGGATGAACTGGGGCTCCGACCTAACCCCGATAGCAAATTTGGTAGAAAGGAAAGATGTGAACTACATATACACGTGTGAAAGAGTACAGCCGTTCGACCGACTTGGTCCTCTGCATTTTTTTGGAAGAAGGGTCATCTGCTTTTTGCTGCGTAGCACGATGGGTGTTGTTTGTTGGCGAAGACAGGGATGTTCGCTTCGCGGAGTTAAAAACTTTTTGACAATATTCGCAGAACATTCCTCGTACGTATTTGATTGATTAGCTTCTCGCTTTGTCACATTCATAGCCTAAAGCTCATCAACACTGACTCGGTCCGGCGACCCAATTCGGCCCGGCCCTAAAATAAAGCCCGAAAAATTTGTCGGAAAAAATTCTGAACGGGTTTGGATAACAAATCAGACTCGAATGAAAAAACAGACTGGGTTTCAGCAAAATTTTAGACCCATAACAAAGCCCGGCTCGACCCGGTTTATTATTTTACATAGTTTTATAAATATAATATTATACTCTCTCTTGTTCTCAATACTCCCCCGTCCCACCTTGACCGTCCTATTTACTATTTGGACATGTCGTTTGACTTCAATTTTTAACATATAAGATAAATTAATTTTGAAAATTTAAGTTTTGCATATGATTCCTTACATGATAAACTATATAATACAAAATTTAGTTTTATAAAATTATTTTACCTTATATGTTTAATATTGAGGTGGAAAAACGTTGCAAAAAGCAATCAGGACACTTATGACGGGACGGAGGTAGTATATGATTTTTTGGGTTCTTTCACTATTTTCAAAATATAACGTATTCTAGTATTTTTTGTCATCTACTTTTCAATTCTATCCCTCATCTTTTATTTCACAACTCTACTTTTCAAATTATTTTAATTCCCAATGTAAAAATTAAGGGCAAAATAGTCTATCTTTTTCGTCTTTAATTCTTGTGCCTATAGCTAAAAAATCAAGTATTGATAACAAAAGGGAGTATATATTTAATTTAACTTTATATAATACCTTTTACTATTTATTTAAATTCTATAAAATATCTATTAATATTACATACAACATATATACATATTATAATTAATATATATTAATATTATACATAATCTATATATTTTTTCAAAAAAAATTATAAAACCGGGCCGGGCGGGCCGGGCAATGGCAACGGTTAAAATAAATCCGGGCCTAGCCCGGCCCGGCCCGAAAAAATTAAAACCAGGCTTGGATAAATATATAGGCTCATTCGAGCCTAAAATGTAATGTTGGCCCGGCCTGAATCCGGCCCGCCCCCGTTTGATAAGCTCTACATAATCGGGAATATCATCCGTAGAATCTTTTATTTGCGCCCCACGTGTATGGTTCGTCAAGCAATATATTGACATATTGTCAGATCTTGGTATGTAAAACCACGTCACAAATTATAAAGGAGCTAAGTTTGACAATACACGATTGAGGTATATCACGAACAAAATGATGTAGCGTAGGTGCCGTGATACTAAATATACATATTAATTTTGTAAATTGTAAATAAATTTATAAAATATGTATTTTTACTTTATACAAATTGGAGTGGGTGAATATGCTCACCAGGGGTGCCCCACGACCCTACCCGGGCTATATGAAGGGGTAAATCACGATTGCATAGCGACCTCATAAGGTGCCTAGCTCATTGTGGACGAACCCAAATGTTGCCCATTGGAGAATCAGACCAACTGCCACCCATTGGGTTCCCCTCGAACCAATGTGCGTTGAGCAGGAATAATTCAACCAAAGTGTGTTGAGCAGGATTCAAACACGAGAGCAATGCATCTTGACAAGCTTTCAGCAACCCCGAGTATCCGACTGCACTATGGCCCGTATTTATCTAGAGTTGTTAAGTGTAAAGTATAATACTCCCTCCTTTTCTAAATAGATCATGTTTTAGCTCTACTCAGTACTCACGAGAATTTAGAAGTAAAAAATTACACTATTTTGTCCTTTATTTTGCATTGAGAATTGAAATAATTTAAAATTTTAGAGTTATGAGATAAAAGATGATTATGGAATTGGGAAGTAGATGAGAAAAAAACTAGAATATAGGACCAAAAATCATCTACTTCCTCCGTCCCTGTTTGACCTTCTTATTTACTATTTGGACATGTCGTTTGACTTCAATACTTAACATATAAGATGATATAATTTTACAAATCTAAGTTTTGCAATGGAATCATTATGTGAAAAACTATATTTTATAAAAATTTGTTTTATAAAATTATTTTATCTTATATGTTTAATATTGAAGTGGAAAACGTATCAAAAAGCAAACAAGAAGATCAAGTGGGACGAAGGTAATATTAAGAATTATTTTAACGAATGAGACTTTAAAATTGATTATTGAAATAATATAACTTGTAATTTTGTGTGAAAAATGTCAAATGCATAATGTCAATTTGTGTGTGCGTCATAAATATTACAAGGTACCACTAACAACAGAAACAGTGTTTTCCAAGTGCAGACGTCAACAATGACAACTATTATATGTAACCTGATCCCGCTGGGATGTTGAGTAAGTAGCTTAAGTGCCTTAAAGCGGAATCCTGATCTAGGACAAACGTTGTTTCTTCCAAACGTGGATGGCGAGAATGATCCCTACACACACTTTTCCTAGAGACTAAGAGACACCAACAGACCATCCTAAAAGACCAACCACCAAACACAACCAACAAACTGATCTTTTGACCAATTATATTTTGCATGTGACCTAGTAGGGAGTTGAGTTTGTGTGATGAACCGGCACCTAAACCGCTAGAATTCTTTGTTTCATTGTTGTTGAACGTGTGATGAGCCGGAGGGGAGGCACATTAGTGGGTGGAGTTAAAAAATGGGTAGGACTATTGACCGGTTTCTGGTTCATCGACAAATATTGACTGGGAGAACCTTGTGGTTGATACTGATCTTGCCTCGCGGATGGTACAGACGTAGGTGTACATGAAGTGGGTGCTTCTTTTCCAACTGAATTCTGTCTTCTGATTGAATCTCCCACCAGACCCCAACTGCTTTGCATTGTTTTCTTGTGAAAAGGAACACAACAGTGCATCACCAAATGTGTATGCACAAACATGTGCACAAAAGTAAAATTAATGCCAGCATTCATATACATTATTCTTTACACTGCACCACTTTGCTGCTCGATCAAACCCATATCGCTTTCCTGCCCCATTCTTTCCCCAATATCTTTTCCGCTCGAGAATTCACCTCCAATCACCTCTGCTTACACTGTCCAACAATGTTAATAGTCTACCGATGACACATCGATTGTCCCTCTTCTGGAATGTCATTCCCATCTTTGTCGTCGAAGAGCATCACATGCAAACACCCCCCTTTGTTGTCAAACCCGACATTATAGTGACGATCCTCAAAACAGGGGCTGCAATCGGATGCATCCATAGTGATGTGAGAGATGGAGAGGAGAATCGGCATCGAGGAATGGAAGTGTAGAGCTCCAGATCAAAATAGGGGATATGAGAAAAATATTAACCCCACCATCGTCTTCTTTCTAAGCGACCTCTGCATAGCAAATTGTTGTCGGTGACATGAAGAGGGCAAAATTTTGACTAAAAGCCTCAATCGACTGGATTGGGAATGATTGGGCATCATTAGCTTCAAGTTTTTGGTTACCTGCAAAACAAAGATCTTCCCATACCACCAATAACCAGATCTAGCAAGGCCTTCATCAAGAGAAACATGCAACCAGTCCCCAGAGACTTGCTTCTGTGACTTCAAGAACTGTTAGCTTGTATAGAGCAGAAGACACGAACGAAACAAACAAGAGAGGGAGGACTGAACTATGGAAACGAGATGTATCTTATATTACATAGAGGGAGAGAGTTATTGTATATTACAGAACTTTACTAACTGAACTAATAGAGCACTTTACTAGGGAGGTATATATATACAGTACCGGTAATAGAGAATGGTACATGGAACCGGTAATGTATATAATAAGTAACATATATCTAATACCCCCCCCCCTCAAGACTTAGGTTGGTCATCAGCATAAGTCTTGTTGTCGTGAGAGGACTGCATTCCCACTTTGGAAGGAGCTCTTTGTACCCTTTGTCGGTCAGAGGTTTGGTCAATACATCAGCAAGTTGGCGAGTTCCTGGGATATAATGAACTTGCATCAACCCGTCTTTGATCTGTTCTCGCACGTAGTGGTAGTCGATCTCGATATGCTTTGTTCTTTCGTGGGAGACCGGGTTCTTGGCAATGTGTATAGCTGATATGTTGTCGCATTTGACTGGTACTGAAGTAATTTCTGGTACATCGAGCTCATGAAGGAGACACATCAACCAACTGAGTTCGCTTGTAACGTGTCGCAAAACTCGGTACTCGGCCTCTGTAGATGACAAAGCAATGGATGCTTGCTTCTTTGATTTCCAGCTGAGAGGAGATCCACCGAGGAGTATGTAATAACCTGAAATTGATTTTCTGGTTAGTGTGCACGTGGCCCAATCAAAATCACAGAATGCTATCAGTTTATAGTTACTGTTTTTTATGAAAAGCAATTCCAAACCTGAGGGTTCCTTTTACATAGGAGAGTAGATGATAAGCAGCAGCTAAGTGTATTTCTGTTGGATGTTGCAAGAATTGACTTAAATGTTGTACTGAAAATGCAAGATCAGGTCTAGTGTTAGTAAAAAAAAAAATTCAACTTCCCTATCAATCTTCTGTACACTGTCGGTTCTTGCAGCAATTCTCCTGTTTCTCTGTCGAGTTTGAGATTAAGCTGAAGAGGAGATACTGTGGGGCGGCAGTCATCCATGTTGTATTCCTGCAGTAGCTGCAATGCAAACTTTCTTTGGGACATAACAAAACAGTCATTGTTTCAACAAATTTCATGCCAAGAAAATAGCTTATTCGCCCCAAATCTTTGATTTTGAATTTCTTGTATAGTTTCACTTTGAGTGTTTCTATTTCTGTTTTGTCGTTTCCTACAATAATAATATCATCTACATATACACCAATGTAGATACTTTTCCCGTGGCTTTTCTTTGTGAATAAGGAGTTATCATTTTTGGACTGTTTGTAATTCTGATTGACAAGAAAGGTTCCAAGTTTGTCATACCATTGTCGTGAGGGTTGTTTGAAGGACAGGTTTTTGATGTGCTAATCTATTGGAAAGAATATCTGTGAAATGATCTGATGTGTTATCAGTCATGCAAACATAATCTTGGCATTTTGTGGGAGTACAATGTTCTCTGATGGATCTTTTGAGAATAACATGATTAGTTTTGCAAGGAGTTATCAGTAGCATATGGATGTGTATTAGGAGTGGTATATTCACCAGGGGTGGAAGAGACGAGATGTTCATCTGTATGAGGAAGGCTGGTGTCATTGTCATGGTTGGAATCATCATTAGAAGATGGATTAATGGGAAAAAACTGTGTAGCTTCCTGGGGTCAGTTCCGTGTGTTTTGAGAACCTACAAGCTGAGTATGATGGCGGTCTGTGTCAAACAGAAAGGGGTTGGAATGAATGTCACTATGAATGGAAGACTCTTTGTAACACCCCTCACCACTAACACAATATAATCTCTCACGTATCAATAAATAAAACGTCTCGCAGCGGAAAATAAATAACAAATACAAACTCACTCGGGTGTCACCGGCCATTACTCGCCCATGCGAGCAACGTAGCCAAACCACATCCAACTTCCAAAATAAACAAACTGCTAACCGCAGTGATAACGAGAAACTCCTATACATCATACTAAGTCCATAACCATAAATATCGACAAGTGAGCGACTACCCAATCCTGAATACACAACCTTGCCATGACACAATTCACCATCTTCATTGCTATACAACATCTCCAGTTACCCTGTTCCTGCTCTTCAGCTCCGACAATGGTCAACAACCTGAAATGGTGTAGTATCAGCGATAGACGCTGAGTATGCCGGGCCTGGACCCTAGTGGTCACTTGTCATTTTAACCATCTTATTAGTAGATTGGTTTCATGCTTTTCTTTTTACAGTTATAACCAAAACTGAAGCATAAATGTATAGTATACATAATCAACCATCCAAATATCCATAAACTTTTAACCATCCATCCAATCCAAACATCCATTTAATATTCCATACAATCATTTATATATCGAACGTATCGAGTAATAACAATATGATGTACAATGTACATTCGCCGTAGCGTACAATTCTCATATTTAATTTACCTTAGCCTTGTAGGCTCCATCCAACCATCAACACACAATGAAATAACCACAAGTATAACCAATGAACAACAAAGCGAAACAACGAGAATAATAAACAAGTATTTAGTCTCGTCCATGGTATTGTTCGCCACTGTATAAGTCTCAATTGTTTTAGTTGTTCAGTTATACCTAGTGACAATGTCTCGTTAAAACGACATGTCTCTAGTTACCCATTATTATGGCGGGTCACCCACGGCAGTAGCCACTCCAACGGGTAGAGTCTCCGACCAACGAGCCATTCTAGCTCACGGGAAATTTTCTTGATACTTACGGACCCGTACGCGGACATCCTGGTATCGTTTTTGTGATCACAGCGCGCACCAAGAGCCACATCCTCTTGGCTTTACTTCCATTCCATTAATTAATTAATTATACCATCGCATCGCATTACCAAATTTTCTAACACAGCAGACTAAGGTCATTAGTCCAATCCGGAGTCTGTAAACTTGGGATCCAGTGCTAGATACAAGAGCGGCGTATAGAAAGGCCAATGCTCCGTATAAAAGTCTCAGATAATATGTATATGTTATTATTATAGTGCTACAACGTTTTACTTACGCTCCTTATATTCATATAAGATAGCACCATAGCCGCTAGTTCATTTTATATATTGGTTCATATATACGAACCGGTACTGTTAACTCAACAACAGAAAATAATAAGCAGCTATAAATATACAATTCATGCATATTAATTATCAAATTCAGACAAACAATCTTATCACAGATCACACAGAAGTCTGAACTGAGGAAGCCCTCAGAGACAATCCGAGACACATAACAACATACAAGTTATATCAACCAAATCCGAGCCCAAGGAGCAACCTTAGGACAACTCGGATCAAACCCCTTTACATACCGTTCACCCTGACTGTATTACGGTGGAGTATGAATCAGCAAGATCCTACGCTCCGTGTAGTCCGTTAGCTCGTCAAGCGTCCTTGTCAGAAGTATACTCTAAACGGTAATAAAACTATAAGTCAGTCTCCATGACTAACTACATCCGGTATTTCCGAACAATAAGTAACCCCGACAGTTCACCCCCGTTTTCTACAATTGTTTGTTGCAGGTTTCTCTAAAACAGTCGGCTTTGTTACTTAAAACACGTACGTCAAAACATTCAACTGTTAAGTTTAATTCCTTATATTTCTTTTAGTCTTATCCACATCTAGTTTAGGTACGTAACCCATAGTTGCATGTATGCATGCATTCTTGTATTATATGCATTCTAAAATTCATAGCTTAAAGATCGTAACTATATCTTTTTTTTTAATAACCACCACCATTAAATCATATGGTTTTCAACCAAAATATATTTATCCACCTTATATACATTATTCTTGTGTATGTATATATTTTTACCTCGTAGGTAATTCTCATGAGTTTAATAAACTCTTATATTTCATGTTACTTTTTATCATCTTTTATTAGATGACCATTCCCATTAGTTGTATCATATTGTACAACTTATATTAAGATTATTATCCTAACATGAGTAACATTTTATGTTGTATAATTACAACTTCTAAGGTTTATTCAATAAATACCTTAGTTTATAAATCCCATTCACTTACAGTTTGTCACACCATTTAATGTGAATACCTTATTTGTATTAATTTCATTAAACCACCCTAATACCAAATAATTGTTATAATATTTATAACATTATAGACCTAGTCTAAAATTCATTTTCCAAACTCTATTAATTCGGTAAAGCCCTTGAATTCATTTAAATTCTATTTTGACCACATAACATTATGTAATGCTATTCCATATGCTAATATCATTTGACATGATATTCTTATTTCCTTTAATTAATAACCTATGGTTTTTATACCAAACTATTTATTATTGCCGCATGGGCACCATAACAAAACCATATTCTTTTTCACAAACCATAGTTTCCTTTATTTACAAAATCACCCATTAATTTATACCATGTTATATATTCCATTTAATATAACATTTCTAACTTATAAAAGAGTATAACCTATGGTTATTTTTTGTAAATTCCGAACAGCCCTTGTGCTATTCTATAATTGCCATTTGGCCCTATTTATAACACATAGTTCTTCCATATCAAAAACCATATTTTATACACATATTAATAAATTCTCTTAATAGTTCTAAAAATCACCAAATTCCACCAAAGGGTTATAAATATCCTTATTAACCCATATACTTTTGATATTTACCATTCCACCATCTATTTTTCTCCAAAGTGTCATAATGACATATTAACTATATATTATACATATATAGTTTATTTTAATTCCAAAATCCACCAAATAAATTCCTAATAGCCCATGGGTGTTTAAAATACCATTGTACATGTAACACCCCACTCGCTAATCATAATAATCACTCTCGTATAATCACTCACGTAGCATAATTAGAGACGTCTCACAGCGGAAGGTAAACTACATTAATCCTCACTTGGGTGTCACATGCCATTACTCGCCCATGCGAGTAAAGAAGCATAACCGTAATCTAACAATGAACAACAACAACTAACCGCCGTGATGAACGAGATATTTATTACATTATCCTATATTCAAACCAATACCAATGACAAGTGAGCATTTAAAGAGTTCCCAGAATTTTAACGTGCTAACCAATTTAATATCAAACATGCGATAAATAAAAGTCGAGGTCGTCTACCCATATTCCCGCACTCCGGCTTCACGTCCCGATCCACAACCTGAAATGGGTTGGCCCCAAAAGGGGCTCAGCAAACTATATGCTGGTATGCTAAAGTGTAATCCTAGACCCTTCAGGTCACTTAGGTCAATTAGCCGTCTGAACATGAGGTTGATTACATGCTGGTTCATTTTACAGTTTTTATAACAGCAGTAAATAACATGCATAAGCATACGGTAATCCATCAAGTGACAACCCATACATTACATACAATCCACAACATACCAGGTACCATGTGTTGTAAAAGATCATACAATGTACTGTAACCATTAATACAAAGTGTACGAGTACTTCCATTGAGATGTTAGTAATTTTTCAGAAAATTATGTTAGCCACCATTAAGTCTTACTCTCAATATCCATGGGTGTCGTGTTGGGACAACCCGTAAATAACCTCACTGGACAGTCGTCCTCCCGTACACACGAAGTGCTCATTGCCAAGGATCATTCAATCCCGGAACTTCCACTTGCCTAATAAAGGCGTCCATGAATGGCCGAAGCCGTGTGCCAAAGTCGGCACCCTGGTCCAACAGTCTATCTAGGCCCGTCGGAATATAGAGGGAGTCGGTCCGATACGGACGTTATACTCCGGTGATCACCAATGCGCAACCACTAGTCGAAACTAATTGGATTCCTATACCATTTACCATAACCAACACTCTCCAATGTATGATTAATCCTTAATCACTACCCTAAGTAAATACTTAGGCCTTGAAGAAGTCTTTACCATTATTACCTTTGAAGTGTTATGTACTTCCCTAGACATAGTCTAGGTTATGTCATGTTCGAGTATTAAGCTCTAGAGACTGGAGATCCCGAGTCTCGTTCCTAAGTGTTTTACTTAGGTCAGTTTAGGTAAGTTCCCTCCCGAATATAGTATTCCAACAACATAAACAATCATAATGATATTGTCCGAAGACGTCCGCACAATAATAATCGTTTACCAACCAAGTGAATAATCCACACAATCATGCATAGCATACATATCGCTCTTGTCACATAGTCAAGCAATACCCAAAACCGAGGCTCCCCTCAGAGGTCAGACCACACAATGAACATACCTTTCACCGATGAGCGCTCGCGTAAAAATCCCCGTGAAATCTCTAACGCTCGCTATGCCCGTGTCTACCCACTCGCGCCTCTGGTATACACGTGATGCGAATATCAGTATATTTACTAGTTCGAACTTATTTAACCGTCCTAAGTTAATTCCCTTACTTCCATCCCGTACTTCGATGTTCGTTAATCTTAAGGATTTAAATTTCTACGGCTCGTTATAATTTACTACGATAATGATACTTATCACGTGGAAGTTTCGTTCACAATTGTTTACCAAATGTCGGCTACATGCACACGGGAATATCGTTGTATTTTGTTATGCGATCTAGTTTACGTAATTACAGTTATGCAAGTGTGCGTGCATTTATACATATACAAATACGCATTATTATGACTGTGTTTTTGCGTTGACATTTGCGGAACTCTTCCGTGCATGTGATAGTCTATGCATTTGCATATATTTAAAACGTCATCGTCGTCGTTTTTTTTTCTGCGTTTACACTTGCATTTTGTTAACTATGTATTGCAATTCCGCATTATGTATATTATAGCGCCCTCGAAATAAATTTCCAACCTAGTAATATACTTCTACCATTTGTCAACTTAGCCATGTCTTTATGAAATTGTACATAATATACAATCGCTCCGTAACGGTCCTCCCATAACATATCTTCCTCATTTTTAACACAACGTTACAATATATCATTCGGACTTTATAATATATAAGCTGCCTATATTTTGAAACTCTCGAACAACCTTTGTACTTTCGGTAATCCTAACCTCTCCCCCGCATACTTTCTATAAAACCAATCATATAATTAAACTACTACATTTCTAGGCTGATTAATTTATAATCTAAAGTTCTAACCATTTTCACATACTTACCTCATGGATTTAATTTCCGAACAACCCCTTTTATTTCGGCTATCCTCATGCCATTCCTACAAGTTTCGTTTATTTACAACACTACCCCATTTTCCATAATTGTTATATTTCCAATCTTTTTAATTTATAATCTAAGATGTCTCAACATTATAATATACATATGTATATATATATCGAGTAATCCCGTGGACTATTCAGATTTGTTATTCCCCCACATCTTCCTCATAGTTGTACTCCAAACCCTCTACTTATAAACTTTCATTAATTACATAAACCTTATATTATACACCTTAATTATTTAAATCCTCATTCTAAACCATTTTTTCCTCTATAATTATACCCACCCCTAAAGTCTTATAAATTCTTTACTGCACCTCCAGATTTCAGTAATCACATTATATACCCCTAAATCTTATAATTGTTACAAATTAATACTTATACTACATATTATAACTCTTAATTAATTTATTCCTCAAACACACCTCAAAATTCTCTAAAATTCCCAATAAAACCCAAGGGTTTTTATATTCACATTTTAACCACTATACTATCATTCACGTGGTCAACTCTCATATGTGGCCAAGGTTGACCACTTAATTTATCCTTTGACCCGTTTGCTATTATTTACGGGAAATACCCCATAATTTCCTAGTTTTTTATTAATCACTGATTCCATAAAATTCACATGTGTACTCATTAAAATCTCTAAAATCATTCCATCGGTTACTATTACCATTTATACCCAATATCTCATTTATTTATATTTTACCCCATAAATGATTTATTTATTTATATAAAATATTCGTACAAGGTTTTGAAAATTCATTTAAGCCATGATATATGCTTATAATTATGTCTATATTTTCTAAGGTGTTATTAAGTAATTATGATCGCTAGAAAAAATGGTTTTGCACCAGATATTTATATGACTTTGTTAATCAAATTATAAATTAATTTAATGACTATTTGAGGCTTAAAAACAATTATAATGAGGTGGCCTAAATGTATGGCCTTAAAAATAGCATAATAATTATTTTGAAATGTCAATAAAATATCTCTAGGATTATATCAGAATTACGATTTTCCTTTACCATTATTCTCAAATTATTTCCTTTTCATTATCATATATATTTGATTTAACTGCATTGTATGTACTACGGTTTATTTATTTTCTTCTTCCAATCATATATATATATATATATATATCTTTTCGGTAATATGCACCCAAATACTATACACATTTACGCTCAACAGAACACAAGTATATATTTTGGTAATACTCTTCCAACATTTAGCTAGCAGTTGTGAGGTGTTAAATTGGGTATTAGTGCTTATTACCTTGCTTAAATCCCAAGGAGGTTCCCACAAATTTCTCACCAGCCAAAGTTTTCTCAGAGGATTTGGCTACGGTTTTTTTTTCATTCTCTGAAATTGTTTCCGTATCATTTCCATATCTATTCTGATCTAACAAATTTCATAAGCCACCGTTTGTACAGAATTTACTTTGCTCTTTTAAACCATGTCCCTCCCACATTGTTAGCATTAATAACTATATACACTTAAGATTATCATTCCAGTTTTATATGTACCCATCACTTACGCATTAAAAACTCAATTAATACCCATATATATCCCTAATCTTTCCGGCACCATGCTATATCTAAACCAGAAACTCTTATGGTATTAAAAGAAAATACCAC
The DNA here is from genome assembly GCA_023374045.1 of Limonium bicolor. Taxonomy (NCBI): domain Eukaryota; kingdom Viridiplantae; phylum Streptophyta; class Magnoliopsida; order Caryophyllales; family Plumbaginaceae; genus Limonium; species Limonium bicolor. The sequence goes on along the minus strand of CM041776.1, from coordinate 328,901,935 downwards.
ACGTATTACCTCACTAAATCAGCAAGGGAATTCTCAGCAGCAACCACCACTTCCACGACCTTTTCAACTTGATTTTTTCTTTTCTTGTAATCTCTTCTACACAACCCACGGTTACTCTTGGTGAGTGAAGGCTCCTTTCGGTCCCCAAGATACAAGAATAAGAATGGAATTAACACTCTTCTAGTTAGCTAGTTTTAGGCAGGTTCTTCAGTATGAGAAAGAGGTGGTTTTTACCTTGCTTTCTGTAGAGGCTTCCAAGTGGTTCTCGGACACTACACACGAGAGGTAAATTCAGTGTTTGCATGGGAAACGTAAGGGAGAAGAGGGCTTCTACAGCCACGGTATGGCTAGGCTTTTACCTTCAGTTTATGCTCCCTCCATGGTGGGTTTTGGGTACCAGTTTCTTGGCTCAACACAGGCTGGAATGAAGCTTCTGTGCGTGGGCATTCAGAGGTGGAAAGGAGTCAACAAAAAGATTGTATTTACGGACGTAAGAGGCAAGGAAGAGATGATGTTTGCTATGGTTATATTCTCACCGTTGGAGATCAAGAGGGGTCCCTCCAGTTGGTGAAAACTTCTGGCTAGCGTTTTCTGTTCCATGAATAAAAGAAGAAGTTGGAGTAGGTAGCATGAACAGAGGAGAAAATCTGGTGCAAGGCAGGAATGTTACCGTTTTATTTCTGTTTTGTTACTCTGCTAGACGTGAACCGAGAGTAGTTTGCTGGGCTCGTTGTTGTTGCTGCTACTGTCCACGTGAAGGAGAGGCTGAGATGGGGTAGAGAAGTGGAAGAAGGGGTGTTAGAAGCAAGGAAAGAACGTGAGACTAGGAAGGAAGAAGGTTACGGTGGAAGAATGTCAAACCGTGAAGGTTATTTCCCTCTGCTGTACCGAGACTGTAGAGAGGTTACCTCCCTCTATTGTGTTGTTGCTGTTAGTGAAAAATAGTAGAGGAGGCTGGGATTGAAACAAGGGGGAAAAAAAAACAATACTGGAGGGAAGAACCGAAAGAACAAGATAAGGAAGAGGAAGAACAATGTTTGTGCATTACCGTTTTTGTTTTTGTTTATCTTGCTGCTTGTCTGTTGTTACTGATAGTGAGCAGAGGATGGTTGGTGTTTTGAGCCACTTCAATAGAAAGAAGAGAGCTGGGATTGGAGTGGGAAAGATGGAGGAAGGTTGGTAATATGTTGAAGCTGACACCGTAAGAAAATAAAGTAGCAGGACTTGTTCTCACTTGTTTCTTGTTCTCACTGCTGCTATTCGAATGGGGCAGGGAAAAGAAAAGGAGGTGTGGGAAGGCAGGGAGGCTGCGTAAAAAGAAGAAAGGAATGATGCCTGAAGTGATGGAAGGCAGCTAGTGGTGTCTAGGCTGGAGGAAACCGATAGAGTATGGGAAAGATATATGTACTCTGTTGTACTATTTCTATTGATCAACTTAATCTAATGTATTTATCTATCCTTTCCAACATGTACTGTCGACAGAAAAAAGAGTTTGGAGGGAATTTTGAAAACTTTTCCCTCTTCTAATGTTATAATGTTAGGTGTACATCTATATAAATATGTGACCATCTATATAAATATGTGTCATATTGTTACTTATAACATTTTGGTTTAAAGTATGTATATATAAGTTCATGTTGTGACTATAATTTGTTTAGGGTATATGAACTATTTATATAACTTTATTAAGGTATTATTAAACATATGTACTAATTGTATATGTAATATCTAACTTAATAATATTCTTCTTTGGTTAGAGACTAATGTGTAATCCAATGTCCATTTTGGCTATGTATATTATACCGTAATGTTTATAGTAATAATTGCTAATAAATTTAATTTGATCCTTTTAGTTAAGGTAGTAATTATTCAGGGTATTCAATGCTAGTCATCCCACGCTTCAAATAATCTACCATTGCGAATATTTGTTTCTTCATTTATTGCGTAATTCTTTTAGGCATACACATCAATCTTGGTTAGTATATGTCTCAACTAAAAAGTTTAGATTTTATAATTAAACTTCATCAACAATTAAACCATTCCCAAGTCTCATGTCTTAAACATAAAAAAACTAACTTTGTTAAAATCAAAATTAGTAAAGTATTATTAAATAGTAATAATGCACATTAAATTGTATTATAAAACATTTTAAAGCAAAACGTCTATGTATGAGACAGGTAACAACACAGTTTATGAATGTTTTAACACAACAAGGCTTAAGATGCTTGAAGATGGCCACTATTATATATATCAATTTTAAGAAATGAACACTTTTTGGATATCTAAATATTCATTATGTGTTTTTGGATTCAAGATTATTTTAGGGATGGAACAACTATAGTAGATTTAGATTTAACAAAGCATCTGGGTAGATTCGGTTCAGGTTGATTCGGTTTGGGTTGATTCGGTTCGGGTTGATTCGGTTCGGGTAAATTCAGTTCGGGTGGATTTGGGTTATACCAAATTTCGGTTTGATTCGAGTTTGGTTGGTTCGGTTCATATTTTCGAGTCACACTATTCGGTTTAAAATTAGGTTGGGATCAGATTGGATCAGTTCAATTTTTCTGGTTCGAATCACCTCAGTCGGATCTAACTACAACTGAGCATGTCTACTGAGGAGTGTGTTGGTAGATAAAACTTGAAAAGGAAGGTAGAGATCATTTATGTTAGGTTCTTTAATCGCTGATTTTGTGATCTTTTTTGTCATGCTTTTCCTTGTTAGAGACATTGTTAACATTGGATAGGTTAAATGTGTAAGCATTAATTTTAATTGTCTCTCTAATCATATGGAAACTACTATAAACAATTGTCTCTCTTTACTAATTCTGATTCGGCATTTTTAATTGGTGTAGCCTGGCCTTAATGTATGTATTCACTAAGAAGCATTTTTATGGGCCTCAAGTGAGCTTTATCCAAAAGCAAACACCAATTGTTATGTTATTGTTGATCCATTTAATAAATCAGGCTCACTACACTCCATAAGACATAACTGTAGAGGTTAACCACAATTACAGCAAATGCCACAAACAAGCTTAAATAGAGGAGTATTCATTAATGAACGCGTTTTCGAACCAGGCGATAGCGCCAAGTGTAATATGGAGATGGTTTTGTCTTTTTGTGTTAGTGTGTAGTTTTGTGACACATGTCAATATTCTATTGGAGATGAAATAAAAGAAAAAGAAAAAAGAGAGAATTAGAGGGGATAGGAGACGTGAGTGCATACGGGAGCGAGGGGTGTGAGTAGGAGAAAGAATTTTTTTTCTTCAAAATGTCATAGCTTATAAAATATAAGTGCAAAAATAAAAACAATTATACCATTGTTTATCATTTTTCGTGCTCTTCAAAATAAGATCAAACATCAATATGTTTTGATAAATTTTAAATTTTTTGTATGTACATATTATTAAGATTCATTGTGAATCTTAAGTTTAAGAAAAGTGAATCAAAGGTTGTTACAAAGTGAATCAAAGATTGTCAAAAAGTGAATCAGAGAGTTGCTTAAAAATGAATAAGTGGTTTAAAAAAGTGAATCTCATAAACAGATATTATTTAACTAAAGTGATTCTGATTGTGTGACTAGTATGAATCAGACGTTTTAGAAAAGTGAATCAAAGGTTGTTAAAAAGTGAATCACAAGTTGTTACAAAGTGAATCAGAGTAATATGAGTGAATCTCGTAAGCATGGATTGTTTAACTAAAGTGATTAAGAGGTTTAACAAATGTGAATTAGAGGTTTTTAAAAAGTGAATCATGCGTTGAAGAAAAGTGAATAAAAGGTTTAAGAAAAGTGATTCTCGTAAGTAGAGATTGTTTAACTAAAGTGAATAAGAGGTTTAAGAAAAGTGAATCAGAGGTTTAAGAAAAATGAACCAAAGGTTTTTAATCAATGGTTTAAGAAAAATGAATGTTTGTTAATACTAATAAAAATTAATACTACCTCAAACTTATGTGAGAATAGTATGAACCATTCATTTATTGAAAGTAAACCCTAAACCCTGCAGCACAAACCTTACAAATGTCTTAAACGTTTTTAACTTTCCTGGGGTGGTTTTTAGAGTGTTTGGCATAAGATTCATTTTCTTAATGGATAAGGTTCATTTTATTGTTAAAGAAGATTCATTTTGTTAATGAATAAGATTCACTTAAAAAATACGTAATATATACTCGTTATAAAAACATAAAATTTTAAGTTTACCAAAACATATCCATGATGCATCTTGTTTTGAAGAGCAAAAAAAATGATGAACAATGATATAATTAATTTATTTTTACACTTATATTTTCTGAGTTGTAACATTTAAAAAATATTTATTTCTCTCTCCTACCCATATACTCCTCTCCCTACACGCGTAACTTCCCTCTTATTTCCTCTTTTTTTCTTTTATTCTCTTAATTTTAATTAGACCAATAATATATTAACATGTGGCATGAAGCCATATTAGAAGGTGGAGAAGGTTCTCCATGTTCTCCATACCGTTAATGAATGATGAAATTTGATGCTGAGTTTAGGTTAAGTACCTTTTGAGTTAATAAGATCAATTAGAGCATGATTATCAGAGAACTATAATTTAGGTTCTTAGTACTCTCTTTCTTGTTCTCTCACCGTCAATCATTCTAAGAACTACGATTATTTTTTTTCATCATCAGAGAACCCATTCATTTGGTTCTTAACTCTCTTTATTTACCATATCAAGTCATTTTTTATTTTTATTATCAAAGAATGCAAACATTATTCTTTAATTATTATCACTACTATTGTTAATAATACATAAAATAATCTAACTTAATATTTATTTATGATTAAAATTCATTATAGTTAAAAAAATTATTCATATATATTATTGATGTAATTTTTTTAATTATTGACACTCAATCTTCTAGTATCATACTTTAAAATATCAAACTACACAATATAATAATACAAGATAAACTACAATATATTGGAAACATGAAAACAAGTTTAATTAATAGTTATATTTGAATTTTAAATGCATATACTCGTACTTCATAAATTTTAAGTATTAAAAATTTATATCACCAGAAAACAAAAATAAAGTGCTCAATTTATTTATGTGAAAACCACAGTCAATATGGATCTCGTTTTATAGAGAATTGAGATTTTACGAATTTTAATATATTTAGTTTAAATAATTGGTATTTTAATAAGATTAAGATGTAAAAATTTATGGTTAACTATTTATATTAATTTGACATATAAAATTTAGAAAACAAAAATGGTGGGTCCAATTTTATAGGTTCTTAAAGGTTCTTCCACAAGAACCTAAAATAATGGTTCTTCCCTCTCTACTCCATCTCATTACACATCATGTTTTTACTTTATTTTTTTAGTTAAGAACACCTAAGAACTATTGATAATCATGGTCTTAGACATCCATTAAGATTTGTAAAAGACGACAACAACAAACTTCTAATCCCCGTAACTAATTCTTGGAAAAAACATCTTTTTAACAATATAATTGCACGAGTATAATGAGTTGGATACATTCATCTAATGAACATATTAAGCTTGTATTGAAATAAATTACTTATAAATCAAACACACAATGCATTCAATTCAGTTAGATTAAATAAAATAACCTGATAGTTAATCATGTGAATAATATTGTAATTCAAATTAAATTATGTACAAAAGAATTTGTGGCACGTAAATAATGATTAATAGTAAACATATCTATAAATTATCTGTATTAAATACATTAGACAAATTAATTAATTCTGTAATTTGACTTCACTATTTAATATGTAAAATTAAAAATTTTGTAAATATAAGTTTCACGATATAGCTCTTTTATCAAATAAAGAATCTAATGTAAGATTTATATCGTTAAAAACTAATATTAAAGTTGAAAATTTGTCAAAGGTAAATGAGGCGGCTGGTAGTAGTTTTTATATATATATATATGTATATATATATAGATTTCCTTCCGTGTATAATATTTTAAGGGTAATTATTTATGCTAAGGCAATTTACTTTTTTTTTGGAATACTACATGTGTTAACGAAAAAATTTATCTAATTAATTTATAACTTTTCTAAATAATATTTTTTATTGTATTTCAAATAGAATAAATTATATGTTTTGAAATATTGAATAATTTAAATCTAATGCAAAATAATGACTAACTATACATGTTTTGAACTAAAAATGTGTTATATTTGAGTGTAGTAAATTATTTTAAATAGAGTAAATACTCGGAACCCTCTTGAGGATCTGGGATAATACAGCTAACACCCTTGTGTTTATCATAATTATTGGTAATCACCTTGAGGTTACGATATCTCTGACTATGAGCCCCGAACTATAACTCTGTTATCAAGACGTTAACTACCTGCTGACCCGTCAGTTGAATCACATTAATATGACATACTGGACAAAAATCACTACTTAATCAGCATTGTTATTTTCCTAAAATCGTGAATCTTACCTCGAAAATGCATCTGAAGTGGAATGAGGGAGAGTTAGACGATGTTGATTAAGCAACTTTATTGTTCAGTCTGACATTATTGATGTGATTAAGCTGATAGGTCAATACGTAGTTAACTTTCTGATAATAGAGTTATAGTTCGGGGGCTCATAGTCAAAGATATCTTAACCCCAAGGTGGTTACCAATAATTATGATAAACAAAAGAGGGTTAACTGTATTATCCCAAAACCTGAAGGGGGTTCCGAGTAATTTACTCTTTTAAATATTAGTTCATTTATACTTTGTATAATTTCATTTTTGTTTGTTCTTGTGAAAAATAAGTATTCAGTTTAATCAATTAAACATGTACATTATATATGTAGTTGTAATTAGGGGTGGCAATTTTTACCCAACCCGATAACCCGACCCAAACCCAACCCGTAAATAGCGGATAGGGGTTAAGATTATTGACCCATTTAATTTTTAGATCGGGTATTGGTTACCTATTAAATATATGGGTTGGGTATGGGTAAGTATCTTAACCCGAATTCAACCCGACCCTTAATTCAATTAAAAATAAATAAATAAATATGTATATATTTTACTTGTATATGTATTAATTCTATAACCATTAGTATAATAGCAAACAAAAATACTATCACTTATTTAGGCCCACACAAATAATTATTTATACCAAATACATTATTTAGGCCATATATATCCAATTCACTGTTTGTTTGAAAACCTATATACTATGTCAATCATTAGTTGCACAAACTCCATCGTTCACACTATTTCATCCGCACAAATAATGGCTATGAGTTAAGATTATTGACCCATTTAACAAAATATTGACATTTGGAAAAGAGGTTTAACACAATGATTCGAAATAAATGGCCGTCATGTGCACGCTTTTATGGACGACTGATCATTCTGCAAAAAAACAAGAGTATTTGTATTTAAATGGGTTAAATGGGTCGGGTTTGGGTTCAATGATTTTATATGGGTTGGTATGGGTTGAAAGTTTGTAACCCGATTATTTTTGTATCGGGTATGGGTCATATAATTTTAATTGAGTTAGGTGAACTCCAACCCAACCCATTAACCCGAATTGCCACTCCTAGTTGTAATTTTAGAAAATACTTAAGACTAATATATATAGTATAGAAAGATGGAAGACTCATGTTTATCTAGATATAGATGAGATTTTCTTAGCTTATTTTGTTTCTTAAGCATATTAACTTTTATTTTGCTGCTAGAGCATCCTTATTATGAGTGGCTGTTTTTATCACTATTTTCTTTATCTGAATTGATAATTATTTTTTGATAAAGAATTGATAATTCTGAACTTTGGTTTTAATCTAAATTACTTTGTTTGTTACCCTATTTGTGTTTATTTCATTTGATGTGAATTTATTGTTGCTATTGTGAATTGAAATCTTCGTTTTCTTATATTTCACAGATTTAACATCATGTATTTCGCCTTTCCCCTTGCTGAAACTTGCTTCTACAACTACATGTCGATCTTGTAATCACTTCCTAAGCTTACTGGCATCATATCTTGGATTCCTCTCCTCCTCCTCTTTCGGGTGGTACCTTTGGATGGTGAAATGCTACACATAACTTTATGACATAATATTTTTTATCTATAAAATATTATGTCATAAAATTATTTACAAAATAGAATATAAATTTTTAAAATAATTTCCAGGATATTTGTTAAAAATATAATATAATTTATTTTAAATAAATAATTGGTATTTTTGAAGAAATATTATTATAGTTATATATTCAAAATAAATTATTTGTATTTTAACTAATATCTGTGAAAATTTATTATTTTATTATTTGTATTCTATTTAGCATATCACTTTATAACGTAATATAATTTTGTTATATACACAATATTATGGCATAGAGTTATCTTTAATAGAAATAAATTTTTAAATACTAGTTAAAAATTATAAAATAATTGATTTTAAATAAATATTTCAAATTGGTAGAAAAAAACAATCTTAAAAATGTAAGGTACATTATTGTATTTGATTGGTATAAATTATGGTATTTAACTATTATAAATTGGTTGAAAAATTGGTACAAATTAGTGTTTACAACAATATATTTTTTATGGTGTTGAATAAATTAAAAAAGAATCTAAGAAATATTTACATTTTCCCAATATTTTATGATATTTTAATATTTTTTAATTTCCAATTTTGATAATAAATATTTTAAAGATTTTTTATAGTTATCTATATTTTTATAATATTTTGAATGGTTTATGATATTTTATGATATTTTAATATTTTTTAGTGAATCTTTTTACACTTAGGAGCATATTGTGAACTTTAGAAGTACTTTGTTAACTAGTAGGTATTTTTGTCCATTTGCCTTCTGGTCAAAGAGATAGTGGCATTTCATGGACTTTTGTAAAAATCTAGTAGCATTTGGTGACTCTTTTTTTTGTGGGGTATTTCATGAATTTACCAAAAATACAGTGGCATTTCATGAAATTTCCTAATTTATAAATTGAAGTTTTTAATTTTTAGGATATGTTCGATCATCTGATTAAGGTCGTCTTTTTTTTTTGGTCACAAACAGGGAGGACTGGCCTCAACTTCTCATTAAGCTAAAAATGTGATCCTCATCAAGAAGAGGACATATACAAATAGGAGGGTCCTCCAGCAAAGAAAAACCAAAAGAAACATTCAAATCGATCTTGACTATAGCATAAGCTACCCTATTACTCTCTCTCGGAGTATACACTACTTTAACATCCCAACCAGGGTTTATAAGCCCAATACATTCCCTAATTAACGACCGTAAAGGAAAATTAAGGGGACAACGATAGAAGTATTCCACTAATTGGGCAGAGTGAGCAGATGACAACCCGTTCCCATCCTTTATCCTTAGCTAATTGAATAGCAAACCACAACGTCATTGCTTCAGAGTGAAGAATACTCCTCTTTCCAAAAGTAGCTATGAAACCATCAACCCAACCACCCGTGTGATCTCTATATATTCCTCCTGTAGCAGCATTCCCTACAGAAGAGTTAAATGCACCATCAATATTTAGCTTTACAAAACCAAGCTCGGGAGGCCTCCAAGGACCCCGCACTCCAGGACAACATTCTATAGAAAATCGAGACAGAACTGGATTAAGGTCCTTCTCCAAGCGCCAGGCCCTTTTGTTAAACAAACAAGCAACAACTATATGCTTAAAATGAAGATGCATTCTATACTCATTATTGAAAACCTTACTATTTCTTCAATTCCACAAGGTGAAACAAGCAATGGAAAAAACCACTCTCCCTCTGAGCAGAAACCTTCCAAAACCAGAAATGTTATGCATAATCCAGTCCCCAATATTCATAAAATAAAACTTAGATCACATATTAGAAGGAATTAGCCTATTCCAGATCTTCTTAGCGATTATACAATCCTAAGAACATGCAAAATTGATTCCTCAAAGCCATAGAATTGGCAAGATTTATCCAAGGTAAAACCCATCAGTGCACGTCTAGAGTTTGTCATGAGTTTTCCATGAGTCACTCTCCACATAAACAATCTAACTCTCTCTTGTACAGGAAGTCGCTAGATCAATTTGAACACATTACCATCTGACCCAGATAAAGCAGAGACATTAGATCTGTTAGCTACCATTTTCTCAGACAAGAATCTATATGTAGATTTAACGCCATATGTTCCATTAGATTTCAAATTCTAGTGAACAAAATCATCCTCAGCATTCGGGAAAGCAACAAAGCTTTTAATTTCATTAAGGAAAAGTTACACTGCCCACCCATGATCTTTATCGAAATTACACTGCCCACCCATGACCTTTCAATATAACAATGCCCACCCATGACGTTTTACTTATATTACATCCGTCAACATTTTATCCCATTTCCGTCCATGACCGTCTTTATTGACCATTTGACTTATGTTGACCAAACAAAAAAAACCACGACAGTTTCATTTGGTTCTTAATGTTTACGGTTGGGAAATAAACCCCACAATTGCAGTTCCATTTGTATCTAGGGTTTGAAATTGGGTGAAAAATTCACGCAGCCCCAGTCGCGACCACTATCGTACTCTTCGCTGGCGTTCTCTTCTCTGGGTATGTTCCTACTCGTGATTTTCCCTAATGATTTGGTCTGTCCCATATTCGATTTGCGTTAGGGTTTCAATTGCTGGTCGAATTCCTGGAGCAAATGTTGTCTTCTCTGATTCGCACTTCCTCATTGTGATTTCTGGTAACTCCGAAAGTGTGCTTCGATTCCTAGAACTCCTTCGGTCTCTAGAACTGAATGTCGATTTGTATTTGTTATGACCGGTTTGTTAGTCGATTTGCTTGCGGAATCACCTCTGGTTTCTTTGAATGCCGATTTTGTGAATCAGTGCTTCGATTCGTTGAACTCCTTCGGTCTCTGAAACTGAATGTCGATTTCTAATTCTTGCGACCGGTTTGTTGGTCAATTTGCTTGCGGAATCACCTCTGGTTTCACTGAATTCCGATTTTATGAATGTGTGCTTGCGACCTTGTTTGTTGGTCGATTCCGGGTACACCTCTGGTTTCTGGAAACCTTGATGGTTTGTTGGTCGATTCTGGGTACACCTCTGGTTTCTAGATACTTTGATGGTTTGTTGGTCGGTTCTGGGTACACCTCTGGTTTCTGGAAACTTTGATGGATTGCTGGTTTTCACTTACTGGTGTTCCTGACTATTGTTTTTTTACTGTTGTTGGAAGATAATGATGATAATTGCAAGGAATTGTTGGATTTCATATTCCTTTCTGATTATTATTGCAATTGTTTCTGATGACATTATTCAGTTTCAGTTGCTACTAAAATGGCCTTTTTCTCAGTTGTTTGTGGCTTTATGTGTACAGATATGTGTTGAAGCGACCCTTCAATAATTGCTCTGTTTGATTGCGTTGAAGCGGTTTATGATAGGGTTGCTCCACAGTTAATCTGTTTACGCATAAAGAAACATAACATCTGTTGAAAAGCGATGATGAAGGCCATACAGACCTATCTGAGCTTATTTTTGTTTGTGCACTTGAGTTCGTATTTCTGTTTGCTATGTTATGCAGGATGTCGTATTCAAGTGGGCATTTCAGATCCTGCATCTAAGGCTTCTTCTTCACATGGAGGCTTCGATAGTTATGAAATGAACAAATGTGTTGGTGACATTGAATCATTGATGCTCGAGTTGAAGAGATTGAATGTTGGTCTAGTAACCAAACTTGAGGAGATAGAAAAAGCTAGACTAGATGAGCTAAATAACATGAAGATAATGTTTGCGTCGTGTATTGTTATATTACTAGCTCTGTTTTTTTTCTAAGGTTTCTCTTGTGTAATTGTTGGGTAGGGTTGTTATTATTCTGTCTCTGTAATGACAATGTTGCTGTTTTTTGCTAAGGTTTATCTTGTTTAATTGTTGGGTAGGGCTGTCATTGTAAGTCTCTGTAATAACATTTATCTGTAATGATAATGTTGCTGTGTAAGCATTCTGCACAATACAATGAAGCTTATTTTGTTGTGTAGTTACTTCGAACTGTTAACATCTCTTTCTTCAAATACCTAAACAATGTCATTGTATCACTGTGCGACCAGAAGTTCAGATACACATACCAATGATAGCAGAAAGTTTTCAACTCTATCTGCCATTACCTGAATTGAGAAAACATCTTCTATAGGCGTCAGGAATGATTTACATAATTCCTCGTTCACCCTTATGTTTTTATGCTGATTGACAATCCAACCCAGCTTTATTACAACCAGTTATAATAAACACTCACCAAAATAAAAAAGGAGCTTTCCATCACCTCTGCTCAAAGAAATAACTATATAACTAATGTAAGTTTCTTAAATCATTGTTATACTTCTTTCTTGATTTAATATTACTTACAGAAGCGTGAATTTGCTTCCCCACTTTTCCCCAATATTCAAGAAGATATACTAATTTAATATCAGCATGGCCTTGAACCGGCCTCAGATATTTCAGATGAATGCTGAAAATCATGCTTTTCCCACCATGCTATTGCACTGATACAGATCATCGACTGAGACAATTGTAGCCATATAAAACGGTATGTATAGAGGCTATTGACTGCAATAAAGATGCTATTGCACTGATCCAGCATGCTATAATAGTATGTATCGAGGCTGCTGCTCCAAAAACATAACAAAGCAAGCAAAAAGAGAAATATAAAGATCACCACCTAACAGAATTAGAGCAGTTTAATATAGCAAGTGATGTGCAAAATAAAAAAGATAAGCTGAGTCTGATCACTAGTTTTCATATCAGCTTCTTCATATGCTCAATAATTTGCATGCATGTGTAATGCAAAGTTGCGGCATAATAACAGAAGCTGCTTCTTCTCTTTAAAGCTTGAAACCATTCAAATAAACCACCAAAATATAGGAGCACAAGTCCAGAAGAGACTCAAAATATTTCAAAAGAACTCAGTGAGGAACCCCCCTACTCAAAAGATAGAAGCGTCAACCCATAAAGCTACCAACTGACATGCTACTTAGCAAGAAATATCCACTGTCACACATTTGTTCATTACATTCCCAAAAATTTCAAAAACAAAAAGAACAAGCTAAGTACTACATCTAGCACCAGCACAAGCACCATATCACTTAGCGTCTCTCTTCCTTTTCCCTTGGATTGCTTGCTACTTCCAACACCAGCACCACCATTCAGACATCCATACTCACAAATCAATTCTTCATTTTAGAATCCTGAAGACAAATAAAACAAACACAATTGTAATAATCATTTTGTGCAGAAACAAGTTTAGACAATGCAACAACAATAAGGCATGTTTGGAATTAAAAGGTTACATGAATAATCGTTATCTTCCAACGATAGTTAGAAACAATAGTCAAGAACACTATTAAGGGAAAACCAGAGGTGTACCCAGAATCGACCAACAAACCATCAAAGTTTCCAGAAACGAGAGGTGTACCCGGAATCAACCAACAAACAAGGTCGCAATCACACATTCATAAAATCGGAATTCAGTGAAACCAAAGGTGAATCCGCAAGCAAATCGACCAACAAACCGGTCGCAAGAATTAGAAATCGACATTCAGTTCCAGAGACCGAAGGAGTTCAACAAATCGAAGCACACATTCATAAAATCGGCATTCAGAGAAACCAGAGGTGATTCCGTAAGCAAATCGACCAACAAACCGGTCACAACAAATACAAATCGACATTCAGTTCTAGAGACCGAAGGAGTTCAAGGAATCGAAACATACTTTCGGAGTTACCAGAAATCACAAAAAGGAAATGCGAATCAGAGAAGACAACATTTGCTCCAGGAAATCGGCTAGCAATTTAAAACCCTAACACAAATCGAATTGAGGGGAGCCTAAATCATCAGGGAAAATCACGAGCAGGAACATACCTAGAAAGGAGAACGCCAGCGAAGAGTACAAGTCAGGTCGTGACTGGGGCTGTGTAAAAGTTTAATTTGGCAGCAAGTATTCTAATTTTTAACTAAGGCATGTTTGGAAGTAAAATTGCTCAAATTCATAAGTCAACAGTCAAAGACGGTCATGGACGGAAATGAGATAAAATGTTGACGGATGTAATATAAGTAAAACGTCATGGGTGGGCATTGTTATATTTGAAAGGTCATGGGTGGGCAGTGTAATTTCGATAAAGGTCATGGGTGGGCAGTGTAATTTTTCCTTTCATTGTTAATATGTAAGGGTAAGAAATTATCAAACCGTTCCCACATCCATCCAGAATCATCAGACCAGTAGTCAGACACAAATTGATCTAGAAGCTAGCTTGGTATCTTGCTTGTCGCCTGAGAGTAAATTTAAGCTAGACACCTAGCAATCTGTTCAGAACTTTATAACCTTACTATTACTCACCGTCCATCAATGACCGCCCTGCACAAACTCAGCGCAATTCTGTGTATTCTTCCAGTTCACAGAGCATCGAGTAACATCGGGTCTAGGATACTTTTGTAACAAGGCTTTCTTACAAAAAGATTGAGAATTACTGACAAGGTTCCACACCAAAATATGCAAAGTTCATAAATCTCGCCTTCCTTAACCCTAAGCCCCCTTAGTCTTTAGGTTTACATAGCACATCCAAACCAATATCATGCACTTTCTGATTTTCTGAGTCGTGGCCCCGGATGAAATCCATACAAAGTTTATCAATCTGGTCGTAAACCCTAGCAGGGAGAATTTGACATTGCATCTAATAAAGAGGGACAGACATAATACAACTCTTTTAGCGATTAATAAAGTTTTGCATTTCCACCCTGCCAGCTTATCCCTAATTTTAGAAATTAAGAGGTCATGATCTAAATCCCTAGAATTATCATGCTTATAAAGACCCCAAAATATTTGCCAAAATTGCTAACGATAGGCATACCAGATTCCAAACTAATAACCCTAGCCCTTTCTTGACTAACATTATTCTTTGAAAATAGGACAAAAGACTTTTCAAGGCTGACAATTTGACCCAAGGCTTCACAAAACTCAGAAATACACTCACGCATTACCCAAACTTGCTTAGGATAAGTAATACCAAACAACATAAGATCATCAGCAAAAAAACAAAAGGAAATAAAGATTCCTCTCCACCCTAAAGAAATAGGTTTCCACTCCTTTCTATTAACATGTCCATTAATCAATTGGGATATACGTTCCATACAAAGCATAAAAATAAAAGGCAAGAGGGGATCCCCTTGCCTAACCCCCCTCTTAACAGAAAAAACTTGAGACAAATTACCATTCCAATTAATTTGATACAAGACTGATGACAAACAACTCATAATCAGACATCTTAAGCTATCAGGGATACCAACACACTACAAGGTATCGTTGATGAAGTTCTAAGACAATCAGTCATAGGCCTTTGCAAGATCATTTTTCATAACCAAACACCCCTCATTAGCCTTAGTATTTTGCATAAAATGAATAACCTCCTAGACAAGAATAATATCTCAAATATACTCCTACCAGGAACGAAACTACTTTAGCAATTAGACACCCACATATGCATATATGGCTTAAGCCGATTAGCAATTACCTTTGCTAGGATCTTATATTGGATCTGACAGAGAGAGATAGGACGGAAGTGATTCACTGTCATGGGCTGATTATTCTTTGGAATAAGAGTGATGATAGTTTGATTAAGACTGACATCCAGTATCTGAGAATTAAAACAATTCTGAACAAAACAGAGAACACTAGGAGCAACTAACCCCCAAAATTTCTGGTAAAACTCAGCTGGAAAACCTCCTTCTCCAGAGCCTTAAAGGCTTTCATACTCTTAACAGCCACACTAATTTCTTTTAAACTAACCGGCCTAGAAAGGTCCTCTAAAATCCCATGATCTTGAGTTTTAAAATCATGCTCCAATTGGCAGCAAAGAACTTCGTTATCAGAATTGAACAACTTCTTAAAGTGGTTGACCAGAAGAAGTTTCAACCTATCATCATTAGTTACCCACTCACCATCCGCATCAAGAAGTTTCAAAATGCAATTTCTTTGTCTTCTAATCTTATTCCTCGTGTGGAAAAACTTAGTATTCCTATCTCCCAACCCAACCCATTGATCTCTAGACTTTTGCTTCCATAGCATCTCCTCCCTCTGCAACCACATGTCTAAATCCCTCGGAAGCTTTTGCTCTAACCCAATTAAGTGGCTACCCCTCCCATAATATATCACTCTTTGAATTCCATTAAGTCTATCAATAATTGTCCTCTTTCACCTGATAATATGGCCAAACACTTCCCTATTCCAGGTCTGTGATGGGAACTAAACCTACCAATAGAGTCACTTAAGGAACTATTCTTATCCTAGTGCGAATACAGTTTGGTAAAACTTAGGATAAGAGAACCAAGCAGCTAAAATTTTAAAAGGCCTAGGACCAGAATTACTATGACGGGTTGGATGCAACACCAAAGATATGAGGCTATGATCAGAAGCGAATCTAGGCAACACGTTAACAGTTGCTTCAGGAAATATATTACTTCACTCAACAGAGGCAAACACTCTATCTAACCGAGCACAGTGCCTACCATTAGACCAGGTATACAGATTCCCAAAAGATCTTATCTCTAGCAAGCTCCTACCATGAAACCAGTTCCAAAATTTCCAATCTATACCAAAATTCTGAGCAGCAGAAAAATTCTTATCATTAGAAGGCAATAAAGTAGCATTGAAGTCCCCCCTATAATCCAAGCCACATTATCCAAAGGTTGAGAATTATTAACAAGATGCCACAACTGATTTCGAAGCACAACAGAAGGTCGAGCATAAATTGCAGTGAGCAGGAAACACACATTCCCATTACACATTTCACAGTGAATAAACTGGCACGTTGCCAATAATCCTAATGGTGGTCGGATTTTTCCAAAGCAACCAAATTCCACCACTAAATTCTTGCGCCTCGACAAAATAAACACCTTCAAACCCTAACTTAACACAGACCAAATCAGTAGTTACACCACTAATACGCGGCTCAAAAATAACAAGAATACTAGGATTAACAGAGCGAAGCAGATATTTCATTGCTCTGTGAAATCCATACTTTAATACTCCCCTAACATTCCAAAATATGATATTATCTAACATAAAAGGATTTAAGGAAGAAGATGATTACATACCACACCCCCTAGATTGGGGATCTCTTGAATTCAATTGACTATCCTTGTTGTGGGAATTCAAAGAAGAAATTTGCTGAGGCTGAAGATCTAGATGACAACGAATCTCTTTATCCCCACCATCCTCATTGCCAAAATTAGGTTTCCAATTGGCCCCTCCGATTCCCACCGTTACCCTGATGATAATTATCATCCGAGGGATTTACCGGCTCAGCAATCGCATTCTTCACCACCTCCTGACTTTGATGAACCTCGGGAAAACCATATTCCTTTCTCTCTAAGGCTATAAATCTTGAAACCTCCTCAAGATGGCGCTACCCCACTTGTATGGTTCCAGAATTCGATTTCTGAGCTTTTCTTATTGTATTTTTCCGCTTCGGGACCATCCAATCTCCGTAGTCATCCATGACATGGTTTAAAGTATCACTACTATGATCTTGTACCAGCCTAAAACCATCCTCTTGAAAAATCTCACCCTCCCCTTCCCGAAAGGGACAATCGTCCTCTTTGTGCCTGTAATAGTCGCACTTGAAACATACTAGGTGAAACCCCTCATACTTAATCTTCATAATCCTTCTACGGAACTTATACTTTGTGAGAAGGGGTTTCGTGAGGTCTACCTCAATGGCAACCTTAGCCAAACACAATTTTCCAAACGAAGCCGCCAATAAATCGATCCTCTTAACCTTTCCCACTTTTGAATCGACCAGACCAAGAAATTCTTCATCGTAATATTCGCTAGGAAGGTTCAGGAATCGCCCTAAAACTTCAAGAGCAGATAGTGTCTCTGTATTTGGATTGAAATTTGGCCTCCACCTCCAAATCGAAAGGTAATGGTCCTTGATAGGCCACGGACCTTAGGTGAGCACGAACTGGAGATCTTCCAGATTATTAAAAGTGATCTTGAAGAAATCATTGGAAAGATCATCCATTGAAAACTCTCCATGAAACTTCCACCTATTCTTCAATCTATCCCTCAGTATATGCATCGGGTCGGGAGGGACTTCCCCTACAACTTTACTATCAGGGCATTCCGTCAGGGAAGTCTAAACTTGAATTTCTATTCTTTTGTCAAGCAAATTGAAGGACACTTAAGATCCTCCTCCTCCATCAGGTCATCTTCATCATCCAAAATATCATCCATCACTGCATCCATTACATCCAAGTTCCTCTCAGCAAAAGCACCCGACATTACATTCTTGAAGGACAAAACCTGACCGCCATCCAAACCTTGAGCTTGACCGCCCAAATTCACGTTAAAACCACCATCGTTACGCTGCTTTTTAGCCGCTTGAATCACACCTTCCACATTCTCCATAACCGGTGAACCTCGTCTTGAAGCAAAACCGTAAAGGGGGAAACAACAATGAAAATGGATACATGGCGATAACAGATAGACACGAGGAGTGTCTCCCAATAGCCAGATCAAAAAAGTGAAAATCAGAAAATCAAGAAAAGGAGGCAACTACGACTCTCATTCTTGGAGAACCATCATTTAACTATTAATGTCGTCTTATTTGAAACACAAGAATATCTACTTTATAATTAATCTCATTATGGGACTTGATGAAAGAAAAAGTCGATACTCAACCGACACTTGTATTTGTATATCGCGATTTCGATTGTGGAGAAGGAGCCATGTTCTAATATGGAGAGTGCCACATGTCAATATTTTATGGGAGAGAAATAAAGAAAAAGGAAAAAAAAGAGAATAAGGGGAATAGTCACACGTGTGTACGGGAGTATCAATGGGGGAGTATGTGGGTAGGAGAGAGAAAACTATTTTTTTTCAAAATATCATAACTTACAAAATATAAGTGCAAAATAAAATAAATTATACTATTGTTCACCATTTTTCGTACTCTTCAAAACAATATGCGTTATGGATATGTTTTGGTAAATTTTAAATTTTTTGTATGTACATATTTTTTAAGATTAATTGTGAATCATAAGTTTAAGCAAAGTGAATCAAAGGTTTGTTAAAAAATGAATCAAAAGTTGTTACAAAGTGAATCAGAGTAATAAAAGTGAATCTCGTAAGCATATATTGTTTAACTAAAGTAAGAGATTAAGAGCTTTAAGAAATATGAATCATAGGTTTTTATAAAGTGAACTTTTCTTTTATTGAAAATGAATCATTCGTTTTATAAAAGTATTTTTCTAGTGTGAATCAAAGGTTTAAGCCAAGTGAATCAACGGTTGTTAAAAAGTGAATCAGAGTGAATCTTGTAAGCATATATTATTTAACTAAAATAAGTGATTAAGAGGTATAAAACAATGTGAATGATTTATGTTTTGTTAAAAGTGAACCTTAATCCTACACTACAAACCATAAAAATGCCTTCGATGTTTTTAGCTATCCTAGGGTGGGGTTTGGGTGTTTGGGGGTAGGGTAATCTTTTTGGTATTAGTTCCACTTTATATTGTCGTTACTAACTCGACCGGTGTAAGATTCATTTTGTTAATGAATAAGGTTCATTTTATTATGAAGAAGATTCATTTTGCTAATGAATAAGATTCACTTTGTAGTTTGTACTCCCTCTGTCCTGAATTGACCGTCCTGTTTACTATTTGGACATGTCGTTTGACTTCAAATTTTAACATATAAGATAAATTAATTTTAAAAATTTAAGTTTTGCATATGATTCCTTACATGATAAACTATATGTTACAAAATTTAGTTTTATAAAATTATTTTATCTTATATGCTTAATATTAAAGTGGAAAAACGTGCCATAAAGCAAACAGGACGGTCAATTCAGGACGGAGGGAGTAATATATACTCATTCTAAAAACATAAAATTTTAAGTTTACCAAA
>CM041776.1:328692094-328881543 GCA_023374045.1 Limonium bicolor | reverse complement strand
ACATATCCATAATGCATCTTGTTTTGAAGAGCACGAAAAATGATGAACAATGGTATACATTTTTTAATTTTTGCACTTTTAATTTGTAAGTTATAACATTTTAAAAAAATGATTATTTTCTCTCTACTCCTAATAAAGCAATATTCAGCATTCAAAACCCTCCCGCGTGTATGAATCTTAATCCCCCTCTTTTTCATTTTCTTTATACTTTTTTTCCTTCCTTCATTTTTCTCATTTATTGAGCCAGTCACATATTAACACATATTTTATCTCCACACTATACCTTGACGCAAGAGCCAGGGTCGTCGTTCCGTTTGTATATACTCAACCGACACTTCGTAAGTTAACAAGGTGTATGATAAAGTGGTAAATAGGATGTTGCTAGGTAACAGTGGTGTTGAGTTTGCTCTTTCATTTATGGGGATTGACTTCCGCTTCAAATTTTTTTTTAAAAAAAATAACTAGTATTATAGTTACTCATGAGCTAGTCCAACTGACGTGTTCTTCAAGCAAAAGGCTCGTTTGATCCCTCTGTAATTTGACACTTTTACTCCGGATTTTAACCCCTACTATCACCAAAAAACCAAACCACGAAGTATTTCTTTGTGACAGGACGCACCCAAGCTTTTTAGACAATGGCTAGATGATTCAAACCTCCAGAACCAATTCACTAGAAAGGACAACCCAAAACATTTCAGATATGTAGTGCCAGTTACAAGAGAGGAGGACCAACTGAAGCGAAAGCCTAATCAGGTTGAAATTATAAAAAAGAGATTTTATACATACACCTGATACATGTATAAAATTCACATGTACCCCGTCCAGCTCAACCACAACATTCGCTCTTTACTATATATCTAGCCTATAATATTTTTCCTTATCTTAGCCGCCTGTATGATTGTACCGATCATTATATATTGTTACAACTGAACTGTACATTAAGACTACAACGGGTAACATCAAATCTCACCCAACGGGCAAAAGAGAGTACATTAATATGTAACGAACGTTACATGCTGGCAACAGCAGAAGCAAGCACCGACTCTGCTTCCGACTCCCTATCGGTTGCCTGCAAATATAGCCATAAGAGGAGGTTACAAACAAAGTAAATGGTAAAATTGATTTATGCTGAAACTGATTTAAGGGTAACAAATAAAACACCTCAATACTCTCTGCCTTTTGTTGAGACAGGTATCGATCCAGTGCACCCTTCCATAGAGGATTCTCGCCCCCTGGCTCGTACCCTCTGACCCAACAGCCTCCTCATCGACCACAACACCGTCTATTACATCATCCTCTGTTCGAGGATCCGGGATCTGCAAACATGTACAATAACAGGCAGGCTCTTTAGCATCAGGCGTGATGTTGCCCCTAACAGTGGAAGGGTTTTTGCCCGATAACAGAATGAACTCATCCCACAAAAATGGCAAGACAGGTTATTCATGAAGTACACTTGTATATGGTGTCATGTGAATCATATATAGGTTAAAATCTAACTTTTCAGCTCTTTTTCTGTCAAAAGAAGCAAGGATGAGAACTTAGAAACTTCATGCAGATCCTCTTACCTCATACATGGCCTCCATGAGAATTTTCTCTAGTATAGCTCTCAATCCTCTAGCACCGGTGTTTTTACTGATAGCTCTTTGAGCAATTAATCTCAAGGCTTTATCTGTGAAATGCAATTTAACCTGTAGCACAAATCAAACTAAATGCAAGTCCTTTCTGAAAATACATCGACATACTTTGAAGTGGGAAAAGCCAAGCACATAACAACCTTGCCTTTGTTTATAGTAAGCGGGCTAGAAAACTGATAAAGCCTTTTTGTGCAAAATGGAATATATAATGTATGAAACAGAAGAATTACACTACTTACACCGTTCATTTGGAACAACTTAGTGTACTGCTTGCCCAGTGCATTCTTCGGCTCTGTTAACACCTATATACACGCAAAGACACAAGGGAGTTGATTGTGGTATCATATAGATACCAGAAGCTGTATCCTTCCATGAGCAACTGACTGGGACATCAAACTATGCTGAAGGCTTTCAAGCTATTTCTATTCAAACAGGATTACTTCCCTGGTTTAATGATACAGAAATTGCTATCTCTATTCATACTTGTGCAAGTCACTGAATGCGAACAAAATAAGCCAACTGCATGTCATCTGATTGCTACATAAAGCTCAATAGTTGGCAGAAGCTTACAACATATTTTGGTTGTATAAGTAGCATTACAACTCAAAAAAGCAACTTTTGAGACAGGTTGCAGAAGGCAGATTTCATTACTGATGTGTACTCAATAGCAAGGTACTTCACGATGCAATTTATAATACAGTTTGGATCAGTATATTCTAGAAGGGAGACCAGGCAGGGCCTTATCCATGTCACAGCACTCAAAAGACGGTCATTTTGAAAGTTATGTGCAATCCCGTGACATATATGGGAACACAAGAAAGGATTGGACAGTTTCTATCCCTGATATACTTTTCTCTTTGGTTATTTTTCATTATTTTTATTCCGAATAACAGACAGTATTACTACAACTGCTTTTGTCATAATCATGGTCATTTCTTTTGCAATTTCCTACCACGTGCATCAATTGCACAGAAACTGAAACATGGAGGTTAAACAAAGGTAGAATTAAAGATATCAAGTATAATCAAAGAAGTATATTACCTCGACTAGTTGATCCTCAGTAAGGGCTGATAAATTCACAAGGACTGGGAAGCGCCCAACAAATTCAGGTATCAAGCCATATGAAATAAGATCATTACTTTCTACCTGACATGCCCAAGGAGAAAGATCATTTGACGAAGAAAACAGTTTAAGCACGCATGACATCATCAATTCCATGAAATGATAACAAAATCTGTGAATTATTACCAAACATCAACGGATTTGCTTACATTATCCAGTAAAGAGGATGTTATAGCAGCACTAGTGGGACCACCAGTTCTCATGTTTGCACGAACAGGAGCTCCAAATCCGATTGAAGAATCATGTCGCCTGAAACAAATACATTCCAACATCTGAAATGAGATGAAGGAAAACATCCCTCAACATCACTAGTCTTTCTAAGAAAAGAACCATTGGTGACCTTTCTGAGATAGTTTTCTCCAAGTCAACAAAGGCACCTCCACAAATGAAGAGTATGTCCTTTGTGTCCATCTGTTGAAGAATAGAAAGGGTGTATAAGAAGGTAAGCGCAACGAAATTCATAAGAAGACAATGGACATCAATTACATGGGCACCAGTTAAACAGCAGCAGCAGGTGAGATATACTCGACTACAATATACTTTTCATAGAGAAACATAAGTTCATAAATAGAAAAGGACATAAACAATGTGAGCACCAGTTTAAGACAAAGCAGCACGTGAGATATGCTTGACTACAATATATTTTTCACAAAGAAACATATAGATAGCAGGCTAGAATTGAACACACACTTGCATGACCACAGAGTGAGTTTCATCCACTACACTACCTAAGCTTTCCTTGTCTCAAAATTGATGAAGTATACTTGAGTACTTTGAGCAACAAGTTTGGAAACTTTTCCATTTGTTGGTAAAATTATTGCAAGCTCACAAGTAAAATTATTGGCAATGACATCTTCACCTATATCAGGACAGAGATCATAAACATATTTTTCTGCCATTTCTAACAAGATAAATCTCAAGTGGCAGTGTCAATCTATGGGTGGGTTACCAAGTAGTTTGTGCAAAACAGCCCAAGTAATGATAACTTCAAGTCTTGTGTGCAAAGTTACCAAAAATGTTTATTTAGCTGTTTGATTGACAATAATGAAGAGAATATGTGAGCGAAAGCCCTACCTGAATGTTCTCACCCCTGGGATGCTTTCGAGCTCCTTTTTCAGGAACATTCACAATCTGGATCAAGCAACAGAATAGATAGATCAGCCAATGATACTAGAAGTTTATATCTTTTCTACAAATGTTTATATGCAAGAAGAAGCTGCAGCATTGAATCATGGTTTGGCTTTCCCAGTTCATTGATGGGTTCCATCAGATCCTCACTTGTTCAAGGCATTAGATAGTATAAACATAAAGATTGAGAGATCGATATAAGGTCAATATGCGCACAAAATATTTTGTAAAAAGTGTGTATGGTGATAGGTTCATTTGGCACTAAACTGGAAAGAGACTTATAAGCACTTTAAGTTCAAAAAGGTGGCTCGTCTTTAGTCACTTCAATTACATTCTGACCCACTGAATAAAACAATGGTTATCCGCAGCTATAGTCTATACCAGAAAGCAAAGACACAAGCTTAGAAAAAACAGGGACCTTTATGTCAGGCTAGACAAAGATGGATAAAAACACCATAACATTTACAAAGAAAATACATCTGAATGGATGTCTCTCCGAGCGCAAATCCCACCCTCAAAAATCAACTTAACCTATGTAAATGTCGATCAACAACAGTAGCACTTACAGTTCCTTCCAGCATTTTAAGCAATGCCTGCTGGACACCCTCTCCAGATACATCTCTACTAATGTTAACACTTTCAGCCTGTGAGATGTTCAAAAAAGAAAGAAGTTAGAAAATACTAATTGGAGAATCATCTTCGTCTATATTTAGAACGAGGAGACAATTTAAAAAACATGCATTTCTACACATTTAGAATCCACTGTTAATAGCTAGAAACCTTTTTGGTGATCTTGTCCACTTCATCAATGTAAACAATGCCCTGTTGCGCTGCCGCCACATTATAATCAGCAATCTGCACATTGAGGACACTCGAGATGTCATTTCAAAATTATGTGAGAACAGAGAAACATAGTCTTCGGTGAACACCCTGGTTGAGCAGTGTATGCTCCTGGCCAATCAAATAGAAAAATTTATCTATCTTTTGTAGGAGCTCCGTCACCTATAGAATTTTCTCAAGGTTTTTTAGAAATCCACCTAATATAGGATATAATAAATAGCAAAAAATCTACCAAAGATGAACATAGTATTCAATAGATGCATTATGTCACGCATGTTAACATGTCTTAGAGGTCTATTTGCAGAAACTAAGCTTGCTGTTGAGCAAGAGAAACAGATGGGAAAAACAGAAAGAGTAACACGTGTGTAAAAATATGGCAAACCTTTTTCAAAACAGAGATCAGGAATACAAGTTAAGACATACTGGTAATGCCACGGGAAAGAGCATTCTAAACATCAATACCATTACACTTGTAATACAAAAGGTTCTTGTGACTTATCCTTTCTTTTTTTACTTGTATCAAAATAGAGCATGTAATCCTGTAGCAGGGTCCATATAACAACGCCATCCATTTTGAGTTCAATAATCACTGAGGTTAATCGGTACATGTTTTCATGTTCCCCGTATCAAAAAATGAACACCAAACAGTCCTTAACCACATATAGTAATGTCAAAAATCACAGCAATTATTAATTCACTGTGAAGCTTCAACTTCAGAGCAACGTGCAATATGAGCAACAACTGCAGAAAGTAGATATCGAATCAAATTATAATCATAATTGGTGGCAGAATGATCCGAATTCCATTTTAAAAACGTCATGACCTCAATGTTAACCATGAAAAATAAACTCAGAGACAAAAGAAAAAGCAAGCAGTACATGGACTAAACCTGAAATAAAAAACTTCTATAAGTCCACATGACAGAATCACCAAAACTACTCGATATAAGAAAGAACAATTACCGAAAGAAGCTTGTACAATATGGACTCTACATCTTCACCAACATATCCTGCCTGCACAAAAAAAATGCCACATGAAAGCCATTACAATCATTTCAAGTTGACAAATTTTTCGGAGACTATACCCCATCAACCATGACAGCAAGAAGTGACAAACAAAAAAATGTATGAGGCCTAGATTTGAGCTCCTAGGATACACCTCAGACACAATCAGTTTATGAAACCAATGAAATGTCCAAAATTACAAATTTAGATATATATATATATATATATGTGTGTGTGTGTGTGTGTGTGTGTGTGGAGCTTCATAATTGATCATTAACAACAAAAACACACCTGTGTCAATGTAGTCGCATCTGCAATAACAAATGGAACATTTACAAGCCTTGCCAATGTCTTTGCTAGCAGTGTCTTCCCTGCCCATCATATATCAATTAACATGCAACTCTTGCTGCACTGGAAGATTTTACACTCAAAACATAGATGAATGGAGGCAGCAATCAATAGAAAGATCACCTGATCCTGTTGGTCCCATCAGTAGAATATTACTCTTCTCCAGCTCCACATGTTCATCCTCTGTCTTGTCACTCTTGGCATTTTCTGAAACTTCTGAATGCCTAGCTTTCATGTAGCATCAGAAAGAAGAGCATATAATATGAATCCCTACTCAAGGATTGTAAATGGAAAACACCAAAAATTTACTGCTTCATAATGTTATGCTTCACCGGAGGTTGGTTTATCAGCAAATGATGATGCTTAATTTCCACACTGACCTCTGCAATGATTCGTAATAGATTCGTTTGTAGTGATTGTAGACCGCCACGGACAGCACCTGTATAGATGCAAGCTCATAAGGTAGACAGTTCATAAATACTCGGGAGCAGTAGTATGCAATTACGAACAAGTAACTCTAAAAAGACCCAAGACCGGAGTATAAGAGTAGAGCAACAGAATGTAGCCGATTTAACACTCAGATCAAAGTCTTTCGTGTGTCTAATGTTTGATGAACTAGTACATCATGCACAGCTAGACGAAAACCAAATCATAAATGACCCCTAAACTCCTACGATCAAGACATAATATTAATTATAGCCAATATCAGCATTGGCAGACGACTTCCACAATGCTGAAACTAATTCAGCCACAAAACTAATGAATAACACGGATTTTAAAGACGCCTCATATGAAAACCGGGCAAGAGTATGTAATAATATACATATGTAACAATATACATACCTTCTTTGCCTTCTCTTGTCCGATGACAAACTTGTCCAGCCCTTTACAAATGTCCTTAGGAGTTGGAAAGCTATTCCCCATATTCGATCCACCCCAATTTGTATCATCAGAATTTGAACCGGACCCACCGCTACGACCACTGTTCGACCCAAACGCACCACCACCACCACCACTACCACCACGACCGGAATTCATTCCAGACCTCACCAGTACATCGCCGCCAGGAGGCTGCCACACCTCAGGTGGGTCACCGTAACATCTTAGGGCATGAGAATTGAATCCTACTCCTCTGACGTCTGCGGTAGAACAGAAACCGGGTAATTGGGTCCCTTTATCAATGAACTCGACGGCGTGGACAGAGAATGGCTTGAAGAAAGAAGTGAAATGGTAGTAAGGGGTGGTTGTAAAATGGCAGCAATTCAGGGGGAGAACAGCTTGCAAACGGCTCGCGTTAAGGTACCTGAATTGGGAAGCTGCTAGAGCAGCCGTTTGCTTCGCCGATTTGGACCTCAGTACCGCGGCAGCAGCAGCCATAGCGGTGTGAGTGAGTGAGAAGATAATTAAGGATTGGAGATAAAGGCCGAGAGACAGGAGTATTTTGCGAAATTAAGACATGGATTGGGTTTGTGCCTGGTGAAGAATATCAACTGAAGAGAAATTGGTTGAATTTTAGATTTGTGGTAAACGATAGACAGAAGTGGGATCTTTTGCTCGGTGAAGGTCACTTCACATAGAGAGACGGACAGACATACGCAAGGTAAGTTAATACTGGCGTAAGTGAAGATGGAGTCGGGGGATGAAAAAGATGCGAAAAAGGGGCAAGGCAGACAGATTCTTTGATTAAGCAAACGGGGATGTATGTGGTAAGATAGGATGATGAGATTTTTCTATTGGCGGATATACACAACAAAGCAGAACAAGACATACGACGGCAAAGAGCGACCGCGCGGATAGAAACAAAGAAAAACCGGGAAGATAACAAAAAAGAGGAATCGAGCGCAACGTGTGCGAAGCAGCGAAGTGC
Source organism: Limonium bicolor (assembly GCA_023374045.1). Taxonomy (NCBI): domain Eukaryota; kingdom Viridiplantae; phylum Streptophyta; class Magnoliopsida; order Caryophyllales; family Plumbaginaceae; genus Limonium; species Limonium bicolor. The sequence goes on along the minus strand of CM041776.1, from coordinate 328,873,600 downwards.
AGAATTCATTTCAAGTAGAGGGTGGTAATGGATTTGCGGAAGCCTAGATTGGTCGACATTTAATTGATTGTGTTTTTAAAATTTGTCATTAAGTAAGTGCATAAGTCCTTAACATCAGTTGGAATATCAGCACCAGACCAAACACTCTCAACTTCTTCCTTGCTTCCTAACCCACCTAGCCATCAAATGTGCCACCTCATTTTCTCCCTTTTAAACAAAAACAAAAAAGATGACTTTTGAAGTGCTAAACTCTTTACTATTACACTATTTAAAGCAAAAGCAACATCATCATCCACCTTACCCACCTCACTAACGTAATCTACAATATATTTTTTTGATAGTTACTAGAGAATCCAAAGCCGGGAAAGATCCCAATTACAAAAGATTACAATAGGTGTGCCATGATCAGAGAGAAAAGAGAAGTGTGAAACTACCCGGTTAGGTTCTGATCCAAAATAATCCAAAACAAGAGAGGCTAAAGGCAACCTGCACACAACAGTTCTAGTAATCTAACTGTGTTGCTAAATAGGCTGACTGAAAAGGAAAAGGGGAGGACCTCATTTGCCACTCATTCCCAGACTCGTCACTGGACTGAGCAGGCCAGATGATGCCACCGAGGCTCGGCTCCTCTGAAAACTTTGGAGTTTCTGGCATTCCAAATTTCCCAGATTGCGTGGAGGAAGATCGATGCCCAGAGTTTTTGATAATGTTTAGGAACTGCTACGCCACACCATAGTTCGAAGGCTTGGGCAACAGAGTTGGGGAAAACTAATTGTATTCCCAGCCAGGACCACAGAGCATACCAGATCTTGGATGATTCAACACAGTGGAGGAATAGATGGGCAGAACTCTCAATACGGATGTTACAGAAAGCACACCACTGGTGGTTTAATGCGATGATTCCTTTCTCGAATAGGAGGTCCTTGGTGCATAGCTTCTCTTGGAAGCAAAACCATGCCACAAGTTCAACTCTTGGAGGGGCCAGCTTATTCCAGAACAAGTTGTGCCAGGAAGGAAGAGGGGGGGGGATTTAGAGCACAAACCTTTTTGTAAAAGCTATTACAAGAATATATCCCATCAAGGAAGCATGTCCATGATAGTCTATCCTTGATGGGGGTAGTTTGAATGTTTGCCCCATTTAAGATGTGAAAAAGCTAATCACTTTCTTCCAACTCAAACTGGAAAAAAGGTCTTCTCCAAACTAGGTTCCAGATCCAACACTCTCCATCCCACCAACCCATTTCAGAGATAGTTGCAGATTTTTGTTCATTGAGAATAAACAAGCGATGGAATTTATCTTTGAGTAGGAAGTCACCAGCCCATGGATCTAACCAAAAGCGGATTTAATTTCCACTTCCCACCACCCACTTGGAATTTCCCTCCAATATTAGGTGACTAGGAGATTGGGGATACAATGGTTTTCCACGGCCCATTACCTTTTGTGCGGCTCCACCTTTTATCAAATACAGGGATTCTAATATCCATGTTGTAGCTAGCCCCAATAACTTTCTTCCAGAGGTGTCATTAGTGTCTTGGAATCGCCACCACCATTTGAATAGAATCGCGGCATTTTTCGTCTCGAAGTTACAGATCCCTAGCCCTCTTTGTACTTTGGGTCTCAAGAGCTTATTCCAAGAAATAAGGGGGATTCCACGTGAGATTCCATCGCCCCAAAGGAAGGTTCTTTGAATCTGATTGATCTTCTTAATTACCCCCTTTGGCATTTTGAATATGCTGATGTAATATGTTGGGAGACTATCTAGGACCGCTCTGATTAAGACGAGTTTGCCTGCTCTTGATAAGGATCTTGCTTTCCAACCCGCCAATCTACTTTTAACTTTTGCAACTATCGGGTCCCATGTCTTGGACTGACTTGGGTTTGCTCCCAATGAACAGCCGAGGTAAAGTACTGGAGGTTCAACCACTGAGAAATTGAGGGTGCGACTAATGTCAGCTTGTTGGTCCATAGGGATGTTAATTACAATGGCAGCAGATTTGTTCCAATTCACTTCAGTTCTTGTCATGTCACTAAACCATGCAAGTGTCCATTTGACGGACTGAAGGTCTTTTCTGTCGGGAGTACCAATAACGTAATCTACAATATGTTTATATTTTATTAAAAAACAAACATTCATAGCACCTAGTGACAAAATTCGATCCAAGCTATGCTTCACTGTCACTGCTTCCACCACTGCCGCAGAATAGCCACCTTGACCTCCTCTATATCCAGCAGCTACAACCTCCCCATCTAAGTCGTAGCACACCATTCCAACCACATATGTACCATTTGGCAAGGACTACCATCCACAAAAACTTTGAGAACATCAACATCCTTCTTGTGTAACATCTTCTCCTTTCCTGCGATAGTTGTTGTTTATAAAAAGGATTCAACCTGATACAAGCCCATAATTAAGCTTCTAAACTTGCTCCCTAGCACCTGACAAGTGGCAAACCAAATTTTCCACAATTGCAAAATAAGAGTAGTTAAAGAAGTAAGTGGTTTTTGCAAGTAGACAAACAACACTCAATCTTAAAAGCCCATATCATGTTCAACGAATAAAGGGGGTTGAATTTGTGCCAGATGCCATAACTCTTGCACCTTAGGGAAAATAATAAAAACATGGAGCATAGAATCATAGCTACCACAGGAAAAGAATGGAGGAATACTCCATCCACACCTCCTATGCATATTAGCCTTACAAGGACTAATACCATGTAGTAGCTGCCAACCAAAGTATTTTACTTGAGGAGGAACAGCACACCTTCATAGCTTTCGAACTGCACTACCTAAGCAGTTATTCCCTGAAGAATCAAAGGCCTCCATCGACCTAATATTCCTTATAACGTAATGGATGATTTAACACTGAACTTTTCCTGAATTCGATAATCCTCAATACCACGATTCGGCCTTAGGCCCCACAATATCCAAGGACATATACATAGTTAAATTTGCATCATATTGAGCAAACCATTTCCTCACAACATGTTATTTCCATGAACCAGTGCATTGATCAATTAACCAAGAAACCTTTCCTGCAGATCTTACTACAGCAGGCAGGGACCACCAAAAAGGTTGTCCACCCATTTTACCTTAAATCCATCTATCTGAAATGTTAGTCGTAGTACCATCTCCAATGGATCTATAAGCTCCTTTAACAACAAAATCTTTAACACCTCATAGGGCTTTCCAAACCAAGCTAGGTCTACTACTTAAAATAGATGAAAAATAAGTACCCTTTAGGAAATATCTAGCTTTGAAAAGTTTGGCCATAAGTGAGTGAGGATCAGTAACTATGCGCCATCATTTTTTTACCAATAAAGCATCATTAATTCTTTTCACGAAAGCCTAAACCCCCTTGGTTGGGGCTTTGACACAGATGCTTCCACTTAAGCCAATGAAGCCCATGTTTGACTACATTACTTGTCCACCAAAAGCTAGCCAACATTTTACTAATATCCCGGACAACAGTCAGGCAGCTTAACAATACTCATGACATAAGAGGTGATGGCTTGCAACACAGTCTTAATTTGAACTCCTCTCCCAGCTTGTGAAACGCTATATGACCAACTCTGTATTTTCTTTGCCACTTTATCCCGTCGGTAATCAAACAACTTATCTTTACTTCCTTCAAACTTACTAGGATACCCTAGATATAAATTAAAATCTGAAACTTCTCTAACCCCATAATACTTATAATATTATGCCACATTAGCCGAGGAACCCCATGTGAAAAAACAGCTCCATGTTTCTACAGATTAATACTCTTCCTAGAAGCTTCAGTAAAATCAAGAAAAATATCATTTAAGGCTTGGGCATTAGCAGTGGCCACATCAGAAGCAAGAACTCATCCTTCTGAAGTTGTCGGGGTAGTGATTCCAAAAATCAACCTGGGTAGACAAGTCCACTGTGTAATCAGTGAAATTTGGGTTTGCTCTTTCATTTGACTACACCCCTTCTTTTTCTTTATTGATTTTCCCTGACACTAAGTTTTCGTCTCGCTTCAAGCAGGATGCGGTACCGTGGGGTTCATCCAGCGGTGGCCACTTCAACGAGCAAGAATTGTCCTTTTGAAGTTGTTGGGGGTAGTGATCATGATGATGGCAAAGGATTTGTGAGGAGGAAGACAATGGCAGGGAAGTTCAATCTGGCTATGGGTATAACTTGTAAATTATGAAAATAGTGAGAGGGTAATCATGTATTTTTAGAGCAGGAAACCCAAAAAGCAGTTATATTTTCCAAACGCATGTAAACCAACCTTTATGTTAAAGATCTTTTTCTACCATTGTCCAAAGCAAATAGAGCTGCTTTTTAATAAAGTAAAGGCATTTTAAAGTGAAAAGCAAAATAAATGTTATTACCAAACAGCCTTAAACACTATTTCCACATAATGAATGATCGTTTCATTTCATCTTCTCTCGTCTCAGTTTTGTCTCAGGTACGCACTTACAAATACATTGAATTCTTTTGTATTTTTGAATAAGTACAAATAGTTTGTATTCAGTTTAGAAAGTTCAAGCATGAACTATTTCTTACTACTACTTTACCATTAAAATAGTGCTTCACTTTTACCGGGGCCAAGAACTAGAAAAAAAAGAAGCAAAAATGTCAATACATTTCATTCATTAATTAATGAAGAAGATAGACTGACATATACAAACAATGAATCATATTAGCTTTACAGTTTGCAATTAGATGAGCAAATTCAAGTGTTCAATGGCCCTACAAAATATCCATCTTAACTAAAAAAACACGTGATCATAATGTGATTTGTAGAATTGTGTGAAGAAACAAGGTGAAACACATGGAGGAAGAAGAATAAAAACACAGTTTTTGGTTTGATATTGCCAAGAGATACACACCTATTCACCATCATAATAAGAGTATATAATTTGTGCAAAAAAAAGGAAAATAAATTGATAAACTAGAAAGATATAAAGTTATAAGCTAACTAGAAAATAAATAAACTAGGATAATCTAAAGTAACTAGAAAATTGAAAATTTAGGAGGATCTAAACTAACTAGGACATAAATAAATTAGAATGATATAAACTAAATAGGAAATAGATAATTCAAGAGGATCTAGACTAACTCTAACACCCCGCCCCTGCAAAACGTAGCTGGACTCGTTCGGCCAGTCTTGAATCTTCACCATCTCTCATGTCGCTTTGTTGTGGTTGACTTTTGTATCTGCTTCCTGGGAGGGCTTTGGTCATCATGTCCGCCAATTGCGTAAAAGTATGGGTGTAACTATTAGCAGAAATATATGTTACTATACTTCTACCTAGGCAGTGTACCTATCGTTTTGCTAGTATAGTGAATGAAGTGGGGTTGTCGATCTCAGGGACCTCGTTCAATTAATTGATAATTTATTAACTAACTGAGAAACTAAACTAAGAAAACAGGAAACGTCACTTTTTCAGGTTTTGCTTAATTTAATAAAAAGGATGACCAAACAAACTAACATAAAATAATATAACAGTAAGATAAACTAAACAAATAAATAAAGAGTAAATACTCTAAATAAAAGGAAGCACCCCGGATTGTTCTACAAACCTTCACTTTCTAATCTATTAATAACTCTTCCCTAATTCTGCAATAAACTCAGAAACTTTAATTAATTCGTCAACGGCTAAGTCTAACGAATCCTAACCAGTTGCTAGAACTAGCAGCAGACTAATGCTCTAATCCGGACACAACTAATCGCGTAAAGAACAATTTCTATTTGAGACCGATTAACCTATAAGCGGGATCATGATTCTAGTCATTAATCAGGTTTAATTCCTATGTCTTGTTATCTATCTCAGCTCTCGCGTGTTGATTAGAAAACTACAAGAATTGCTTTAATAATTAGCTAGAGAATTAAAGCACATGAAGAACTGGAATTAAACTATTGCAATAATGAATTCGGGAAAAGATTACAAAATAAATATAAATATCTGGTTTGCTACCCCAATCCGGGGAGCTAAATTAACTACTCAAACATAAATATAAAAATAACAAAAATAAAAGAGGAATACATTGAAGTGTAACAAAAATAATATGTGGAAGTGGTGGTGATAATGGTGGTGGTGCGTGGCTGGTGGGAGTGTACGGTGGTGAACTGATGTATATGGATGGATCGGTGGAAAGATCTGGGAGTTGTGGTCGTTGAAGGTGAAAGAGGCACAAGGCCCTCCTGCTGTGGGACGTAGCCCGCGGCGTGAATGGAATGGGATCAAGTCTCCGTTGTATGCATGTATATATAGACTCTCCTTTTATCTTCGCGGTGTGACAAATATCTATCGTATCTGCCTTTTTATTTATCTTTCATTTTTTTATCAATTCCTTCATGCAGTTCCATGTCTGCCCATGTATTCTTGGGTCTTCGACCGCCTCTCTTGATTCCTTAAGTGCAGCGTTTCATATGTGACATATCACGTTACTGTGATATATATATATATATATATATATGCTGGTGAACAAATTCTCCTTTGATAGTTGCAAAGAATGGTGTCATGAATAAAGAGCAGCAGCATGCACGTCCAAGAATTTGATGTAGCCGCCAATCATTGCTGGATTTTACTGATGCAATTAATGAGCACCAACATGAAGAATATTATACCAATTACCGTTCATGATTCAACGGCATGTCTCACGTGAATAATACTAATCACAACCATGATTAATTAATCATGAATTGAATATTGTACGTGAGTGCATATATATATCGACTTTTTCCTGCATTTGACATAAAGTGCATCAGCTCTTATTAAAACACAAATCTAAAGAAAAACATATGATAAGTGAGAAATATGACATGAATTGTGATAAAAATAAGAAGAATTAAAGCCCTAAAAGTATATATATTTCGCACTTAACAGTAACTAAGATCAACCAATCCCTATTGAATCTTCTCACGAACAAAGAGATATTCAATCTATATATGCTTGGTCCTTTCATGAAAAACTGGATTACGAGCAATATGAATAGCTGACTGATTATCACACTTGACTATCTGGAGTTACATCATCAACTTTAAAGTCATGTAACAGACGACTAAGCCATTTGAGTTCAACCGTAACTCTTCGTAAAGGATGATACTCTAACTCTACGCTAGAAAGAGAAACATAACTTTCCTTCTTGGTCTTCCAAGAGATCAAACTATCTCTTAGAAAAATATAGAACCCTGAGACAAATTTGTGTGTGTTTGGGCATGCTGCCCAATCAGAATCGCAGTAGGTTGTGAGTTTCAGTCTAATGTTACTGTTCTTGTTTAACACTATGCCATAATTCATTGTGCCTTTAACATAGCGCAATGTATGTAAAGCAACCTCCATGAGAGTGTCAAGATGCTTTTGCATGAATCGACTTAGAACTTGAGCAGTAAAACTTATGGCTGGCCTAGTGTTGGAAAGATAATTTAACTTTCCGATAAGTCTCCTATATGTAATATGATCTTCCAATAACTCACCTTTGTCAATGACTAGTTGAGTACCCACGACCATTTGACTGGCCACTAACTTCGCATTGTGACACTAATATTCCTCCATGAGATGCATGCAAAATTTGCGTTGAGACAGAATAACTCCTTGACCAGTTTGGAACAAATTCGATGTCAAGAAAATATCACAACTGTCTCAAATCTTTAATCTTGAAAGTGTCATCCATTACACGTTTGATGCAATCGACATGTTCCTGGAGTGTGCTAGTGACAAACATGTCATCAACATAAATAGCAACACAAACATAGTGGGTTTCAGCCTTTCTAAAGAACGGAAAGTAGTCATTCTTGGCCTGCGTAAAACCCATATATAGTTCTGAGAAAATATGCCAGTTTAGAAAACCACTGACATAAAGCTTGTTTGAGACCATACAAAGACTTCTTAACAAGCATGCCTTGTTCTTTTCTATAAAATATAAGTCTAAAGAGACTTTCATATAAACTTCTTCACCCAAATCCCATGCAGAAAAACATTGTTAACATCGAGCTACTTGATAACCCAACCCTTACTAAGAAAAACAATAATGAAAGATCGAATCATGGTCATCTTGATGATAGGTGAAAAAGTTTAATAATAGTCAAGGCCATGGCGTTGGGTTAAACCTTTTGACACAAGCCTAGCTTTATACGGTTTTAAGGTTCCATCAAACTTGAGTTTAACCGTATAAACCCACCTGCATCTCTCCACTTTCTTGCTTTTCAAGCGATTTTCTTCCAGAGCACGCAACTCATGTTGCATGGAATCTTTCCAGTGATCATGCAATATAGCCTCGTTGTAGTGGACTAGGCTCATTGGTGACAAACAAAATAATGTAACTGGCTAGGTTGCACAATCGCAAGGCTCATCGAGCCGAGTGGTTTAGTAACGGTCAAACTCTCATAATCTGTGAGAACATTAACTTCCTTTATTTTGGAAAAAAAATCGTCTAATATCTCATGAAATACTGTGTTACAAACATAGTCGTCAAGGTAGTGAAACCTCTGTGTGTCCCTAGTATATTTGACGAAGCCCTTCATCAATAGGTTCAGCATTAAGCTCTATGCTTGATTTTTCTATAGTAGACAATTCAGTGACAGTAGCTTGAACATCTGCTCCATCAGAATTCATGTCAAGAGCGAGGAACAATTTAGTTGGTGCGAATAAGACTTAATTGTATCGTCTGAATCCCACCATAAAACTGGAAGTTTTTCATTTTGATCAGTATTCTCAACATGAGCGATATGATCAAAGGAACTTTTTCTGAATGAAAAAATTTTGAGGATGAAATTTAACATCCCTGTAAACTTCCACCTTTCTTGTTACTAAAATCAACACCTTGTGCCCCTTCTTCCTGGGATTTTCTCCTAAAACAACACACGCTTCCGCTCGAGGACTAAACGTGCCATCATTAGGTCCTACTATAGTTTTATAGCAAAGACATCCAAAAGGTTTTGTGTCATCGTATGTGACCTTCTTCCCGTGAATACAATGAAAAGGCGTCTTCCTCTTTAAGACCTTTGTGGGAAGAAGATTTACCAAAAATGCCGCATGACGAATACGCTCTCCCTAATACAGTATATGAACTTCTTATCGAAAGTATAAAGCTCAAGTTGTTTCAAGGAGATACTTGTGCTTTCTCTTGACCATAATGTTCTGCTGTGAAGTATAAGCACAGGTAGTTTGACGTACAATTCCTTCTTTGCTTTAAAACTGTTTACCTGCATGAAAACTTCCCAATTCATTGGCATAATCACTTATGACAATTTTGATTTTTGAATTAAATTGTCTCTCCACCATTCTTATAAAATTCACGAGGCTTGTCATGCCTCCCCTTTCTGAGACAAAATTGTAGTCAAGGGCGGAGCTAGAACTCAAAACTTAGGGGGTGAAAACTTATTAAAGATATTTTTCGTAACATGTAGTACACATTTTGATTATATATTGAGTATTCAACATGATATGTTTGTTGTATCAATACCAAAGAATACACATCATTAATATCTATTACATGACTTACCTCTAAACAAAAGATTGCAAGACACTAATAATAAAGTTATCAAACAAACTCTTGCATACTATAAAGTAAATGAGATTATGTTCAAAATAATAGGTCGATAAAAATGCACCATCAAAAAACATGACCTAAATATTTACTAAAGTTTCATTCAAAATCCGAGGGTTGCATTAATATATAATACATGATTCTTACAACATTATTCATGTACAGTTGTTAGACTCAACACAACAAGAGTAATGCAAGGATAAATAAACTAACTAAAAAGTATTATCATCACTAAATCAATCGAGAACTTTATTGTATATTAATAGTATGGACATTGAAATTACTACAAAAATTCTTTAAGCCAAAGGTGGCACCTTTATTTAGTTGTTTTATAGATTCAAAAATAGTAACTAAAACATATTAAGGAGCCTATAAAAATGTGAAACAAGTTTAATATCTAACTTCTTTATTAATAAGTTTTTTGTTTATGTGTTATAGCTTTTCTTCCAGTACAATTATCAAAACAAAAAAATAACTTCACATTTTTTTCAGGAAGCTTAAACACCCCACGCCCCTCCCTAACTCTGCCCCTAGAAACAAATTAGTTTTGTATTAAAAAATATATGAGTTGGGGGACACCCTACGCCCCTCCCTAACTCCACCACTGGTGGTAAGTGTTATCGTCAACGAAACAAACAAAATACTTGAAACCATTTTATGTGTTTAATCGAAAAGGGCCCCACACGCCAACATGGGTCATCTCAAAAGGTCGCGTAGTTTTAATCTCAGATTTGCCGAAAGGAAGTCATTGAGCCCATGCTTTATAACATCCATCACAAGCAGACTGTTGGAAAAAATCTTATCTTTTTATTAAACCCCTATCAACTAGCTTGTCAAATGGTACATGTCCAAGTTTAACATGTGTTTCAAAAGCTAACAAACCACTAAGAGAAACAAAACTCAGATCTCTGCGAACTGACATAATCTTCTTGTGGATCAATCGTTTGGCCCAGTTCCCAGCTTGGTTTATATCCAGAAAGTACAGCCCACCACGTTCTTCTCCCAAGAGCTCAATCGTTCCTGTAATAGGGTCATGGGCAGAACAACAATGAGAAGTAAAAGTGAGATTATGTGTGTAGTGCTCTATCAACTTTCGAACAAAAGCGAGACTAAACTAGAATTCTAGAACGTAAATCACCCCGCTAAGCCAAAAAACTGTCCCCCAAACTTCACATCCCTAACTGTGTAATCTTCTTGTGGTCAACCATACGGTAAATGATTGACTTACCGTGCTCCGAATTTCTCATATTTTCAAACAAGTCGAAAGACCCACTCATGTGATATATCTCCCTTATATCTAGAATCCACTTAGTAGCAAAAGGTTGAGAAATCAATTAATTCTTACTTATTAAAATCGATTGTCAATCAAAGAATCAAGGTTTTCACCTGAGAAATTGCAAAAGGAGTTATGTTCTTTCACTTCACCTTGTATGCATGGTTGAATTAACCCGTCAATCTATTACAGTAGTTATGGGCTCAACTGACTTATCACCTATGATGTGTGGCTCGCCTTTGCGAACTGACCTTCCCTGTAGATAAAGCAGAGACAACAGTCTTCTTTTTCCTGGCAAGAACAACATCGTGTCATAGCGCTGGTAACAATCTGCAACGAGATGCCTCGTTTTACCGCAGTGAGTACACTTCTGGCATTGAAAGCACTCTTCTGAGCAACATCATGCCTTCTTGCAATAGGAACAAACCTGCCTTTTTCTTTTTACACCTTTTACCTTTGCAACATCTTCGTTTGTGCTGCAATTCGAACCAACACCAAGAAAGGACATTGCATCGCTCCTCCCTTTGTCACTCCCTCTCTGATTCTCTTCTTGAATTAAAATAGAAAAAACTTTCTCAAGATTAGGAGCATCTTTCGTTGCCAGAATTTGGCCTTTGATATGAATATAAATTATGTCAAGACCCATGATTAATTGGATTAGTTTGTCTTCTTTTTCTCGTTACCTCAAGATTTTTTCAGATGCACAACTGCACTACAAAAGAGGTCTGGCGAATTCGATTTTTCCCTAGACATTTTTAAGTTTCGTATAATAATTGGTGATGGACCTTGTTTGATACCAGCGAGCATCTATTTTAAACAGTGAACCATAGCAAAGGTTATTCTGCTTATACCTTTTACAAAAATAATCTGAAATCTGTTTAGGATTGTTAAAGAACATTAGACTTTGGTCTTTGGATCCAATGAATCGGTGATCCAAGAAGCCACAAGTGAATTGGCCCGAACCCAAGAAGCCGCAATCTTTTAGTCCTGGTTTCTCATTTCTCAGGTAAGAAAACCATACTTATTCTTCATATTTAGACTAAGGGGGCGTTTGTTTTGAGCCAAGGAAACAGAATGGAATCAGAAAAATGAATGGAGAATAATGAAAAAGAATTCACTTTGATTAGCCTGGTTGTTTGTTTGAGCTGAGGGAAATGAAATCAATAATCGGTCAACGGCCAATGGTCAACGACTGCCGGTTACCATCAACGGTCACTAATTGTCGGTCAACATTCACCGGTCAATGGTCATTAGACATCGGTCAATGGTCATATGTCACCGATCAACATGCACTGGGAAAGGGAATCTCATTCTCTAGTAGGGGGTGGGGAATCAAAATAGAGGGTTTTAGGTAATCTCATTCATTTTTCCTTTCCTGAAAATAGGAAAAACTGACAAAACAAACAGCAGGAAAAAAAATCATTCTGATTCTTTTTCCTGATTACCCCAAAACAAACGCCCCCTAAATGTCATTACCCATTTCCATCCTAGAAGCCCAGTGCCCATAAATCTTAGTGCTAGACTAAAACCTGGTTTTTTCGACCCGTGAACATATAAAGGGTTAGATGCGTTGATTACGGTAGCAGGTCCCAATCCTCCAATGAGTGTTTTTCCTGTCTTCCCGTCGCCACCATTATCAAGATTCAATTAAGGCTACACTTAACTCAAGTGCTCTAATACCATAACATGATTTGTAGAATCGTGTGAAGAAACAAGATGAAACACATGAAAAAGAAGAATAAAAACACAATCTTTGGTTTGATATTTCAAGACATACACACTTATTCACCACCACAATAAGTGTATATAAAGTGTGCAAAAAATAGGGAAAATAAATAGATAAATTAGGAGAATCTAAACTAATATTATGAGGATCTAAACTAACTAGAAAATAGGTAAATTAGAAAGATCTAAACTAACTCCAACAATGAGTAGGATCTAAAATAATTCCAACAAATTCCAAGTGTCGAATGACCCCGCAAAGTACCGATCTCAGCTAAAAAGGACGCACGTAGCCTCAAAGAATTTACAAAAATGGTGCTCTTCTATCTTTCACCTGTGCATCCAGAAGAGGTGACCTGTTGAGATTTAGAGAATCTTCCTTAAGTGAGAAATAGAGAGAGACAATATCACTGAATCTCTACCATTAGCTTTCTGGCTTCCTGTGCAGCTGAATGTGCAGCATAGATAGCCATCTTTTTTACCTGCTTAAAACAAAACCATAGTGCATGAAGATATTCACAATGGAACAAAATATGAGCCACCAATCAAGGATTTCAAGTTGATCCGGTTTCTCCGGATGATTGGTCATATGATGTAACGTAGTTAAGATTAGCCATTTATATACTACTTCCGATCAAGATTGTTCTATCGACTCTTTAACATGTTTTTTAATTTTAATATTTAATATACAAAATAAAATAATTAAATAAACTAAACCTGTCAGGATATCATTTATTAAATAAGGAATTAATTACATAACTTAGATTTATAAAATTATTTTATCTTATTCAAATAGTAAACAGAACGATTAAGTTGAATGGAGGTAGTAAAGGGTCCATAGCTCAGTGGTAGAGCATTTGACTGCAGATCAAGAGGTCACCGGTTCGAACCCGGTTGGGCCCTTTCAGCTTTTTTCGGTTTTCCTATTTTTTAAAAATTTGTATTCGATGTTAGGGTGGATGCTTTGCACGTTCAAAATTCAAACCATGAACAAGACTATAATTTGCAACTGAAACCAATTCTATCTGGACAAAAAGAAACCGCTTGCCTCACAATTTCGTTTATTTTAGTTCACATGAAACGATATAACATTAACAATTCATGCATGCATACCTCCAACTTATCCTCCTTGGATCTGTGGCTTCTAGGAAGCAACCGGAACTCTTCTGTCAACCGCATACATTCTTCAACATTCTCGGGTGATACAAAGTCCAACGCCACTTTAATACAGGACTGGCATGTCGTGAATACTCATTGCATCAGAAACGAACCGAAGTTTTAAAATCAGGTAATTATACCCAACCTTTCAAAGGATAAAAGAGGCAGAGAGGAAGAGATATATGTACCTGTCTATTTCTCACTTGATGTGGGCACCCAGCTGGAATGAAAACAGCTTCTCCAAGGTGCTGTTCAAATGTCCAAGGCTCAATACCTGACATTTAAATTCAATCCACCCATATACAACGGATCAGTTTTTTCTTTCTTTCTCAATTGCACGACTTGAACATTAACGAGAAGAAGTGCAAGGTTCCCCACCAAACTCCTCCTTTAATTGCTTCTTGTGCTTCTCGTTCAGATAAAATGTCTGGTCATGGATGGGATGAATAACCTGCAGCCGACAGTCACAAACTATGAAGTTAGACATAACACTATCACCCTTCACCAGATGGATAACAAATTATCTATCCAAGATTCACGCACGGAAGTTAAAGGCAGATTATTGATATGGAGAAACTCTTTCTGGTGCTTCCTTAGATACTCGGTAAGTTTCGGAACATCTTCCCTTCTAAAGATGTCCCATACAGCTCCACTAGAGTTTGAGTTCTTACTTCCATTCTTCTGTTTACGGGCACTACCACCTTTCTCTTTCATATTCCCTCCTGCTGGTAGAGCTAGCACAAATCCATCGCTTGCAAGCCTCCTACCACTCCCACTAGCCACTTCAGTAGTACTAACTACTAAAGCCTTTTCATCAGCACACTCCACATTTCGGTCTTCTTCGTCAACCTTTTCTTGCCTTGATGATTCAATTGTCATGCACCTTTGCATCGAGAAATCATTCAGGACTGTCACAAGAGCGTGTTTAGTGTTATCAGTATCTGGCCTAAGAGAGCAGGAAGCTTCACAATGTCCTGTCTCTCCACCCATCTCACTTTGAGAAGAAGGCATGCTACTCAACTGAATGGATACGGTGTCATCTTCATGCACAGATGATACCTTGTCATCCTCACTCCCACCACCTCCTTTCTCCAAGTCTTTTTGCAATTCTTGAATGACACTCTTCTGCCACGTTTTAACTTTAACCTCGGTTGTATGAGTCAATACGTTGACCTAAGTTCAAATAACATTATAGATCAATGAACGCAGTGATTACAGTGTAAATGTGAATATCATATGCCTGAGGCATGTTTACAAATAGAAGGAAAAAGATTGCATCAAATGACTAGATTACAAAAATCACCAGTTTAAGAACAACTTATGAACAGCAAACACGAGTCAAAAGAGGAGAAAATAAAAGGTAGACAGAAGACAATAACTAGCTTATAAGCAGAAGAATTCACAGCTAGTCTTTGTCAACAACAGCACATACCGCGTCAGAAATATCAACATGTAACTTGGTAACAGAATCACCCTGGCCAAGCTCATCGAAGAATCCGTAAGCGATGTAGCCTTTTGGCCCTAGATCAGGCTTCTGAGAACCATGAGGGAGCTTTGTAGCTAGGTTAAGAACACCAGATTTGGGATGAGTATAATCACTGTAAGGAAGCATGGCAATGAACTCGGAACCATGCCTGGGTAGACATTCTTCAAAGAATGTAGAATCGGGCCAATCTTTCAGTTTCAACATCTCAGGCCAACCATTTCTATGCCTTCTTCCTTGCGAGTAACCCTTGAAGAAATCCTTCATATCAATCGCAACCTGTACGCAAAGGCACACCTTCTTGTTACAGACCCGTTTATGATAGACATTTGAAAATGAAACATAACAGAGCATGTTTGAAGTATGAATCAGAGATTGGAAATAAGTGAGCCTAGGCTAGAACATAATAAACTGAATTTCAAAGTATACAACATGCCTGACACCAATCAAAGCAATCAATCGCTTTCACAGAAGGTGTCTTCTCGCCCATCATCCTTTTGGCACCTCTAAAAGCCCTGCACATAACCATAGGGTCCCAACTAAGTCCAGATGTCCTTTCAAGCACATTCCTCACAACAACAGGTTCCCCTTTCTTCCAATGTGATTGAAAATGCTCTGTTTCGCCCCCATCCATACACAAAGCTGTTGGGCAATACAAAAAATTATCAAGGCCCTCCTTTCGAGAAGCAGCCCACCTGGTAACTGGAGCTTTTTTTCCAAGACCACAAGTGGAATCAGAAGTCAAATGACAACAACACGAGCAAGCCTCAGACAACTTCACTTCACTCTCTGAAAACTGATACATCCCGGAGAGCAGCTCATTTACATCCCGCATTAGGTTGTCAATCCAAAACGGGTCAAGTATTCGCTTCAGAACAAGCTTGGATTTCCCACAACCTCCACAATGTTTGGGAGGACAAGTGATGCTACCATTTGGGGTGGCTTTCCAGTTTGTGGACAGGTATGCTTCAGCAAAATTACGGGTTTGAGTAGCGACTAACTGGTTCTCCCAAGGATACTTCATATACCCAAGAGTCCTCGAACCTCTATTGTCACAAGAAGCACTATTCGTAGCGCCTCCTGGTTGTAAACCCTGTCTGAGTTCTTGACAGCAGCTGAGACAAAGGTCGAAAGAACATTGTGGATTTGGACAGCTTCTATGAAAATTCACAATTGAAGTGCGGCAATTATCACTGTTAAAAAAGATAATGAAAGCCAAGATTAGACTATTTTTAGATTAGCAAGAAGGATCTTTAGTATCTGTATAACTGAAACCACCAGAGAGAAAGGTACAAGAGACCGAGCTAAGCATTTCAGTAAACATTGATGCAACTTTTTCTTAGAAATCAAATTACTGTGTTCAAACAAGTAATTGGGATTCCTTACAAATAGAGTCCATACCAGTATACTCGGTCATCTGTATCGAGTGTACAACTCATTATGTCATCCTCCCTTATCTGAGTACCTGCAAGATAACCCATACAGAAGATGATCATTCACCTCAGATTTTGTACTTCAAATATAACAAACTTGATATACGTGGTAGACTTCAAATTAATCCTTGCATAGTGGTTCGCCTTTCCAGTTCATAATACTTCACGAAGCCTTTAGTTAGTCGATAAATAAAAAGGTTAAAGGAGAAATAGCCAGGCATACCAAGAATATTAGATTCCACATCTAACTCCGATCGTTGCTCCTCCTGAATACGTTTCAGAAGAGGATGCACTATGGAGACCAGATAAATCAAGCGCCTCAATCTAATGTTCTTATCAACATCTTCAGCTCTTTCCTGCAGAATTTATACGTTTTGAGAAATAGTATGCTGGTCCTAAGTATCAAGAAACAAAAGAGGACAAGAAAACACACCCACCGCAAAATCACGATGCTTTTGCAGACAAGATTTGCAATTGCAATTGCCAAGGCAAAAAGGGCATGCCTTCTGAACTTCACCTATTGTTCGTTCAGGATACCTGATTCAATAACTTCAATATAAAAACTCATAGATGATGGCATGCCGTGACATGATTGGTTATCATGAATGTCATATTAGAATGGTTGCTAAAGCTAAGAAACGAAAACCACACCAGACAAACATATAACACATAAGCCTAGAAAATAAATGACAAGTAGTTGATTTTGCATAACTTATGTGACAAGAATGATCACTGGACAATGAGAGCATTATATAACAACATCAAAACCTTTCCCAAAACAATTGGGGTCGGTTAACATGCATCAATATATGAAATTGGGCAAATCCTACATTATACGGGAAAGAAAAACATAAAAAGAAAGGAAAAATCAAAAGCAAGTGAAAAAATATAGTTTGAAAGTCTCGAGAGGAACAAAAGGAAATCAACACAACATTCAACCACCCGAATACTTCTTCATTCCACCCTCTCTAAAGACATTCTCTCTTCCATTCCGAGTAGCCAGATGTCCTTCTGGATCACCCTAGCCCAGTCTCTGGGGCTTCCTCTCCCTTTCCTACTTCCCCCTCTTCCGACATCTTAATACATCTAATTGGTGCCTCCCTTGGTCTTCAACTCGCACACCACAATCGAGATTTACACACTTCTCTTCAATCGCTGTTACTCCCAGCTTTTGTCTAATTGTTCAAACAACCACAATCAAGATTAACACATTTTCTCTTCAATCGCTGTCACACCAACCATTTGCTAATGAGTGCATTATATTCTAACATATAAATAAGTAGTAGAGGTTTTCACTAAACCTACTTTTTACCATTCAAACAAGAAGTTTATCCATGTGACACTCAAAACCATCAGAATGAGCCAAGTATTACTCAACTCAGCCATTTTACAAATAAAAGTTTGAGCTTCATGGTATTCAAAATGTTCTAAATTAGCAAATACATATCTGCATATTAACATTCTTCTATGGTTTTATATTCTATATTCCAGAAATCAATTATTGAAGGGTTGGATAACATTCTTCTATGGTTGTATATTCTATATTCCAGAAATCAATTATTGAAGGGTTGGATAACATTCTTCTATGGTTGTATATTCTATATTCCGAATCAATTATTGAAGGTTGGATATTCAGAAATGTAATCCAACCAAGGACATAGGATACCTTGTGCATAAATTTTCCTCGAGACCCAACTCTGGTATAAGATATCAACTGTAACAGCTCAAATGCATTCATTAAAAGCTCAGCTAGAGTGAAACACGTTCATAGCCAATATAGTAGCCAATATGACCCTGGAAGGATATGTCATCAATCTCCCAAATCACGGCATTTGCTATGCGAAATTAATATCACAACATCCTTGCTTCACGGTGCAAATTTATTTTCCATTCCTTAACATGATTTCCAGCCAGAATAAATTAATCAAGGCTTCAATAAGCACAAATTTCATATGATTGGATACTACATAGCTATTCCATATTCCTCACTTTCTGTAGACCCAATTTCTACCAGGCACTACTTAAGTAACTTCAGAAATTCCCATTGGGCATTGAACCCTAATCTTATAGAATATGTAGCACATACATACCCATAAGCATTATCCTAAAAGTCAGAAATATCTTTGCATTACCATTTAGCAAGGCACCGGTGACAATAGTGCTTGGTCTTGCAAAAGAGCATGAGACAATATTATTTCTGCACCTCGAACACTGGTGGCAGACTGAATGACTCTCTCTTTCCACATTTGAAGTGTCCTAGATTCATGAATTAATACAGAATACATTAGTCAAAACCCTTGTTTCTTATGCATATATAACCCTATAGCCTCAGTCAGGAAAGTAAACTAAGAGGTGTTATTATGTATAAAAACATATATACAGCACTTTGAGTCTGTTGGCCTCTCTTATGCAGATTTTGCAGTCTCAACATCAAACAAGTTGACCGCAATCCATAAAACAGAAAAATACTGTTTGGCCCAGCATAAGCAACATTTCCCAAAACAATAATTGGTTGTGTCATTTTCTACACATATTTGAACTCGTTGAAGTTCAGTAACTAGGAAAATGACAATAACAAGAGCTGAACATATGTCTGAATTCAGTCATGATATATAGCATAACCCAGAAACTGAATCATGGCTCAACTTCAGAAAGACAGAAA
The DNA here is from genome assembly GCA_023374045.1 of Limonium bicolor. Lineage (NCBI taxonomy): Eukaryota > Viridiplantae > Streptophyta > Magnoliopsida > Caryophyllales > Plumbaginaceae > Limonium > Limonium bicolor. The sequence continues at coordinate 328,854,346 of CM041776.1, read as the reverse complement.
ATGGGAACCATAACACTAATCAAACAAAACATAGAAAGTTGATTAATGTAATAGGACATATCATTGAGGAAGAACTCACAAATGATTCTATGATAGTTTGTCCCATCCCACTGAAGCCCTTCCCTACCTTTGGTTGAAGGCCCTTTCCTAGTCTTGTCCTAAGCCTTCGCCCAACATCACAAGATGTGTCTACTAAAAGGGTTCCAATGGTTCCAGGACTCCTGGAACATACAAAGCTTTGAGGTCCTGATAAGCACCCTTTATCTCCAACTAAAACCATGTCTCCTACTCTGCAGGAGCTTTTAACGTTATCATGAATTTCACTAGGAAGGTCCAGTCCATTAGTGCTAGAAACTTCAGGCCTCACGGACTTCCTTTTGATAGGAAACTCAACAGTTTCAACTCCTTGCTTCTTTGAGCATGCCACTCTTCCCTCATCTTTCCCCTTTTTGCCAAGCATTGTGTTATCTTCAGCACTGACCACAGGTATTATCTCATAACAGTCAGTAACAAGGGTCATATTTTTGTCATCACAGCTATTTTCACCGGGTATTATGCAGTAGAGCAGTGATGCTTTCACTGCTCCAACATGAACACTGAGGTTTCTCTTCTTCTTGACCCCTCTGGCTTCTTCGACTTCACCTTATTTTTTGAACCTTTGGGTCTTCCTCGAATTCTCACGACTTGATTATTATACTCTAAGAAACCACTCACATTCCCAAGGTTCGCCTCTTTACCATCTTCATTTTCTTTCTTATCTTGGAGCCTTTGGGTCTCCCTCGCTTCTTCTTCACCTTAGTACTTGCCTTGGAAAAACCACTCACGTTCTGATTATCAGGGCCAAATCCAAGATATTTTACTTCTCCATCCAAGCCCTTTGGTGCCACATTGCAATCATCACCTGCAGGAAGATCAATCATCAAATTGGCACCATTTATGAACCCCCTACTCACCTTATCCTTTGAAGCTTTGCATCTCCCTTGCTTCTTGTAACTTTCTCTTGGCCGCCAAGTTCAAGCAATTTTACTTCTTCCTCCAAGCCCTTAGGCCTCTTCCTGAGATCCTTCTTCACTTTACATACAGCAAGATCAATCACCGCTTTGACACAACTACGGACCCTTTTCACCTTATCCTTAGACCCCAATGGTCTCCCTCGCTTCCTCTTAACCTTGCCATGGCCAAATTCAAGCAATTTTACTTCACCTTCCAGGCCCTTTGGTGCCACATTGTAATCAACACCTCCAGCTACATGATGGTCGACAATCACAGTTGTACCATTTTTATCCCCTCCTTTCACTCTATTCTTGAAACCTCTGGGTCTTCCCCGCTTTTTCTCGACGTTAAGATTCACCTCCATAATAGCACTCATCACTTCCCCTCTATCCTTTTTCACTTTGTTCTTCGAACCTTTGGGTCTGCCCGGCTTCTTCATTACTACAGGATTCACCCCATAAAAATCACTCACAACACTTCGATCACGTCCCTTCGTTTGCAAGTCATGTTTCGAGCCTTTGGCTCTCTACCCGCGGCGGGTTCATCTTCGCGACTTCATCATTCCCACCACCATGTCCGTCTTCACACAATCTTGCTTTCTGCTTCAAGCCAATCGGTATCACAGTCTCGTCCTTCTTCTCTTCAGCTACAACATCAATAATCAAAACATCACCGTCTATTTTCTTCCTACTTGATGAACCTTTTGGCATACCACGCTTACCCTTCTGCTTTTGCTGTATCTTCCTCGCGAGAAACTCGTTTCCCTCTTCTCTCCTTGTCTACCGAGTTGCTTACCATCTGCGCCAAAATTCACCTTGTTCTCAAGCTCTACCCGAATTTTGCCTCCGGCATTCAGTTTTTCCGTGGAGTGTAATACAGAGCTCAACTGACCTGAACACTGTCGCCTCGCAGGCTTCATTAGAGCAGCAGCGGCAACGACGCAGTATCTCGGACCTCTCTACCCGCGTTGTTTTCCACCACCGACCGAAGTCTCCTTCCTCCTTTTCTCCTCCGGTATCGGTAGGTATATGCTCTGAACTGAGCACAATAGTTGATTACCTATTCGAACCTTGTTTCCCAAAATTTGTTCTAACTTTTTCGAACAGACGAATTAAAGGAAGGTGGGATCAAACTGAAAGAAACATGATGCAGGGGCATCATATAGCACGTATTTAATGCGTTTAATGGTGGACAACACCATTTAGGAAGGAAGAGCCAGGGCCATCAGTCTATTTTTTGAGAGATTGGCCACCAGCGTATACTGTACTCTGCTGATACCTTTCTATCCTCGGTCGTAAATCCCCACGGCGAGAGCTTTTCCCTTTTTAAGACCAAATTTGAATATTTGGTGAATATTTTACTGGTATATGCCGTTGACTGGTCATTAATCTCGCAAAAATTGAATAAGGTGCCGTTCAGCGGTCCATATAAAGGTGCCTTTATTTTTTAAAAAAAATCACTTTTATGTTGTTGGTGTTTGGTATCAAAAAAAAGAAATATTATGTTTAATATTTTTAAAACATCTTTGTCATCTTTCTCTCTCCCTCCCCTTCCTTTTCGTCAGTTTGGTCCATATGCAGAATAAAGAACTGTGTTTACCAGTCAGGTTGCAAATTCCGTAAGAGAATGAAGAAAGCCAGATGGAAAAACTGAAAAGATAAAACTTCGTGTAGTACTTAATTGGAGTCAAAATGAAGTTGGCTCCTGTGGTTATGTATGCATGAATTTTGTTTGAGGAAAAATGGATGTCTGGAGAGCGCAATGTTTTTGATTCTCCATTTATAAAAGCAACTCAAATGGAGACAACGTTTTTATGCTTCCTGGACTTTCAAAATTTCCAGAATTATCTTGCACTCTTGCTTGTTCACGTTTTTCGCCCGAGTAGGGGAAGCGAGTGGCAAGATCATGGCAAGGACGCTAATGACCACCGACCCACTGAGAAAGATGTTGGGGGTGGGTGAAATCGCTGATGGATATTGAACTAGTAAATTTGGTAGCGAATGAACTTGGAGTTTTAGGGTTTATCTGGTAAATTAATTAGTAATAAACAACACATTATGCTAGATTATTACGAAATGTCACTATGATCTGGTAATTTTGTCCCTTCGATTAATTGAAGATTGAGGAAGCATGAAAAGAGGGAGAACGAGTAGGGATGGTGGAAGATTGGGAATGGGTATAACTTGTAAATTATGAGAATCGTGAGAGGGTGTCAACAAATTCTAAAAGCACTTAATGTCGAAAAGCAGCAAAACCAACATTTATCATAAAGTCTTTTCCTGCCTTTATGGGACCTTTATCCTGCTGTTTTTGACAAAATAAAGGTGGTTTTTGGGGAAAAGCAGCATAAATGCTGCTACCGAACGGGACCTAAGGTTTTCCGTGGTCCGGTCCAGTGGTCGAAATTTGAATCATGTCCTATTGATTTAATGTATGATTTCAAAATTAAATGATTGTGTAAAATTTAATATAAGTTTTTCTTTTTGTAATAGATTTTATAAACTGATTATTAATTGATAATATTGTTTTTAAAAAATTGCATGGCTAGATGGTGTTCGGCCCACAATACGCTCAAAAAAATGGTCTGAACTGATCATCATCCTATCCGATAATATGTAAACAAGATGAAATTTGTGCAAAAGAATTGGGCATTAGCCTCTATTTTTCTGATATTATGAAAACATGTTTATTTCATTATTTTATTTTTTTCTTACATACATCAATTGTTATATCAATTTTTATTTTTTTCTCTATTCTAGATTCAGTTGACAACTGACATCAGCTTTCAGCTCCAGCTTCCCAAAAGAATGAGCTATAATAGGTGTTCAATTCTTGTTAGATCCCTCTTTATTCCCATTACAATTTGAGAGGTAGCTAAGTCAGTTATAGTGTTTCATAAACAATTGATTTACATATCAATATAATTATTTATTTAAAATACTCCCTCCTATTCTAAAATATCCCTAAAGTAATCATGGGTTATTAAACTTATATCTAGACGAAATGAGAAAACCAACCATAAAATTAAGAAGTAATTATAAGATGTCAAATGTAAATATACCAAAATATGAAGTTACTACATAAAATAACAAGTTAAAGTAATGACATACCCACTCCTCACTTGTCCTCACGTGAGCATACCCTACTTCTTAGAATCCTTATTCACTTCATTTCTTTTTTTCCTAGCTCCTTAATTATGGTCATTTGTCTCATTTGCTAAATTCATTCCATACTCTCACGATTGCCGCACAAGCAAGGAACATGCATACTCTCCTTTCTTTCTTTCTCTTTCTTTCTTTATTTATTTTATAGTTGTTTGACATTGCATGCCTTTGAGTTACACATTTCCTCAATCTGATTTCCTTGCTTTCATGCTCCAACGTTGGCATGTGTACATCTCATTTCTCTATTCTTTATTCATTTCCTCCTTACACTTATCATCCTTTTTCTAACATGCATTCATTCCTCCTTCCTCTCAACACTTGTCATCCTTTTTCCAACATGCATGCCTTGGAAGCTGAAGTCTTTAGTCTCACCTATTAATCAGACTCACTCACTTCTGTGTTCATTCTCATGTTTTCATGCAACTCAACAACAGGAGCGCACTTCCTTCTCCCTCCTTGAGAAAACCATAAACAAGCCTCTACTTCCAGCCACGATATCCTTCATTTTTTCACCAAAATTTATGAATCATATATCATTGTCCAGATCTATCAAATAGCTTCTATTCAGCTATAACCTTGTGCATTTTCGTTACATATTCCAGTCTGGGTAAGCCAAGGAAGAAAAGGTGTTCCGATAACCGATCTTTCTAACTAGTCTTAATTCCGAAAGGAATTCCGGGTTTTCGGTAAGCTTTCAGAAAATTTCTTCAACATAAAGTTATTCACTGGTGGAACGAAAGGGAAAAAGTTACGGTCAAATATTATGTTTAATTACAGTTTTGAACCGTAGTTAACACTAGCGTTATATATACCAATAGCTTTTAACTACGTTTTAAAACCGTAATTAAAAGTCTTGTCTGGGCGCACGATATCCATGAACTTTACATTACGGTTGACATAAACTGTAATTTAAAGTCCTTTGGCGCGCACGTGAGAGAGATTTAAATTTTAACCGTAATGTAAAGATTGACTCATAATTTAAAGCCTTCACTCACTTGCGCGCCAAAGGGCTTTATATTACGGTTTATAACCGTAATCTAAAGTCATTTTTTATATAAATATACCATAAACCTGTTACACTAGCAGAAATGCATCACACCACACAGAAGCAGCTCCAAAGAGCAGTATTGCCATAAAACGCACGTGCTGCATTGAACTAATGTAATCTTTGCCACAAATGCATTTCTACCAATAATTAACCATTTACAATCAAAACAGTCTTTTGTAGCTAGTGTGTACCTCTTAATAGACAAGACACAAAATATACAATTTACAATCAGAATAGGCATTGTAGTTAGTTCGACCACTTGGATGTACATAACAAACAAGACACAACGCTAGCAAGCCTAGCTTCCGGATAATCATGAGAAGAAAGCCAACCAAATGTTCTCTCACTAAGATTAAGTTTTGTGCCACATAAGTACCTCCTGCTCTCATAGAGTAATCATAAATCTACGCAATGGAAGGGAATACAAATTAGTCAACACCAAAATATGTAGATTTTTATGTTAAAAAAAGTGTTGAACTATTGGTGAGACATTAGTCAAGCATTATTATACCTCCTCTTCATCATCAAACTTCGGGATACCCTGACAAAACTCGTATACATGTATCTCATGACGAAGTACTCGCAACACTTGGAGCCACCTTGCCTAGGGCATTATATTACAAAACACGCATGCATGTGAAAGTACTTGTAAATCAACGATAACTATAATGACATATGAATTACCCATACCTGAATGAATTTGATTGTCAACTGATTAAATTCATGAAGAGTGGAGTTTTTATGAGCATTGTTGCATACTAAAAAGAGCTTTAAGCATAATGAAAAATTAATATCATTAATTTGATCAAGTACTTACAAGTATGCATCAAATTTACTTCTTGACTAAGTCCTCTATCTTGAAATCATCCCACTATCCTAACGAGTCAAGCACAAGTAATGTTGACATAGTGGTGCAGAACAAAAATAGGACCCAGTGATTGTTTCAATTTCAAATTCAATATTAAAGAAAAATGAATAAACTACTGAACTATAATAATTCATATGCAAGTTCTAAAGTATATGTACTCACGTTTGATTATATGACATCATCCAATAGTTGACGTTATCCCGCTCAACAATCCCGAAGCAATGAGTCAAGTAGTGAATGAAAACGGCAAGTTCCCTGCTTGCCTCGTCAAAGGACAAACGTTCCGCGCTGAAATACCCCTAAAATTTTAGAATACATATATTATAAATTTTACAAATATATTATATAGATTTCAAGTATATGATTTACCCTATGACTACATCATATTATATACGAGCATATTATATATTTTTAATTTTTTTTAATAAAATAACAGGTTTTAAAAGAAGTCCGTTGTAATTTTTTTCCTTGTGTATTTCTTACTACTTTAGAATATTTATTTGTTCATAATGTAGTTATAATAATAATCTTATGATTTAAATACTACTATGATTTAACTATACTAAATAAGTCAATTTTAATCCATCAATCTTGGAGTTTTCCTAATTTTATTAATGAGCTAGTTTTAATTATTCATATTTCTACGTTAGATAATAAACCACCTCTACCCTTTGATGTTTCCTAACTTTAATTAGAGAATCAATTTTAACTTTTTACATTTCCTGACCCCTGGTTTTTCATTTAATTAAAGAGTTTAAGCTTTACCGACTGAACAGTTTATATTCCAATCTCTTCAATTTCCTTAGCATTTTTTGTATATATATATATCCTTATCTACTATACCACTCAATGTGCCCATCACTCTCTCTCATCTCTCATGACTCCTTTTCTCTATTCAGAAACTTAGAAAAATAATACACGCAACACTCACTTCTTCTCGTACACACAAAATACAGAAAGGAACTCACCTCTGGCACTCCCTTCACAGGCGAACACAAAAAAAAAGGTAGTTTTTCAGATATCTATCAGTACATTCACAAGTACTACTAGGAAAAGAAAAAAAAAGTAAATTGCTCATAACCCCCTTGAGGATTTAGGATATTACAGCTAGCCCTCTTGTATTTATCATAATTACTGGTAATCACCTCGAGGTTAAGGTATCTTTGACTACGAGCCCCTGAACTATAACTCTATTATCAGGAAGTTAACTACATGTTGACCTATCAGCTTAATCACATTAATAATGTCAGACTGGACAAAAAACACTACTTAATCTGCATTGCTATTTTCATAAAAATGTCAACCTTGCCTTGAAAATGCATCTAAAGTGGGATGAGAGAGAGTTAGACGATGTTGATTAAGCAGTTTTGTTGTCCAACCTGGCATTATATTAATGTAATTAAGTTGATAGATCAACACGTAGTTAACTTTCTAATACAGAGTTATAGTTTGGGGGCTCGTAGTTAAAGATACCTTAACATTAAGGTGGTAACCAATAATTATGATAAATATAAGGGGGTTAACTGTAATATCTCAAATCCTCAAGGATTTTGAGTAAATTACTAAAAAAAACTAGCTTCTCACTTCCATCTCTATCCCACACAAAGATAGGAAAAAGGAAAAAAAGTAGCTTCCCTTGTCTTACTCACAAAAAAAAAATTGTCCCATCCGGCACACTCACGTACAAAAGGAACACGAAAAGAAAAGCCCATACCCCCCTCTCTATGTGTTGTCTCACAACAGTAGCCTCTCATCCGAAAAGAAAATAAATAGGAATATATATTATATATAAATAAACGAACACAAAGCAGTAAAAATCATTCTTTTACCTCTCGTACATTGAATTAGGTTTTGATGACATCATCGCTGATGTCAGCACTGATATCAGCAAATTCGGTATTATTATCTTTTTTTGTCTATTTAACACACTATTAATTTATATCCATTTAACCAGCATTTAATTTATAACAGTATTATAATGTGTTAGTTTTATATTATATATATATTTTATAATTATGATTTATGGTAATCTATTTATAATTGAATTTAAAGTATCCGGATATCTGACAAATGCCCATTATTATTATCTTTAGGTTCTGAATTTGTAAACGGTGAGCAGTAAAATTGATTGTGTACTTGATTGAAGTAAATCGTAACCAAACACTAGGTAAGTTACTGCGTTCACCATACTATAATACTTTCGTAAAAATAACATTTTACAGTGGATGTGAAATTCGTGTGTATGATCATGGTTTGAAACTGAATTATTGTAAAATTAACGTATTGAGCATATTATGGTTGGATCGATGTTTATATGATTATTTGATTATATAAGTGATTAGTATGAATTATTGTGGGAATTGTTATAAGATGTTATGTGAAAATGAAATTATTTAATCACCATGATTTATTGCTCAACGTATTTGTGGTTGGAATTGTGGATTATGATGAGATTAAGTGATGAATAATGATATCTGTCAAATAGTTTAAAAAGGAGAAAACCATGGTACATGTTGGTTGTATTAGGACACATGGATAAGATGACAGATGTGGGCCGCATTAGGACGCATGAGTTTGAGACATTGTGGGCTGCATTAGGACACAATTAACCCTAGATCTACTCCTTAGTCTTTTGAACTATTGGGGGTGTGCACACTTAAGGATTTAGTGGTGAGGTTGGATTCCCGGCTGCGTGTTGGGGTCCGGGCTACAGCTGCGTGTTGTATCCAAAAGTGAGAAAGGTTGTTTTGTTCTGGCTGCATGTTGGGACAAGGAAGATAATTAAAATAATATGGCTGACTAAGAACCAAACATGAAACATTATATAATGATTATTTCACTATTGTGTGATGATATTGTTGAAATTTCTTGTATGTTGATGTGTTGTTATAATATTAAAATAGTTTTCAAAGAGTTAATGTTTTTACGAAGTGAAGTGGTAACTTACTCAATTTCCTGACTTTACTGTGGCTTTTTATATGTTCGGATTTCTGCCACAAGTTCTCATGGAATTTAAGGGGTGGGACAACGTCTTCACTAGCTTTATAAATACATTCAATGTTATTTACAACTTTCGACTGTTGTGTTATTTGAGAGACTCATAACGTTATTGGATTTTCTTCTTATCAATAATAATGATTTGGATGATTTAAGTAATAATATGAGCCTTAGCACTCGTTTGGTTAGGGGTGTGGCGGTAATGTCCTGTATTTAGGTTTTGATTCCACTGCTTACTAATATAAAACCTGGTTTGTTAAGTAATTGACATAATAAAATGGTAGAAAATATGGAGTGTTACATGGGCACACCACCGAAACCTTATTGCTTTGTCTCTCTCTCAATCTTAAACAGAAGCATCTATATATATGACAACATAATTAAAAAGTTACTAGTTAGTCTTATTAATTTATTTAATAAGACTTTAAATTACATGAAAGAGATAGTTGCAAACAATTTACTTGGATGATGGATATATTCAAGTAATCTCCGCACATCATCTCCTTCAGGTCCTTAAAGCTCACTAAAGTATATCGAACATCATCATAGTGGAAAAGCCACAGAGGTAGTTTCATGGTGATACAGGTGCAATGATTACCCTTTTCTTGAATCTTGTCATATGGATTTTATCTGTGAGGGGCTTAAAACTCTAATACATCTATCACGGAGTGTGACCCTTCTTCTCATGGAGGCACTGATCAACGGTCGTCACTGTGTAGTCTTCTCTGCTACATTGGACTTACTGCGGGCAGCTACCTTGCTCTTTTCCTTTACAGCACGGATAGTGATATGTTTGTCCTTTTGACCACCTCTCGTGCCTCTTGCTGGCTGGGTGATCTCCTCATCTACTTCCATGTCGTGATGTTCCACATAAGGTGGCATCCGAGGGATCTACACAAATATAACCACATTAAAATTATGACAAACAACTTGACATTTGATTATTAAAGTAATTGTTAGATGCTATGACCTCCTCAGTGACATGTATGTCCCTTCGACCACTTCTCGTGCTTCTAGCCAGCTGGTTTACCTCCTCATTAACTCCCGAATTGTGATGTTCCTCCCGAGGGGGGTCCGAGGGATCTACCAAAACGTAACCACATTAAAATTATGCAAACAACTTCATATTCGATTATTAAAGTAATTGTTAGACGCTATTACCTCATCAGTGACAGTGATAAAACATGAAGACCATGGTAGCATGTCTTCCATTGCTTCAATCAGCATGCACTTGTTATCAACAACTATTGGAAGGTACACACGCTCATATCCTTCTACAATGAGGTCCAGGGTCACTCGTGCGTAGAAGACAGGGAGACGGTGGAAATTAAACAAAGTGTGTGGCCCCAATGGTAAAACTGTCTCGTACCTAATATTCACAACAACCCCATCAACCGGCATTTGAAGACAACCATTTTTTCCATTAACAAACATGGGAATGTTGTTTTAATAAAGTTATAAATTTCATATTATTTCACCTTAAGAGTGCAATATTGAAAAAGGAACCTACTTGGAGGTTAGTGAATGGGTACGGGTCAGGAGCAGCAGCACAACTGGATGAGGAAGAGGGCCGAGAAGGATCTATTTGACATTGTTAACTTTACTGTGTCACCACCTTCAAAGCTTTCTCAAGTCTCTTCAGAAGCTAGCTTTCTCTCAAGCATTGCTTCAACATCATAAATACCCTGCGTCTGCCTCGTAGCCTTTGGGAATACATGCATCGAACTCCCTTCTCCCCCAAATCCTCTAACACGCCCCGGGTGAACCCTCATTCCAAGTGCTTGATTGAGCATATCATCTTGAGAAGGAGGAGCAAAGAGGTCTATCTCTCCTCTGTATGCAACATCAAACTATCCAAATTATAATAAATTAACACAAGATGACAAATATTCAAACTTGTGGACAATAATTTAATAATTCAACAATTTAGAACACTTACAATTTGCGCAGCAAGCTGTGTCACCTTAAAATGAGGATACTACCTCTGACCCTCTATGTCTACTCTTTGGCGTCTAAAGAAGTACATTTGTGTCATACTCGCCTTAGTTCATCCTCAATCGGGCCTTCAGTACCGTCCTCGTTCCTTCGAATCAGCAAACCCGCTTACTGCCATCCAGCCATGCTACCCACATATCATTTTCTCCCCATTGTAGGGGGATGAACATTTGCTTCACGATTCAGCCTTGCTTGTTCTACATTTTGTTGTCAAATAAAAAATTAGGTTAATAATTACACATGAATAATATAAAAAGTGTTCAAGATACTTATAAGTTGAAGAATACTCTGAACTCCGGAGTCTGGTGCTCCTCATAGAACTACTTCCATTCCTCCTCAGTGATCATCCCGTTGTATACCACAAAAGGGGGCACTAGATTTGGGTTATACGCGTTGATCCACTTGGATACCAGATAGTAGTGGAGCACCCTAGCCTTACCACCAACAAGTGAAAGAACGGTGTCCCTCGCATCATCAGAAATTATGTACCGTTCTCGCACTTTCTTCCATATCAGCTGCTCACCTCTTCTGGAACTTGTCGCCACTTTTGGTTAATAACCTCATGGGACTTCAATAGAGTTCCCAACATGCTCGCAAACGCTTATCTGATGCCGTCATAATATCGTCCGAATCTATCCCACACTCGATCAATCTTAGATTCCTTTTGCAACTTCAATTCTCTAGTCGGCCCTCTACCCCTCGGCTTCTTTGTAACAGTGTTGGTAGAGGTCGATAGAGCATCAACTATCGGCTGCATCGAGGCACCAACAATATCTTTGAATGCCTCAAGACAATAAAATGTCCTCATTATGGTCAATTTTCACAAAACAAAAATTGTAATTATTAGTTAACTTAAAATAATGCTACAAATTAAGCATTTTCAACAACATATAGAGCAAGTACAACAAGATTACAAAACATTCCTATAAACTTACATAAACCATCATTTTTAATCCTTATTCCTTCATTATGGTCTGATCATATATAGTCACACTGAGCCGTGACATCACTGTCTGCTGATAATGAAACATGAACAATTGATTTCTCATCGTCTGTGTCATAAGCATTCTCATCAACAACACCGTCCACACCAACTATTTCTCTCTTACCTTTGAGCACAACAGGCCATCTAGGATTGTAGGGATCGGTGATATAAAATACTTGTTCTGCCTTCGTTCCAGCAACAAACGACTCTATAGTAGGTGTTGCTCTAGACAGTTCAACCAATTGTACGGGTTAAAGCGTATTGCAGCAAGTGTACTGGTCTGTCGTAGCAACTTTTCCTAGGTAGTACTCTCTAGGTTATCAAACCAAAGGAGGATGTGTCTAGTTTGAGTCTCTATCTAATAAACTAACTAATTAAAGAAAATAAATAACAGAAAATTGGGGGTTTGATTGCAGAAATTAAATAAGTTAAAATAAAACAATAAAAAGATTATATTCTTAACAAATCTAAAAGGTGAATCCTGGTTTATTATTTCTACCTAGTTTATCAATTCCCTTCCTGAGTGTTGGAGGAGAAGAGGCACGCGAGATTGGAGCAGGAGCAGCGACTGGAGAAGATGATGATGACACCCCAGTTGGATGCCGACTCGGTGGTGGCACTAGGACGCTGGTCGTGCGCAACAATAGTCCTCTTTGGCCTGCACCTGCACAGAGCGGGATGGATGACACATAATATCAATAGCCGGAGCCTGATGATGAGGACCCAGAGGAGCCGAGTTCTAAGGATGAGGGTAGACATCTGTCCCCTCGACATAGGTCCCCTCTAGAGGATGTGGCGTAAATGCCAACGCCAGAGGTTTGGTTTCTTGACCGGACTCCTGTGCCTAGAGGCCCCTAGATTACGAGTCTGATCCTCAACTTTGGTGGGCATGTCACGCTCAACGTGTGGTAGGGAGTGGTATGTTTCCCGTTTTATAATTGATTTGATAAATTAATTCGTTTAGGAAATGTCATATAGTTGTGAAAATTTTAAATATTCAACAAGAGAAGGGACACCTTAGCTTCAAGTGTAATACCCCCATCCCACATCGGGATATGAGTAATAATGTGATTGGTTTATATGGATACATATGGGTTGACTACTACAACAAGGCCTTATACTTTTAAGCCCAAGTGAGGATTAAGGGATTAAAGTGGCTAGTTTTCAAGCCAAAATGGCTTGAGAGCTAGGTTGTTAGACAGTTGCCCATATGAGGTGCTACAAATGGTATTAGAGATGACTCAGAACTGTGTCGGGGTAGACTACCTGACATCTACTGAGGAGGTCCATGGGACTTGGATGTTAGGCTTACGACGAGGACGTCGTGTTCTTTGAGTGGGGGAGTAAATACCCATCCCACATCGGGATATGAGTAATAAAGTAATTGGTTTATATGGATACATATGGGTTAACTACTATAACAAGACCTTCTACTTTTAAGCCCAAGTGAGGATTAAGGGCTTAAAGTGGCTAGTTTTCAAGCCAAAATGGCTTGGGAGCTAGGTTGTTGGACAGTTGTCCATATAAGGTGTTACATCAAGTCTAAGGTGAAGATGTTGGATTTGTGGAATCCATTGAAATTGAGGCACAAGGAGTCTCGAGAGGAAGTTGACACGAGCAGACTTGGGCATCTGGCCAAGATAGCACATGGTTGCTTTGACCTCGCGCTCCTTTCTGCGTTCATGAAGAGATGATAGCTAGACACGAACTCCTTTCACATGCCATTTGGAGAGATGACTATTACTCTCCATGATGTATACCACATCTTGGACATCTCTATCACCGACATGGTGATTTCCTACCTCCCGGAGGAGGTCGGCACTCGGGTCAGTGATGTGGTCCCACCGATGCATGTTCTTATCCCCCACCTTGCACAGCTTTTCGGGGTGGCATCGAAGTAGGAGTTACTGGATTGTAAGTTCCGGGGCAAGAACCACGTACCCTACAGAGCCCTTCATAACACTTGTGGGGGTTAGTACCGTGACACTTCATAGGATACGAAGGCCTACCTGTGGTACTGGGTGGGCAACACGATCCTCATTGACATAGACAGGGATCGTGTCATGCCCTACTCCTTCCGGCCCCTCCGCGACCCCAGCAGGGTGGACTTGTACACATGGGGAGCGGCGACGCTGACATATCTATACCGACAGCTCCGCATCGCTTCCAGGGTGGAGGCACGTCAACTGGCTGGTTGTCTGACGTTGTTTTAGGTAAGAACTTCATAACGAGCGTGTTGTTCTTATTTTAAAGTAATTGTCTAGGGATGTTATTTAATGGTTACATATGATTACTACAGTGCTGGATATCCGAGTACTTCCCCATGTTCAGGTCGGAGCAGCTTGCAGATTAGGATGACACCTCCCCCGCGGCGACAAAGTGACGGATGACGACAAGCTGTGTTACGTTAGAGGAAGGCTAGACACGATGTCCTTCGCTGAGGTACGAGTTAGTTAGTAGTTGTAGTCGTAAGAAGTTGTTTTGTGTCGTATCGTCAAACATAGCTAACAATTTAATTATATTGATTGTTTTTTCCTTAAGCAAAATGTAGGTTAATTGGTTGCCTTTCAGCTTTACTGGTACTACCGTATCGAAGGGGCACTCCTAGTGGTACGACACCCTGTAGTTCTTGGACGTAGTCAAGCCATATATGCCCGATCGATGTCTGAGAGAGTGTGGATGCGTCCAGACTATCCCTTCTGAGCCTATCAAACCGATCACCCACTACTGCCCCGACATGACAAGAACTACTAGGCGACATTGACTATGGTACATTCGTGTGGAATAACATGACTGGGCTCACCAGATGGCGGTTTCCTTTAACGTGTTCACACATGCCATGGAGGTGGACCGGGCTACATTTACTGGTTGCAGCCTCGTTCCCACCCTCAGGTGCGTCCCCTTGGTGTGGATGGTGGTCCTAGTGCGCGATAGGAGGATCAACTCCAGGTATTTACTTTTTTTGTATTGAATTGTGTTGTTGTTTCAATCAATTTTAATTACTAATGTGCAATTTCTACTTTAGTGCAGTATTGGAATGAGATGGCTCTGGAGATCTTAAGCCTTGCGCCGAAGAACAACCAGAGCTGGCCTGACGGTGTGGCCCCCTGGATTGCTGATACGTTAGAGTAGTGCTTTGACTTGGCTAGGCTTTATGTCACTAGCACTCCAGCACCGCTTACCCGTCATAGAAACGAGAGCCAGGCTCGTACTGGCATGGAGTGATACGTTGCGGGCCATCGCACTAGAGGGTTTAGGCATAGAGGGGAGAGTGTGCACCATAAGCACATTGATGTTGCGTGTCGTCATGGGGATGATGGGGGACGTGGTGATGGGGGGGTCATGAGGATGGTGGGGGTGGGTATTAGTTGTTTCGTTTATTTGTTATGTGAACATTTTTTTCTTGTATGGATGATTAAACTTTGTTGTTAGTGTATGTATAATATTTGTTTATTTGTTTTTGAAATAATTCATTTATATTTATGTCATTAGGATGTCACTTCCTGTTGCAATTCATGTGAACCATTACACCACAATTACCCAGTACAAGGGAAGGTTCCAACAAGGTCCGGGTTGGGCAGTGATCGATGCAGATATTCAATATCCAAGAAGCATTAACCATCTTACATCATCATTAAACCGCATTGTGTGATCACATGATAACCTTCAGCTGCATGTTCTATTTGATCGTCTACCTTAGGATGGACCAAGATGTATACAACTACTCGGTTGCCAACATACAAACTGATGCAGATGTATGCCTAATGATCCAAAACTATTTAGACCTTGAAGAAACTTGTCAAGTACAAGGATGATTCAGACTTTGAAGACCCTTCCGTGATACGAGGTAGGGCTTAGGCTGACCATAGAGCAAACATTTCAGGCTATAGGGTAGAGGCGAAGAGAGGACGTCCCTAAATTTGATTCCTACAACTACTTAATTATTCAATAAATTTAAAAGGTAAATTTCATCAAATACCACTGAGTTTTTGCTTAATTCATGATATACCACCCTGTTTCTAAAATTACATAGGATAACACTGAGTTTTTACTTATTTCACCAGATAACACTTAGTGCCATATTTTGTTAACCGCTCTAGACTAAACTACCCTTGTTATTAGTTAATGAAAACAGTATCGTATGGAATTTATCAATAAGACAAATCATTGTCAGGTAGCTAATTAATAATTGGGGTAGTTTAGTCATTTTCCTTAAATATTAACGAAAATGTTAACGGAATATGGGAGAGAGTGTAATCTGGTGAAATAAGTAAAAACTTAGTGTTATTCTGTGTAATTTTAAAAACACAGTGGTATATCGTGAATTAAGCAAAAACTCGGTGGTATTTGATGAAATTTCCCAATTTTAAAACATCATAGATAGACATTTTAATTATTGTACGATTGTGGATGAACTTGTGATAGATAATTTCGATTATTGTGAAATGGTCCAGCGGATGTCGATTAAATTCCAACGCGCTTGATTGTTGTACTATTGAACAAGAAGTCGATTAAATTCCAACACGCTTAATTGTTTCACTATCGAACAAGAAGTCAATTAATTCAACGTTAATCTACTTAATTGTTAAATTGGTGGAAATGATAGACAATTTTGAAAATATTAAAATAGATTTTTCTTCAACGGACGTGAAATTAGTGTAATTGATGGATAATTTCAATTATTTTAAATTCTAACACGCTTGATTGTTTTACTATTGAACAATAGGGGTGTCCATTCGGTTATTTCGGTTATAACCAAATTAACCGAAAACCGAATTTTTTTTCTATTTAATAACCGAAAATCAAACCGAAAACCGAATTAATTGTGGTTAACCATAATAATTTTGGTTAACCAAAATTTTCAAAAGAAAAATTACAATTTTTATTAATATTTTTAAGTTTTAATTTTAAAAATATATTGTAGTTATTCGATTAACCTAAATATTCTCAAACTCTCTTCAATAACCGAAAACCAAATCGAAATAAAATTCGGTTAACCAAAATAAAAAAACGGTTATGAAAAACAGTTAAAAAAAATTGGTTTTCGGCTATAACCGAAATAACCGAACCGTTTGGACAGCCCTATTGAACAAGAGGTCGACTAAATTCCAACATGCTTGATTGTTTCACTATCGAACAAGAAGTCAATTAAATTCAAACACACTTGATTATTTTACTATCGAACAAGAAGTCTATCAAAGTGAAACTTTAATCCACTTAATTGTTAAACTGGTGGAAATGATAGATAATTTTGAAAATATCTAGAATAGAACATGCTTGATTGTTTTACTATCGACAAGAGGTCGATTAAATTCAAACACGTTTGATTGTTTTACTATCGAACAAGAAGTCTATTAAAGTGAACTTTAATCCAATTAATTGTTAAATTGGTGGAAATGATAACCAATTTTGAAACTATTGAAATAGATTCTTCTTCAACGGATGTGAAATTAGTGTAATTGATAGATAATTTCGATTATTTTAAATTCCAACACGCTTGATTGTTTTACTAACGAACAAAAAGTTGATTAAATTCCAACATGCTTGATTGTTTTACTATCGAACAAGAAGTCTACTAAATTCAACATTAATCCACTTAATTGTTTTACTATCGAACAATAAGAACTATGTATATGTAAATGTCAAACAGATTGCAGCTTGTACACTTTACATTTATTGAGATCAGTGCTCTGAGTATATCATGTACATCATCGTAAGAACTATGTATATGTAAATGTCAAACAGATTGTAGCTTGTACACTTTACGTTGATTCAGATCAGTGCTCTAAGTATGTCATGTACATTTTCGTAAAAACTATGTATATGTAAATGTTAAACAAATTCCAGCTTGCACACTTTATGTTGATTGAGATTAGTGCTTTGAAATAGATTCTTCTTTAACGGACGTGAAATTGGTGTAATTGATAGACAATTTCGATACAGTTAAAATAGATTCATCTTCAACGGACGTGAAATTAGTCGAAATGATCAACGATTTTGATAAAATTGAAATACATTCTTCTTCAATGAACGTGAAATTGGTGGAAATGATAGACAATTTTGATAAATAACGTGGAATTGGTGGAAATGATTGACAATTTCGATGAATAACGTGAAATAGATTCTTCTTCAACAGACATGAAATTGGTGTAATTGGTAGACACTTTCAATAAATAACATAGAATTGGTCAAAATGATTGACAATTTTGATTGTTTTAAATAGATTCTTCTTCAAAAAACGTGAAATTGGTGGAAATGATCGATAATTTCGATAAAAATGAAATACATTCTTCTTCAACTGATGTGAAATTGGTGGAAATGATAGACAATTTTGATAAATAACGTGGAATTGGTGGAAATGATCGACAATTTTGATGAATACCGTGAAATAGATTCTTCTTCAATAGATGTGAAATTGGTGTAATTGGTAGACAATTAGATACATTTAGAATAGATTCTTCTTCAACAGACGTGAAATTGGTGTAATTGGTAGAAAATTTCGATACATTTAGAATAGATTCTTCTTTAACAGATGTGAAATTGGTGTAATTGCTAGACAATTTCGATATAGTTAAAATAGAGTCTTCTTCAATGGGCGTGAAATTGGTCGAAATAATAGACAATTTTGATACAGTAAAATATATTCTTCTTCAACGGACGTGAAATTGGTGTAATTGATAGATAGTTTTGATACAGTTATAATAGATTCTTCTTCAGCGGACGTGAAATTGATGGAAGTAATATACAATTTTGATTGTTTTGAATAGATTCTTCCTCAACGGGCGTGAAATTGGTGTAATTGATAGACAATTTCGATACATTTGAAATAGATTCTTCTTCAACAGACATGAAATTGGTGTAATTGGCAGAAAATTTCGATACATTTAGAATAGATTCTTCTTCTACAGATGTCAAATTGGTGTCGATACATCTAACTACTTACCTTGATATCTAAATCGTCGGTTAAATATTTACAACTACAATTACAAAAAATTGGTTACAAACATGGCTCATTCGTCTGGTACCTGGTTTGGCCGCAGGAAACAATTGTAACCAATGCTCATGTCGCGCTGTGTACATAGGTGCATAATGCGCAACCTCGGGATCACGTCTTCACATAGGATTAAGATACAGAACAGGGCAATCAGTGACTATCTGTACTCGTACGAAATGACATTGATTGTTGACCAAGGCAATGCAGACCTCTGCTACTGGTAGGGCTGTCAATCTTGACACGAACCCGAAATCCGACCCGAAACTAACATGCTAAAACACGGGTTTGGGTTGCAATTTTCGACCCGAAAATATTTTTGGGTCGGGTTCGGGTTGGGTTGCTAAAAATCCGGGTCGGTTTTGGGTTTGAGCTGCCAATCCGATTTCAACTCGCAACTCGAAAACATTTTTTTGAAAAAGAAAAGAAAATATATATTCTTATAGCTATGTGACATAACCCTAAATATATCAATCATGTAACCATATATGTTTGATGGTTTTATATGTTATATTATATTATCTTGGTGATTTTTGTAGAATTTGTATTGATAGTACTGTATTTTTTAATTTAAGGTCAATTTTGGGTTGATTTTGGGTTGATTTCGGGTTAATTTTGGGTTGATTTTGGGTTGATTTCAGGTCAATTTTAGATTGATTTCAGGTCAATTTCGGGTGTCGTGTCAGTTTCGGGTTGATTTTAGGTTAGCAAGTTAGTTTCGGGTTGACATAACATAATCCGTTTCGGGTTCGGGTCAATTTCGGGTTGAAATGAAACATGAGCAGGTCGGGTTCAGGTTGAAGTTAACCCGACCTGAAACCTGAAATTGACAACCCTAGCTACTGGGTGCGTCATTCGATGTTCATCACGTAGTGGCAGGCCATTCAACCCACCCTCCATATAAGTGCAAAACTGATAATAACCATGTTGTACACCGTGCACAAGATAAAACCAAGATCTAGAAATTCCATCCAATGTTGTGTGGGTGCAAACGTATCTCCAAGCCAATCCAGACGAGTGTACTGCCTATCGTACTAGTCCCTTTCTGCTAGCGCCAACTACCAGTCTGATATACACCTCAGTTCTTCCATGCATGCGTGTCTAACCATTTTCCATTGAATTTCATCGTTGTAGACCCGATTGGCGATAGCTCGAAAACCATAGTTTCCATTGCCCACTATCTCCCTGTAACTCGTGATGTAATTAAGTAGTAAGGGACTGAACTTGCCCCGATACGGAGATTGTGTGAAGGGTGTGAATGTCTGATCGAGCACTGGTGACCATTGATTTGACTGACTTTGTTGCATCGTCGGACCTTATCCAGTTTGACTCTGTCATCCGAATGACCATCGCTGCGATTGACTGTGTTGCATCAACAGGCCTACGTTCAGTTTGGCTTTCTTGTGGGGGAGGGCGTCGTTAAGATTGGCTTCATTGCATCGGCGGGCCACGGTTCCTGAGACCAAGATATCCGTGCTCCGACTTTGTTCCTAGTGTTGGCTTCCACACATTGAACGCTTGTTCGATTGATGTGGGATCAAACCGATCAGACAGGTCCTCATACCAGAGACTGACACACGAGAGTTGTTCCTCAGTGGTGTACAACTCTTCTCATGTCTGGCGAGGTGCGGTGAACTCTTGTTGATGGTCATACCTGAGTATTAGCCAGAAAATGTGGAATTCTTCAACTGGTAGATTCTGACCACCATAACGTACTGATACATACGATACGCGCACGGTAATCCCATCATCGAAGTAAATGTACATACATCTTGAGATGCAGGTGTGTGATCATTATCGCAGCGGCCGCTTCTCAGCTCTTTCTGAAGTAATTCCATGCATTTAAGGCTCACCTGACCAATCAGAAACAAAAATGGGACTTGCTGGTCTTCCAAAACTCTTCTGTCAAGGGGAAACTCGAAGTATTGTTTTATGTGAAAGTGTTGGCCTTCAATGAATCTGTGTATGCTGGCGAAGGTCATGTTCAAAGATCCAGTGGATGTGTGTTGCCAGCACTTTTAGAGTAAGGTGTGCGCTCTCCACCCTACGCATGAGTACATCATTAGCTACATAGAAATGGGACAGCTGCAAAATTGAACAGAAAAACATATTGACAATTTACTTAAACAAACTTGCTGATATATGTGTTGCTGAAATGCATGAACTTCTTGACCCATGACTCATAAAATTTCTGGTGCTCACTTAGCCATGTGGTATCCAAGTACACCACGAAGGGATGTTTGGCTCCGTACGACTTTACCAATCGTCCGTAAAGTTCTTCGAATGGTGCAATGGTAGGGGCATAAACTAATCACTACCAGCGATACACTACTGGTTCGACTGCAGTTGTATCAACCTTCAAGATCTTGATCGCTTTCACAACCATGTTCCTAAAGTTGTGCCACCGACATAGAAGATGTGGCACAAAAGGAAATACCGCTAAAAGGGATTTCACTAATGCCTTTTCATTGTCAGTGACAAAAACATGGGGGGGGGGGGGGGAGGTCAACAACTTCATCAGCTGGTAAAACATCTAAGTGTATGCAGACTCGTCCTCTCTGACTGCAAAACAAAATGATATACTGATGTTTTTGCCGCACAATGTCACTCCAACGAACTTCACTAGCGGCATCTTGTACAGGTTCGTCTTGTAAGTGCTATCAATGATCACCACATACGGGAACATCAGAGTAAGTGTGAGCGAAAAAATGGTGCGCAAACAAGGTAAGACCCAACCTCGATTTATCCCCTACAAAAATTATGTTAATGATTACAAACCATCCATGACACGAACAACCAAATAAACAAGCACCATATACAAATGTGCGAACACTTACAAGCGTCTTTGTAGGACCACCAACTGTAATTACGTTCATCCAACGAGTGCATGAAGGATGCTACATCAGTACGCCCGCCACGGTATTCCCTTCTGAATTTTGCAACTAGATTATGAATCGATGTTTTGTCGGTCGTGCTATTAGGGTTCTTATCATGTAGATGAGCCCACATATGCCTTGGCGCAACTTCGCTCATGTGCCGAATTATCATACTTGCTCTTTCATCCACGCTAAAGCGAATGCGCACGAAATGAGATTGTGGATTACTAGCGAACTCGTGGTTGTGCATCAACTGCATTACCAGGACAGACCACCCTGCAGACCCCCCACCGCGGATGCTTAGGCGGAACGGGCAGTTGCATTTCTTCGTGGTGCGCCGCCGCCTTTGACTAGATGTGGACGATTTGCCTTGGCTATTCCGCGGCCTACTCTTGCCGTACCTTTCACACATCAATACTAATTCACCGTTGTCCCTAACAGACTGTCTGATTAAAAAATGATGTTATTCCAGGCAATCCGAATCACATGGGTAGCAGCCTCCTCTCTATCCGCAAATATTTGGCTCGTATTAAACAGATGATCTGTGTCTACATGAACTGATTCGTCATCGAATTCATCATCATTCTCACCCTAAGCAGAAAAAATTAATACTTCTGTTCAGTCACGTGATACTACTCGTAAATGAGAAAACTACGTACTTAAGAAGAATAACACATATATCAAACAATTTATCAGCAAAGTAGATCATAACGAAGTAAACAAAAATGCGAACGTGTCGGGTTTGATCGACAAACCGGGCTATATCGAATGGGCCCCTCGTGAGTTCTCCTCGGTGTTAGCATCATTTGCACACTCGTCGTAGATCTTCGAATCGCCACCTTCGTTATTTCCTCCCTCTTTTTTGCTCTTCTTAGTTCTTATCGAAAAATTTCTTCAATCCTTTAAAAACAATTTTCTCTCTTCCTCTCTCTAAGTATAAGATTTCTGAATTTGAATATGATTTCATAGCGTATTCACCTTTTTCCGAGTGATCGAATTGAATTTGTAACTGGCATCACAATGATTTTTAACAGGTAAATATTAAAATAGAATAAGAAATTTCATTAATAATATATCTCAAATGTTTTGGAATTACACAAGTTAATTAACACTTCAATCTCATATTATATTAATTAATTTATTAGTATCATTGAAAAAAATATAAAATATTCCTATTATTAATTAACCACATAAGAAGACTTATAGAATTTATCAATATAACAAATCTTTGTCAAGTGGTTAACTAATAATATAGATATTTCATATTTTTTGGGAAATTTATATAGTTAATGGAGACAAATTTTATATGATATAATTAGTTAAAATTCAGTGTTATATGAATTAAACAAAAACTCAATATTATATGGTCAAATTTGTGAGTCGGAAAAATTAATAATTATGTAGAGAGGGTGTAAGAGAGAATAATTTAACTAAGAACTAGAGAATATACTTGCTGACGGATATAGAATGTGAGAAAACATTAATAATATAATCTCACCCACAAGCTGATCATATGGATTGCGGATCAAAGTCTAAAATCTAGATCAGTAGTGAAACACGATCAGCCCCTACTGCTGCTACTCCCCACTGCCCTGTTTAGAGTGGTCAATGACTAGAAACCTTCACTAATACCAATACGACCAATTTTGTGCAAATTACTTTAACCCCCCAAAGTGTATCTGACTACAAAGGTTCCCCATTACACTGTACCAACTTTTTAAGAGCCCTGCATAAAACCTTAAGCTGAACCTAATCTAGCATTTGTCCTGTCTGAGCACAAAACCCAGCATAGATTTCATCTGATCAGAAAACAGACTAGAATTGTCTCTGGTACGGTTGGTTTTGAGCCCTCTCATTCATCTGTTGCTGCAGATACATCAACAAAAGATACAGAAATAGTTAGCAAAAGACCAGACACTTGGGAAGTCAACCTAGGTTTTATGATGGACACAGCTAATTAGAATTTTTTTCACATTAATCTACCTGACTCAAGATAGATGAAGCTGTGGCGAGAAACTTCACAAATTCTAGCTTCTTTGCGTGGAATGTTGCCTTGGCATCCCCCAACAATGAGTCTTCCCTCTGCATGTCTTTCTGGAGTAGATCCAACTCCCGTTTCCGCTGCTTTAATTGACTCTCAATCTGAAGGTATTCCTCAGGGAGCTCAAGTCTCCTAGAGCTTCTCGGAAATATAATATCTACGTTTTCCCTTGTTTTTGGAAAGTTACAAATAGAAAGACAGTACATTCAAAAATCAATACTGATTAAGCGTGGAAAATTATGAAATTTTGTAGATCATCATGAGCTTTTGGGGCAAATTTTTTTATGATGAAGCACTCATACTCACGCATAAAAGCTTACACATTGTTTAATGTTAGTGATTTTGTTTTTTGATAAGTGGGGTAGGTTTTGAAACACCACTCCTCTACCGACCAAGCCACGAGGGCTTTGTTTAATGTTAGTGATTGGCACAAAATATTACTAGAATCAATGCCACCACAGGAAAAAATTGCCACAAGCAAGGCTAACATATGTTGAAAAACATGGAAGGCTTATATGCGTTAGGTTTTTCATAAGATTGGCAACGGCAACAGAAAAGCAATTGAATGAAAAAAATATAGTTTTCATTGACAAGTCGCAAGCAGATGACCAGGTAGAGTATGAGTTCAAGAAAATAATATATTGCTGCAAACATGCAGTTGAGGGACAATTAGCTATCGATGACTACGAAGACTGATCAGTAGACAAGCTTCTTACCTCGTCCCAAGGGAGAAAACTCCAAATTTCTTAATCATGCCACCATCTAGAGATATAGCCCCATCAGTTATACATGGAAGAGCGAGAAGCATTTCTGTTCGTGTTCTGTAGACCTGCAAACTGGAGAACAGATGGTAGAACAGTGTCTCCCTAATACCACATCCACTTGGAGTGAGGCAAAATAAATTGGATGGGTCCACCGTTATCATGTTCACAGCAAAGCCAAGAAACCCAGAAGGGAGATCACCACTGGGGACTCTTGGCTTTACAATATTGAGCCTCCTTTGAGGATCATCAGGTATAAAATCACCAGCATATGGTCTGCAGAAGTCTTGATACATTAGATCTAGGGTTATTTGAGATAGGAATATGGTAGTAGTATTTATGTTTAGATGATCATACCTTAGATGTTCAAGACATATAACATTAAAGCGACCCTCCAAGCTACTTCCAATTGAAGCTCCAAGTCCATGAAGACCAGAAAGTTCATTTATGACTCCTACATTGTCATACCGCTCAAGATCTGTAACGCCTTTGTATGATTTACATACGATCCCAAGCATGGTCTCCAAACCCAAATACTCTGATAAAAGTCTGGATTGCAGGTTCATGCACCAGCCAAAACAAAAACTCTAAGCATGCATCAAAATTTTCTTGAAAGAATCAATTTGGATAAAACGAGACCATAAAAGTTGCCCATAACATGATAAATCACAGCTAAAAGCAGGGTAAGCACAATAGCTATCGCAGGATTACAATAACATAATCAGCTTATTCCGAACCAGAGTGGTTTGCAAGTGGATAGATGGTATGGTGTATCTTTATGCAAAAAAGAACCAGGAACGGACCGGCTAACTTTTTCATCATCTACTTTCCCTAGTGTGGCAACAACACCAAGAACATCTTGTGTGATGATGTTATGGGCTGCTTCTGATGGATGGTCATTATTTAGCAGACACAAGATACCAGCTGCAGATTTGTCATGCTTCAGAATCTGTCCAATGATTTCCTCCTCACTTCGACCATGTAATGGGCCTTCATCATTAACTTTGGGTGTTCCCCTTGAGTGATACTGTCCCAGACTAACTGCAAGCAGATGTTGGCATAAATAAGGGTTGGAATGCCAGAGGTAAAAAAGGAACTACTTCACGCCATAATTTCACAAAACTAGCAACTTAGCTATACAACGCCTTCTCAAATGTGAAATCTTTCACAGGGTTGAAAGTTCCAAAGCGGAAGCATTCCCAGGCACAAAATGGGTGAGCGTGCAAGGCACTATATTTAAACATATTAAGAGACCTATATTTTCTAAATCCGTTTTAGTCTAATCAGCACTATTCAGGCACACTGTACAAAAGGCACACCTGAGAGAATGAGGCCACTGTTTTAGGTGAGGCTTGTCTCATACACTTTTTAACAAAGCAGGCAGTTCATTGTACACTTAAGATCTTCAAAAGCTTTATTATTAAGATCAGTGAGAAAAATAGAAGCTTTATTATTAATTTTACAGAAGCAACAAAGAAAAGTTCTAGATATCAGTTATAACCGTGTTGTCCAATATGCGTATCAAACTTTTGACAAGAAGAACATCAATAAATAAGAGTGGTGGTTGCTTTTCCAGTGAACCAGAAATTAATCCAATCAAGATTCTGTGATCAAATAATGGTGCGGCAGTCATACAGTCGATTAATTTATCATACGAGGAAAAGAAAATGAGAAGAAAAATGATACCTTGCATGTCAAGGACAGAGTCATCTAATTGTTTCTTCTGTTTCCTTAAAACTTTCAGATTTTCCTCATGCTGTTTGATATTAGCTCCAATACTCGCCAATTCGTCTTGCAATTTCTGCAACAAATTGAAGAAGTAAGCTAAATATAGCTACTAGGGAAAAAAATTGGAACCATTAGATACAGTAGTTGAATGTTACTCTCTGAACACAGTAATATTCGCTAGAAATGTTCAGGAGAGAGCCTAGACCTGTGAAGTATGAGAAGAACACTTTTTATTAAGTTAACGGTATGTAGGAAACCGATAGAATGATGAGAAGGTAGCATATGATGCAAAGTAATATTATACGATCTTCTAACATCCCTTAAAGAGCTTGAAGTTGAATACCCTGATTACAAGTATTCCAGAGTGTAATAACACTTCAAACCTACAGCTGCAGCAATTTATTTCTTATTTAAAAAATAAGTATGTGTACCATTGAAACTACTTATCTAGAAAGTAAGTATTAAATGTAGAAAGGAAACATCACGGTATTGGTGATGGTATATCATGTTTTCACTATACATATAGTGGTGTTGATTATATACAATGAACAAGACAATAGTTCCCCCGGATTCTTTTTTCTGGATCCCTATCATGAGGACCATTTCCTTCCCAACACACTAATAAATCTATCGATGAACACAACTACTCAAACCTTCGTATTCATTTCCACTGAATAATCATAGGTAGTTCCAGGTCCTCCATTGGGTACATGGCTCCTCATGGAGGTAGGTGATTCATTTGAAGCTGCGCTATGAGTTGCTGGAGCATGAACCAAAGCATTTGGATAATCAGGAACCTACAAAGAGGTCAAAGAAGTTAGTTGCGGAATCCTGATGAAAGAAAGACAGTATGAACAGCAGTTATACGAAGCACCTTTCAGATACATCAAGAGCCTTAAAAGAGAGCAAGTGCACAGTGACAAGTATTATCTGACCTGCTAAATGGTCATGTTTTTGACAATTTAGAATTGATAGACAACGGTTAGGCGTCTTCCTATACATTATAACTTACCATGCAAAACAATTCACAAGGGCTAACATCCTCCTTGGATAACTTAAAACTTTTTCAAATTCAAATTTTGTCATACCATTGACCAGAACTACGTTTTTGACCTTCAGACACTTAAAGAAAATATACAAACCATATAGGGTATCATTTGTGGATTCTGCAAGCATCTTAGAAGTGCTCTTAGTATTCAACTACAAAGCTATATTGTGAAAATTTATGCGAAGTTGATGATATGTTAGTAAGTTCAAGATCCACTTCCAAAATGAAACTCCCAATAGTGGTTGTACCATCCATAGATGCTCGAAGATGATGTCCCCCCCCCCCCCCCCCCCCCATCCCCCCCCCCCCCCCCCCCCCCCCCCCCCCCCCCCCCCCCCCCCCCCCCCCCCCCCCCCCCCCCCCCCCCCCCCCCCCCCCCCCCCCCCCCCCCCCCCCCCTCCCTCCCACTGGCTATCCAGGGTTCTAGGGCCAGTTTGTACCAATTTCAAGTCCACGCATGTTCATTGTTGTAGTATGAAAAAAAAAGTGACAGAGAAGAAAGTCATGCACCTCAGAGTGCAAATTATCGATCAGAGGCGTAAATGTATCTACACGTATAAGAGATGCAAAGAAGCAGGGATAGATATAAAACGAGAAAAAAAATAAGATAAAGAAAGAACTAAAGCTAGGAAGAGATCATCTAGCTCGTAACCTGAATGTTTGACGGGGGAAACATTGTCAGAAACCTTGCACCGCAATTTCGAACAGGCGGGAACTCCTGATACTCGTTATTTTGCACTGACAGCGACAGATACGGGAGCTCGGCGACACTGAGTCAATTACTGTTACCGGGAATAGCGAACTACCGCAGCTGCCGTGATTCTTCTACTCTTGCCGCGAATGTACCATTCCCGTGAAGCTGCAACTATTCCCGTGAAAATGCTGCTCCCGCAAAGAAGCTCCTGCCGTGAGCGCCTGGACGTGGTGGTCGACGCCGGCAAACAGGGAGAACAGTGTTGGTAATCGATGCCGGGAACAGGGAGAGAAAGGCGGGAGAATTGTGGTCGACGCTAGTGGTAGATCTGGGAGAACAGGGAGAGGGAGGTCGGAAGTTCGCGCATGGACGTGTTGGTCGTAGACTCCGAGGTGATTGACGCAGCGCCGGTGGTGATTGACACGGGGAACAGAAAGAGCGAGGGCGGAGGTGAATGAAACAAGGAGGACTCTGCCCATTTTATGGGTGAAATGAAAATTTATACGTGTCAATTTTTATCCGAATCTATAAAAAGCGGGGTTAGGCCCCAAAATGGGACCGTGCCCGTATGTGATTAATTTGGGTATGTGTTCAAGTATTTTTCAGCAATTTGATTACAGTTTTTATTATTAAGAATTAATACACATTGAATACTTTTGCCTTTTTATTAATTTATTTTGTAAAAAGAAAAATCAATCAGATAATTATACAAAAGGTATTATTCTTGTAATTGAAATTTTAATAACTGTTTTTAACTGATAATACTTTTACAATTATAACAAATTTTTTTCACTAATAACTTCCCCTCATTATACGGAAGTTTCTTCTCACCCATTTTTTTTCACTAATAACTTCCCCTCATTATACGGAAGTTTCTTCTCACTCAATTTTTTCACTAATAACAATTTTTTTCAATAATAACTTCCCCTCATTATATGGTTTTTTTTTTCTAAAATATGAGTGTAGATTTGCTTGGTAGAGGTACAGATTATTAATTTATCATTTAAGTAAAAGTGTAGATTTTTAAGTAAAATGATAGATTTGTGTAGGTGTAGATTTGTTTGATAAGACTGTAGATTTTGTATTTAGACAATACATTTTTTAAATGAAAGAGTGGAATTTTATTTAGTATAAATAAACATTTGTGATCTTATTATATTGATTTTAAAGAATTCATGTCAAAATAAATTATATTTGCTTATTTTTAAGCAATTTGTTTAAAATGTGGATCTTTCTTTTTAGTTTCCTCAAATGCAAGTGTAGATTTGTTTGGTAGAAGTGTAGATTTGTTTGGTTGAAGTGTAGATTTGTTTGGTTGAAGTGTAGATTTGTTTGATAGAAGTGTAGATTTTTATTAATTTCTCATTTAAATAAAAGTGTAGATATTTAAGTAAAATGATAGATTTTTAAAATGTACGCGTAGATTTGTTTAATAAAAATGTAGATTTTATATTTAGACAATACAGTTTTTCATGTCAAAATATTTTATAATAACAATTTGTTTAATATGTGGATCTTTTGTTTTTTTCTTAAAATACAAGTTTAGATTTGTTTGGTAATAGTATAGATTTTTTATTAATTTCTCATTTAAGTAAAAGCGTAGATATTTAAATAAAATGATAGATGTTTAAAAATGTAGGTGTAGATTTATTTGTTAATACATAGATTTTATTTGTAGACAATACAATTTATAAAATGAAAAACTGGATAGTGTTTTTGTTTGAAATCTTGTATTAAGTAATAACTTAATTCAACTTTTTTCTTATATTTATTTTTAAGTAGAATTTTTTTTCAAATTAGGATTCCATTTCAGTTTCAATAAAAACATTATTTTATCTCAAATCGTGAGATTGATCGTGGGGAATGTTTTTTTGTTCTTTACTTAAAATATTATAAATTCATTTTGACATCTATACCCCTATATTAATTAGTATAATTTAGACCATCTATTTATTCTTTTAGAATCCAATGACCAATATTTAATTGAGCACCATGCTTAAAACTCCTCCCGGGCACCTTCCCCTTAGGGCCTAGAGGCAGGGATGTCAATATAGAGCTGCACCTAAAATTTGATCATAAACCGAAACGTAAAATTTGGGTTTGGGGGAAGAAAAATCTTTTCGGGTCAAACTTGGTTAGGTCATTAAAATTCCATTTAGGTTTAGATTCAACCTCAGAAACCTGAAAATAAAAATAAGTTAAATGTAGAAAATATATTTAATGACTTAACTCAGTGTCTATTAATTAATCTATCACTAATAAGTTATCATTAATTAATGACTAATAAATATTTAGTCAGTAACTTATAATTAAATATAGTATATAATAATGAATTAATATTGATGTATTATATTTATATATTAAATAACCTAAAATTTTAAAAATTACATAAAATTTTTAAAGACGGGTCCAGTTTGTGTGAACCCGCTCAGGATTCGGCTTGAAGAAATATGACCCGCTTTAGGTTTAAGTTAAGTTCGGGTTGACCTAAACTATTTTTGGGTCGGGTTGAGAAACCTGATTTTTGACACCCCTGGTTAGGGGTAAGGGTGATAATTTCAACACAACCTGTTTGACTAACACGAAGCTTACCGGTTTTGGTTTAAAGGGTTATGCAGGTCGGATTTCACATTTTGACACAATTATTTAATTGGGTTGAATCATATCAGCTTGTTTAATAAACAAGCTAGGTTCGGGTTTAGCCTAACACGACCAGTAAACGTTTTGCCACCTTTTGTCTGAGTTGAGTTTTTTTACCCGAAAAGATTTGGTAGGGTCTGGGTTAGGTCCACGAAACCCGCTTCGTGTTCGGGTCGAATCCGACAACCCGTAACCCGAAAATGTAAAATTAAAAATCGGGTCGAGATTCGATCAACCCGATATCGGGTTGGCTTAAAACATTTTCAGACCGGGTTCAAATCAGATTTAGGTCACCATTTTCCTCAATTGGACTTTAAAATTGGAGATCTTGTAATTTTAGTCAACTCATAAATATTCTTATACTAAATCAACATTAACACTAATATCCCAATGTGCTACAGGTATCACATTTCTAAATTCAAAAATAAAAGTTTAATCTAATTTGTTCATATATTGATTAAAAGTAAGTTATCTTTTTTGTCAAAGGGTTTATATTTTACCCACTACGCCATATAATGATAAAAATGGCTATTTCACCTCTACTTTAAACTATGTTTATATTGGTCCTAAATTGATTGAGGGACCATTTATGATATTTCCCAAAAAAGACGAGAACATTATGAAAATATAAATAATTATAAAAAATATATTTAAACAAGTAATAAAATTATATATAAAAAACAACTATGAATTGAAATAAAAATAATAAATCTCAAATAATATACATATACAAAACTTTAAACTATTAAAAAACTTTACTCCCTCCCTTTAAACATATAAATTATTTTAGCATTCAAATTTTGTTTTAAAATATAAGTCATTTTAGCTTTAGACATACTATTTTTCATATTTGACCCTAGTATTTGATGTAAAGTAACTATTGTTTAAATAGAACAATAAAAAGTAGGGATACAATGGTATTTTTTTAACTTTTCTTAAAAAATATATTCCTAAAACGACTTAGGGGTATTTTCTTTTCTTTTGTTACCTTCTCAATTATTTGTTATTCTTTTTATTCATTAGAATATTTACTATATAAAAAGATAATAGTTAAATATTATATAATATATATCAATTAATAAACAAAACTAAGTATATGATGTGGTAGTTGTTTATAATCTTAATTATAAAATTCCACCCATGATATGACACATTAATTTTTCTTTATTGCACTTATTTTACACTATTGGTTTTTTATTTCTTATTTCATATGTTAATAATAATATAATAAAAGGGATAAGAAAATCCAAATTTCTGTACACTTGAAAAAATTTCAATAATTTTCTCTTTTGCATTATTTTTAAAAAATCTAAAACTGATGACTTCAAACATGATTTACAAAGAACCCCACATATTTTCTTATTCTTGTAAATCACATTTTAGGATAAATAATATTGCACTCCAAAACCTCTAAATACCTATTTTGAATCGATTGGAGCTCACTAGCATAACTAAGTTCAAGAACTCTAGTGAATAGTGATCAACCTTTATAGTTATATTAGCAATCAACTCATCATCATAATATGAAGTTATCAGTTTATGATAAGACAAAAAACGTCAAGATGGAAAAGTCAATGTAGAACTCGAAAGCTCTCTTCATCCCCGTGTGGGAGTCTGCCGTACGTCGGTTGCTCTCCCATTTCCGCCATCATTATACCTCACTTAATACATGTAATCCGCATCCACTCACGTCCTTGCCCCCTCGTCTTTCGCTCAAGCCCATCTAATCCCGTATTATCCCCCGTGAGAATTCTAATCATGGCGATCTTGAACTTCACTGCCACCATGCAGCCGCAGCCGCAGTCACTACAAGAAAATAGCGGATTATAGACAGATTTATTGACGGACAAAATTACATCTCTAATTAGCAATGAAATAGAGACGGGTGACTGAACTTTTTTGCGATGAAGTGTCGCTAATTAAATTGATTTAACAACGGATTAGAGATGGATTTGTCCGTCTCTAAACCGTTGTTTTCTAGTTGTGAGTCTTGCATGTTCTCCCTCAATCAACTCCAACTCTTCTTTTGCTTGTACGCCTCTATAATAATCATTATGAACCCTATAGTTCAAGACTCAAAGATTACCTCGATCTCTCAAGCTGCTCTAAACACCCACCAAAGCTTAATCCTTTTAAAATCTTGTGACGAAAGCTACTCCTATTCTAAGATGACAACCCCGTACCTTAACGTAACCATGCTAATGGTGGATAGATGCCTGATTGAAAGACTGTACCACCGATTTGACATGAGCCGATAAACAATGCGTATCACCCTAGTCAATACTTGGGCTCCATTTGGAACCTTTAAATTTTGTAAGGTCGGCCCCTCCACCTTCAAAACTGAGTTTGAAGAACTCACTAGTATGTTCAAGGTTTTGTTTAGAGGACCATGGTTGGAGGACGGAGCTCTATTTGCACTCCAAAGGCTGCAATCGGGCATCGTATTTGATGATCACCACTTGAATGGATCCCGTGCTGGATTAGAATTTATGGTGTTCCAGGCATGCACTGCAACCTTCGGTTTGCAGCAAAAGCAAGTAATATGCTTGAGTTTTTACTGGTATCATGGAAGATCCTGAGCTGTTTGATTACGAATTTCTCCGTATTCGAGTTCTTCTCAACCTTCACCGGCCAGTCATGCGATTCCTGCCAATCATGATCAAAAGGAAGTGCATGGTCTTTTCAATCTCCTTTGAAAATATGCCCCTAATATACAGAAGGTGTGGAATCTTCACACACTCTACAAGCACTTGCCTTAACCCTACTATGCAGAGGTATCGGAATCCTATGGCATGTTCCTGTCTTCAGATACCCGACTGGCATCCTTCTGGTAAAAAATCTTCACCAAACCAGAAGCTTGGATTATCCTTGATTTGCTAGGAAATGTCAACCCTTCCACCTCCACTGACCTTAGCCTTTCCCAGAATTGCTCCTCTAGTATCTTTACTCCAATCCCACCTCATTCTCAGAAGTTAAGAATTGTTCAGGATCGCGATCCATTCCTGAGTCTCTCCCTTGCCCCCCCCCCCAAAAAAATCCAACCGCAAGCTGGAACAATCAACTTTGCTACCATGAGCAAGAAACCTTGGAGTGGGAGATGAGTCGATCAGCATATGACCGCAAAGGTAAACGAATTTCCTACACTTCCATAGAACTTCTCCCATACCAGCCAGCATAAAAGAGATCCAACAGATAGAGAATTACTAAGTTGGTGGGTGGAGAGGTTGCGTTTAGGAAATACCCATCAAGGCTTGGTATCTCACCATCGCTCAAGTGTTTCATGCTCATCTCTAGTTTGCAGTTTAGTTTTAAGCATTAGTTAGCTATTAGTTTGAGTATTAGTCAAATAGTAGTTAATGTCCTCCTTTGTCATTTTTTTAACCTTCTTTTGACTACTTGTGCAGTTGGATAAGTGTTTGACCTTTTGAATGGTTATGTTGGCCTCATGGTCATTGCTACTTTGGTGTGCCCCTAGGGATACCCCTAAATTAATCTAAATTAATTTAGGGTATTTCTTTTATTAAACCCCAAATAATACTATTAAACACTAAATTATAATATACTATTATGAATTTAATAATAAGATTTATAAGTCAATAAATCTTGGAAAAAAAATTTGAGACACTTCAATTATATTATAAAGATTTTAGAAATATTTGGAGCATTGATTTGAATCATAAAAGTCAATATAAAATCATGGAAACATTAAAGCTCCTTAAGCTTTGCTTGGGTTGACTTTTTGAGAATGGCCAAACCAGCCCATGAAACCTATATCAATAAAAAGGTTATGGAAAACCAAAAAGATTGATAATAAGAACGTTAAAATAGATCATCCTAACTAAAGTTATGATATAATGAAGTTTAGAGCCAAAATTTTGAAGAAAGTTGACGTGTCCAACAGTCCAAGTCCTGCTGACTCATCCGCGCCTAGGGACTTGTGCAAACCCCTACAAAATCGGCTAAGTATTTGCACCAGGATGACCTGATCATCGGTTAATCTTTAGACAGCCATAACTCACGTTTTATTCATCCAATTGCCGTCAAACCTTCACTATTCTCTTCTCCTTTTAACCTAGTTTTTAATCATTACTCACACTTGACCTAACTCTTACTACATCAATCACAAAATTGATTTGAAGTTGCCTACCCGAAAATCTGCAACCCAGAATTTCCAGAAATCCAATTGATAAGGTAAAATTTGGCTTAATATATCTTCTTCATCCGTGAATGAAAATTCACGTTCTATAGCTCATTTTGTAAATCTTTAACTCCTCTACAACTTTCTTTTTAACAACCAAGGCTGATTCTCAATCGTGTGGAAGATCGAGGGATCTAAAGTTCCCAACTCGATCACGTCAGGTTTTGCCCAGAATTGTTCCAGAACCGACTAGGTAAACTCGGATCCTATGAGATCTGTAACTTTCTCCCTGGTTCTTTGTTTTCAATGATTCTTCCACCCATGTTTAGAGTTACATACCTAGTTTAAAATATGGTAGGTTTTGTGGATCGAATCCTTCTCAGTTAGCACGAGTTGAGCCACGAAGTAGCCTCATTGGTCTGCACATAAAATATCAAGTTTTCCAGAAAACGAATTCAAGTCTCCTTGTCGGCGCATCTCCGGTATGATTCCTACCAAATTACACCGATAATACTGTTCGTTTTTGCATTCCTGTTCATACCCATCTATTAATTCGACCTATAACACACAGTGTTGAGAGAATTTAGTGAAATCGAATTGAAACCGGATATAAACCCGAAGTCGAGGAACCCAGATTCGAAGTCCCTGAGCCTGGCATTATAATTCACGAAACTGGTACCATTGAAACCGTCTTTTAATTTTGAATCCAATGAAACAAAAATCAACGAATTTGGTTTTGTGGATTGGGAGAAATTGAAGGATTTCCATTCGAAATGTAGTAGCTCTTTCTGATGAACTCGCCGATTCTGGGCCGTCCGATTGTAGTTAGGAGGAACGGATGACCGAGATTAAAACGTAGAAGATTAGTGATATATTAAGTTAATATAAATTCCAGAATAATACACTAACTTGCTGAATTTATTTAATGACCTTCCCTAATGTATTTTGACAAGAAATTTTAACCATAGATTCCTTGTAAAATCTAGTTTATTTTCATGTAAATTAATATAGGTTTTGAATTTTTAAACGTAAGTTACAATTTTTGTAAGTTCTGCGTATTATGGATTTATTTAGATAATTAACCGAGATAATTTATGAAATAAATTTTTTATAACATGTTTAAAATATCATAGTTACTATATATTAAATTTGGGAATTTTTAGACAAGGGTAAATAGGTCTAAAAATTGTGTTTATGGATTTTTCATAAGTTATCTTATAATCTATGGTTTTTAATGTAACAAAAAATTAAAGTATAATTGATTAATAAACTTTATGGGTTGAAAATAATATAAGAAGGCTAAACTAACATTTAATACAGAATGTTAATAAATATTTTTGGGTATAAAATTTTAAGTGAAGTAAGGAAATAAAAAGAAATAAAATACTATCTTAGGTTAAATCAAGGAATTTAATTAACCTACTTTTATGTTAACTTTATACTATAGAAGTAATATACTGAATTGTAACAAAGGGAAATACTTTATATTATAAACCACATATTGGATGAAGATATGTATATAAGTTAGTAGGAGTAATTAAATACAGTAAATTTATGTAAAGAATGTCTTAAATAAATGTTAATATATAGATAACGAAAGAATAAATAAAAGGAATAAAATACCTTATGGAAAATAAAATATGAAGGAATTAACAAGTTAAACTAATTTTATACAGAATACTATTAAAAGAATATTATATGAGGTGGTATTAAATTATGGTTATAAAATTAAAGCTTAAAGAGTTACTTTTGAATTTCTAAGATTTTTTATATACCATATTAAAATACATGCATAATGTTATTAGTCAACGACCAGAATGTAAATCTATAATTGGGTTGAGTAATTAATAAGTTAAGACTTAGGAATATTTGTAATTAGATTTCATAAAATGTTACACATATAGATCTTATTATATAATTAATAATAAAATAAATGAAATACTTTTACATCTAAATGTGAAGTGGATTGATAACTCTAGATTTAATCATTTCATAACATTTATAGTATTGAATAATAACTTAATGCTTTAAGATAAATTCATTAAACGAATTATGATATAAAACCATATTAAACTATGATTAGGGAATTAATCTAAATAATAATCCTCAAGTTTCTTAGAATTGGATAAGCTATATAAAATACATTAATTACCAATATTCAGGATGTGAGTCTATAATTAAGTGATGTATTCAGTAGTGAGAACTTATAAAAGGTTTATAAATAGAAATTAGATACTTAAAACCTTTGAACCTTTAATTAGATGAAACTAAATTACATAAAAGATTATATTTATCTACTTTACGGCACTGGAAATATTAATATGTCATTTGAATATAAAGTATGAGGATTTTTCAGAATAGATGATCTTATTAAATAATTGACAATTTCACTTATGATTGAGAATTTAATTCTTAGATTAATTTTACCTTATGTTAAGATATAATGTTTATCCTAAAACGTAATAAAGGGGATTAATTTATTAAGTTATTCCTTTGAAACCTTAGGTTTTGTAAACACTCTAAAAGTATTTAAGACATAAGTTTATTAAAATTTAGTATAAAAGGATTATACATGGTCTATAGAGAGAATTGTAAAAATAAAACAGTTAGGAAATTAAATACAAGTAAGGATACATAAAAAGGTTATCTTAAAACACCTTATTATATAGGTAATAATTAAGCAAATAATATACCTGGTGAATACTAAATGTAAGAGTGCAAAAAAGCCAAGGTTAATTAAAATATAGTTATTTCAAGATGAAAAGTAATTGAACATCTTATGATAGAGATTATTAAATGGTTGTAATAGAAAGGGTATTAAAATAATTGAGTTATAGTAAAATGCATCTACAATACTATGATTCCAATATACAGGATGTAAATTTTAATTAAGTTAAAGGGAAGACTTAATCATAATGGATTATCTAGTAGAAATTGATAAAAATACATAATCATTACATTGTGAAATAATAGTATAGCATTCTAAGATAAACCCATCATAGGTCATAATACAAAGTTTATCCTAACGTAAGAATAAAGGTATTGAGCTTAAGAATTATTATTGAGATTCTAAGATTAACTGAATAATATAAAATGCACTATGATATAAGGGTCTCAAAAGTCTTGAATGTGAGAATTATGGTTAAGTATTAGTAAAGTGGATAAGAGTGGAACCATTAACAAGTGTTAATAAAATACATTCCTTGGCCTTACAACCTTGGACTATACAACATTATAAATAAGTCAAAGGGTATATACATAAAATTTAAGCAATGGCTTACAAGATAATTGAGATTTAGAATTAAGAGTGAGGAATTTGTTTAAGTTTAACTTAGGATATAAGTTATTGATAATAAACTATCTTTAATGTTCATCAGAGTGTTGTTGAATGTTTGCACGAGTCTACTAGAACTGCTACAGCATTAATCAGGTACGATTTCTCGTACTCAAATGCTTTTGCTAACAGACTTAAGAGATGTTTTTGAAAAATGCTAACTGAGCTTAAATGAATTTCAAAAGGAAACTGTTTGTGTGACTAACTCAGTTTGATGTGACTAATTGAGCCTTGAATGTACAACTTACATGGTTATTGGTTTTTCCTATCTAGTTGTTTCATTAGATATTAACTGCCAAGGGTTTACGCCTCTGCACTCTGTAGGACTGAGTGTTTTGGTATTGCATTTGTGCAGTTAATGATCTAGTGGGGTAGCTAGGAATATGGGAAAATGTCAATCTTGGTAAGTTCTTCCTTTGACTCCGGATATCGTTCCATCCATGAGCTGAGTCTTTTTGTTGTGACGTGCGCGCGTCTTCACCGATGACTGAGAACGGGTCGGTAACAGCGAAGGGCTGTATATCCCTTGTCTAAAAAGGATGTGTATGACAACGAAGGGTTGTATATCCCTTGTCCAAAAAGGATGTGTATGACAGCGAAGGGCTGTATATCCCTCGTTCATGTGGATATTTTACTGGCAGTGGGGGTCATCTCTCCCAATTGGTTTTATTTCACTCTTGAATATGTTTGTCTACGGGATCAACTTTCTGAAATGGTGGAGACATAAACTGTCTACCACAGGTAATGGATATTCATATCATTCCTAGTCCTTTGTGACTACCTGAGTCTTTCTCTACTTAACCAGAATTGGTTCTAACATCAACAATGGATGCTTACTAACTATATGGTGTGACTTCTTAAGTGATTGACTTGGTTTTAAAGTTTTTTATCTCTATCTTTGCCTTGTTCTCTTTTCTCTACAACTTGATTGTTTTGAAGTGCTTTATCTCTGTTTTACTTTTAAGAGTTTGTTTTCGTGTTACCGTTTTATTTGAAGAATTATGTTTTAATTTATTGTTTTAGAGAATTGTACCAGTTCCATTCCAGGGAACTGACTCACCCCTCATGGGGTGGGCTGCTTGGTTTCATTTTGCAGGTACGAAATTGTTTATACAGGTGACCACGAAGAGTATAAGTGATTAGGATGAGAATTAGGAATTGTGGAGAGTTATTCTATTTTACTTGTAGTTATGTTTATGTTATTTTTCTCGAGTTCAGACCGTATCTTAGATAATTTTAATTGTTGTAATCAAGGGAGGTTTTATACCAGGTGTTTGGTGCCCGATGATCTGTAAACGCCAGTAGAGATTTTTATATTCCACTGTATTTATTGTAAGTATAGGTGTTACAGAAATTGGTATCAGAGCGTAGTTACGCTCTGAACCCGAGAAAACAAGCCGAGTGAAATACTTAGAATATACGTGCACTTAAAACTGGGAAACTGGGGTAGTTATGGGAGTGAGGATTCCAGCAAGGCACGACTCCTAACCCTTCTTGGATTTGTGAATGATTCATTTATACACCTTTTTTTGTCAAAACAAACATACTAAGAACTTAATACCAAAAATTATGAAGCTTCGGTTTATATGAATGTCTGTTGAGAATGGTGTGCTGTCATACCATTCGATCATGAAATTACAATAAAAATATAAGTTTGGAACATCATCTATTGGGTATGATAAGACTTTGGTTGGGATAAATCATACATTGAGCTATTTTTCAAAAGCATACTTATGGAGAATACATGGCTAAGAACATAATTCTTTAAAGGCTAGTACACATGTTCCTAGAATTTTAAAGAATACTTTTGGTTGAAAATAGTATACAAATAGAGCTTAGAATAACTAAGTTAGTTTTGATATTATGTGATAAGTACTTCAAGTCCTTTAAAATTTGAAACTAAATCTCAAGAACTACTTGGTACAAATTGTTGCCTAAAGACAATGTGTAGGATAAATCATAAGTCTAGAAAATTATTAAGCTAACAAGAACTAGTAGCATATTGGAAAGGATCAACATCTGAACCTGTAAACCACACTAAAACTCTATGTTAACTTTAGAAAGAAATACCTAAACCTAACACCATAAGGGAAGTGCCTGGAGCGACGAACTCCTAGGCTGAAAGTAGTGGGGGTGCACACCCACTTCTGGAAGTCTAGGGGCTAGACAAGCCTTGTCATCTAACCGGAAATAATCTTCTATGGAAGTGATGGAATGCGTTGAACTTGAGGAGGATTGGTGGTAAGACGTTACCATCATGAAATCTTGAGCTAGGCTTATTTCATTACTAGCCACGATGGACAATTCAAAACTTATGGCTTAAGATCCAGTATTAAATTCATACATGTAAATAGTTTATTGAGTTAAATCCTTGGTGAAAAATACTTACATGTGGAGTGAAAACACAAGAGTGATGATGTTCAAACCTAAGTTAAGGTTGATTTCTGTTGACACATAAACTTTATGAAAAGCCTGGAATAATCCTACAACAACAATATGAATGTTGGATGAAGTGGTGGAACATACCAATTTATGGAGGAAAAAGATTTAAATTTGGGTACTACAAGGTAGAACATCTACCCCTTGTTGAATATAAAAACCACTAAAAAGAAGTTACTTAAAGATTGAGTAAAGAAAAGAGTAATACTAAACTAAATATCATTGATTCTTAAATACTTGGAGTATTGAGCATCTAGTAAAAAATTGAGAATTACTTAAAGATTGGAAATTCTCATGTTTATTTGGAAGTTTAACATTATACCTATATAAAATTTTAGAAGTCACACTAAGAGTGATATTTAAGGAAATCCACAATTATCTAAGATAGTACTAAGAATTAATGATCAGAAGAATACTGACATAGAACAAACCTTAAGACAAAAAAAATCATCAAGAGTGAGTGAGTTTTCACTATACTAATTCCTTTGACTTAAAAATTTATATATAGAGTTACTACCTTGAAAAATCAATTTCAAGATAAAGAAATCAGATTTTGAAGCTACATTTTAATTAATAAGAACCTTCTAAAACTCCGCCTTGTGTGAAATTATGTAAATATATAGTAATAAGTAAATTTTATGAAATAAATACTTAAATGATCATCTAAAATACTATGATTGATTATAAAAAAACAACAACAATTTGAAACTGGAAAGGTCACAGAAAATATATATT
Organism: Limonium bicolor; assembly: GCA_023374045.1. Taxonomy (NCBI): domain Eukaryota; kingdom Viridiplantae; phylum Streptophyta; class Magnoliopsida; order Caryophyllales; family Plumbaginaceae; genus Limonium; species Limonium bicolor. Next base: position 328,812,871 of record CM041776.1, on the reverse strand, counting down.
TTTATATAAAGGAATCTCATGAAACTAACTTAAAAGGTATATAATATAAATTTTTAACGTATGGTTGGCTAATAAACCTTTGAATATAATTTTGAAAGATTATCTAGGATTATTATATGACCTGGAATACTATTTTAAACTACTCAAATATGCTACACCTGATTTATAGCTTTTTAATATAATTGATATGTTAAAATAACATAAATGGCATATTTACGTACCTTAGGTTATAAATTTGGTACAAGGTTTCATGAAAAATTTAATTGCGTTGAAAAGGAAAAAAATTTATATACAGTATGATACTATTTTAAATAAGTTCATGAATTTTCAAGCCATGACAATTAAGAGACTTTAGGTTATAAAATGCTCTAGAGAAATGTTGTAGTAAAGATAGCATTTAAATAATTACATGACATTATAATAGAATTTTTCATTTATGAATTAATACTTTCCAAATCACATGATTTAGGATTTTGATACTTATTACATTCAGTACCTAAATGAATAAAGAGTGAACTAAAATGTTATTTTAGTAATATATAAATATAACCTACGTTCTTCTTTTTTTTCAAAACTTAACCTACTATGAATGATGAATTCTAAACTTTGTTTTCACCAATGACCGTAAGAGAGGCAAAGTGAGTTAGGAAAATGTGTTGGGAACACTAAAAGATTTAATTACAATCAAGCTAGAATAACAACGAGTGATATTGTGCATCAGATAATGAACCAAAAGTAACGATTCAAACTTCACTTAATGCCTTCAATCAAAAGAATTAGGAGTAACAAACAGTAAACCTTAAATGATGAGTGCTAATTAAACTTAAAAGGTTTTGTCCAACAAAACGACAATGATTGAAATAAATGTTATGTTGACTATCTAGTCAATTAACCCGTAAAGTATATTAAAAGAGAGTGACCAACTAAATTTTGGATGATGGTTAGACCAAGTGTATACATATGCAGACAATGAACTGCATCCTTGAAGGAGGAATCTCCATAGGAGATGTAAAATTTTTTGCCCCTTAAAAATGAGTTTAAATTCCACTTCATTATTACGAGACGACTATGGGTCGTAACCTATTTTTAAGGGGGGGGGGTATGACATCCTCATAAAATATGCATATAACATAAAATGAACATATAATGGACATATCATTCGTACCATTCATAAAATGAATAGATAAGAATCATAAAATAAAATTTTATAACAACCAAGAAAATACAAATACAATAAGTAGGGCTGCCCAAAAAATTCCGAAACCGCGGTATCCGACCGAAACCGAAGTGAACCGTACCTGTTTTCAGGTTAACCGTACCGGTTCTTGCGGTATGGTTAACCGAACCGTGTAAATTGACCGGTTTCGGTTTTGGTAACGATATTGAATTTTCCATAACGGTTAACCGCTCGGTTAACCATGGTTAACCGATTATATAAACATTCAAATATTAATGTTCACGTTATATAATAATTAGCGTTAGCTATTGAGGGAAGATGCACAATATTATATTTTTTGTCACATGTTTTTGATTTGTCAGTCATGATTTAGGTGGATGATCAATGTTGTACTATAATATTAATGGTATGGTTCTCATCAATAAAAAAATTCACGGCTACAAGGTTAACCGATTAAACCGAACCGAACTGAAGGTTAACCGGTCCAAACGGAATGGTAATGGAATCAGATTTTAGAAAACTGAATTAAACGGTTAACTGAATCCGGTTAACCGATCTAAATGGAATGGTAATGGAATTGGATTTTAGAAAACCGAAGACCCGGTTAACCGAAAGCGGTTAACCGAATAAGGCGGTTAACCTACCATGGGCAGCCCTAACAATAAGGAGATACAGATATATAACGATCATAGATAAAATCAATAGTGCAATAAAATTTACAACAAAGCTTGATAATAAGGTGTTGAATTCTTTGAATGTGGTGTTTGAAATAAACATCAAGTAATTAAAGAAAACAGAAACTCAATGTTTGGAAGTCTAGTATGGTCCATGCATATTGTTGTGATTGGTTTTTGAAACAACCTTGTTGGATAATGTTATCTGAGTGGTAGTTCATGTCATTTACCTCTTGCATCAACTGGATGCTAATTATGAGACATTTTGGTTTGGTTTATGGTTGATCTTGAGTGGAATGGATCCTTATTAAGGATGGGGAATGATGAAATGGAAATTGTGGTTTGGAATTGTTATTGGATGAACACCCTTGAGTGGTTTGATTTTTTGACATACATTTTAGAACTTGTAATACAACTTGATATTTAGTTTACCCGCACACCTAAAGGGGTGTGTGTAATTGGTAAATAATCTTAAACTTCGGGACGAAGTTTCCTTTTAGGGGGGGGGGGGTAGTGCATAATCTTTCTACGTCACCTCATGCAAATTATGCCCTGTTGTTTTATTAGTAGGGTGATGGAGAGGTTTATTGTAACGCCCCTACTTAAAATAAATATAGCAGGATATAAAAATCTCTACTGGCGTTTACAGATCATCGGGCACCAAACACCCGGTATAAAACTTGCCTTGATTACAACAATTAAAATTACCCAAGCTACGGTCTGAACTCAAGAAAAACAACATAAACATAACTACAAGTAAAATAGAATAACTCTCCACAATTCCTAATTCCCATCCCAATCACTCATACTCTTCGTGGCCACCTGTATAAACAATTTCATACCTACAAAATGAAACCAAGCAGCACACCCCGGGAGGGGTGAGTCAGTTCCCTGGAATGGAACTGGTGCAATTCTCTAAAACAATAAATTAAAACATAATTTTTCAAATAAAACGGTAACATGAAAACAAACTCTTAAAAGTAAAACAGAGAAAAAGAACTTCAAAACAATCAAGTTATAGAGAAAAGAGAACAAGGAAAAGATAGAGATAAAGAACTTCAAAACCAAGTCAATCACTTAAGAAGTCACACCATATAGATAGTAAGCATGCATTGTTGATGTTAGAACCAATTCTGGTTAAGAAGAGAAAGACTCAGGTAGTCACAAAGTACTAGGAATGATATGAATATCAATAACCTGTGGTAGACAGTTTATGTCTCCACCATTTCATAAAGTTGATTCCCATAGACAAACATACTCAAGAGTGGAATAAAACCAATTGGGAGAGATGGCCCCCACCACCAGTCAAATGTCCACATGGACTAGGGATATACAACCCTCCGCTGTCATACACATCCTTTTTGGACAAGGGATATACAACCCTTCGCTGTCATACACATCCTTTTTGGACAAGGGATATACAACCCTTCGCTGTTACCGACCCGTTCTCAGTCATCGGTGAAGATGCGCGCATGTCAGAACAAAAAGACTCAACTCATGGATGGAACGATATTCAGAGTCAAAGGAAGAATTTACCAAGATTGACATTTTCCCATATTCCTAGTTACCCCACTAGATCATTAACTGCACAAATGCAATACCAAAACACTCAGTCCTATAGAGTGCAGAGGCGTAAACCCTTGACTGTTAATATCTAATGAAACAACTAGATAGGAAGAACCAATAACCATGTAAGTTGTACATTCATGGCTTAGTTAGTCACATCAAGCTGAGTTAATCACACAAACAGTTTCCTTTTGAAATTCATTTAAGCTCAGTTAGCATTTTTTGAAAATGTCTCTTAAGTCTGTTAGTAAAAGTATCTGAGTACGAGAAATCGTACCTGATTAATGTTGTAGCAGTTCTAGTAGACTCGTGCAAACATTCAACAACGCTCTGAGGAACATTAAAGATAGTCTATTATCAATATCTTATATCCTAAGTTAAACTTAAACACATTCCTCACTCTTAATTCTAAATCTCAATTATCTTGTAAGCCATTGCTTAAATGTTATGTATACCCTTTGACTTATTTATAATGTTGTATAGCCCAAGGTTGTAAGGCCAAGGAATGTATTTTATTATCACTTGTTAATGGTTTCACTCTTATCCACTTTACTAATACTTAACCATAATTCTCACATTCAAGACTTTTGAGACCCTTATATCATAGTGCATTTTATATTATTCAGTTAATCTTAGAATCTCAATAATAATTATTAAGCTCAATACCTTTATTCTTACGTTAGGATAAACTTTGTATATAATATAACCTATGATGGGTTTATCTTAGAATACTATACTATTATTTCACAATATAATGATTATGTATTTTTATCAATATCTACTAGATAATCCATTATGATTAAGTCTTCCCCTTAACTTAATTAAAATTTACATCATGTATATTGGAATCATAGTATTGTAGATGCATTTTACTATAACTCAATTATTTTACCTTTAGTTCAGAACACCCTTTCTATTACAACCATTTAATAATCTTTGTCATAAGATGTTCAATTACTTTTCATCTTGAAATAACTATATTTTAATTAACCTAGACTTTTTGAACTTTTACATTTAGTATTCACCAGGTATATTATTTGCTTAATTATTACCTATATAATAAGGTGTTTTAAGATAACCTTTTTATGTATCCTTATTTACATTTAATTTCCTAACTGTTTTATTTTTACACACATTCTCTCTATATACCATGTATAATCCTTTTATACTAAATTTTAATAAACTTATGTCTTAAATACATTTTAGAGTGTTTACAAAACCTAAGGTTTCAAAGGAATAACTTAATAAATTAATCCCCTTTATTACGTTTTAGGGTAAACATTATATCTTAACATAAGGTAAAATTAATCTAAGAATTAAATTCTCATTCAGAAGTGAAATTGTCAATTATTTAATAAGATCATCTATTCTGAAAAAATCCTCATACTTTATATTCAAATGACATATTAATATTTCCAGTGCCATAAAGTAGATAAATATAATCTCTTATGTAACTTAGTTTCATCTAATTAAAGGTTCAAAGGTTTTAAGTATCTAATTTCTATTTACAAACCTTTTATAAGTTCCCACTAATGAATACATCACTTAATTATAAACTCACATCTTGAATATTGGTAAAATGTATTTTATATAGCTTATCCAATTCTAAGAAACTTGAGGATTATTATTTAGATTAATTCCCTAATCATAGTTTAATATGGTTTTATATCATATTTCGTTTAATGATTTTATCTTAAAACATTAAGTTATTATTCAATACTATAAATATTATGAAATGATCAAATCTAGACTTATCAATCCACTTCACATTTAGATGTAAAAGTATTTCATTTATTTTATTATTAATTATATAATAAGATCTATCTGTGTAACATTTTATGAAATCTAATTACAAATATTCCTAAGTCTTAACTTATTAATACTCAACCCAATTATAGATTTACATTCTGGTCGTTGCCTAATAACATTATGCATGTATTTTAATATGGTCTATAAAAAAATCTTAGAAATTCAAAAGTAACTCTTTAAGCTTTAATTTTATAACCATAATTTAATACCACCTCATATAATATTCTTTTAATAGAATTCTGTATAGATTTAGTTTAACTTGTTAATTCCTTCATATTCTGTTTTCCATAAGGTATTTTATTCCTTTTATTTATTCTTTCGTTATTTATATATTAAGATTTATTTAAAACATTCTTTACATAACTTTACTGTATTTAATTACTCCTACTAACTTATATACATATCTTCATCCAATATGTGGTTTATAATATAAAGTATTTCCCTTGGTTACAATTCAGTATAATACTTCTATAGTATAAAGTTAACATAAAAGTAGGTTAATTAAATTCCTTGATTTAACCTAAGATAATATTTTATTTCTTTACTTCACTTAAAAGTTTATACCCAAAAATATTTATTAACATTCTGTATTAAATGTTAGTTTAGCAGCCTTCTTATATTATTTTCAACCCATATAACTTCTGAAAAATCCATAAACACTATTTTAAACCTATTTACCCTTGTCTAAAAATTCTCAAATTTAATATATTGTAACTATGATATTTTAGGCATGTTATAAAATTTTTATTCCTAAAATATCTCGGTTAATTATCTAAATAAATCAATAATACTCAGAACTTACAAAAATTCAAAACCCATATTAATTTACATGAAAATAAACTAGATTTTACAAGGAATCTATGGTTAAAATTTCATGTCAAAATACATTAGGGAATGTCATTAAATAAATTATGCAAGTTAGTGTATTATTCTTGAATTTACATTAACTTAATATATCACTAATCTTCTACGTTTTAATCTCGGAAGTCCGTTCCTCCTAACTACGATCGGACGGCCCAAAATCGGCGAGTTCATCAGAAAGAGCTACTACATTTCGAATGGAAATCCTTCGATTTCTCTCAATCCACAGAACCAAATTCGTTGATTTTTGTTTCATTGGATTCGAAATTAAAAGACGGTTTCAATGGTACCAATTTCGTGAATTATAATGCATTGCTCAGGGACTTCGAATTTGGGTTCCTCGACTTAGGGTTTATACCCAGTTTCAATTCGATTTCACTAAATTCTCTCAACACCGTGCGTTATAGGTTAAATTAATAGATGGGTATGAATGGGAATGAAAAAACGAACAGCATTATCGGTGTAATTTGGTCAGAATAGTACCGGAGATGCGCCGACAAGGAGAATTGAATTCGTTTTCAGGAAAACTTGATATTTTATGTGCAGACCAAGGAGGCTACTTCGTGGCTCAACTCATGCTAACTGAGAAGGATTCGATCCACGGAACCTACCATATTTTAAACTAGGTATGTAACTCTAAACATGGGTGGAAGAATCATTGAAAACAAAGAACTAGGGAGAAAGTTACAGATCTCACAAGATCCGAGTTGACCTAGTCAGTTCTGGAACAATTCTGGGCAAAACCTGACGTGATCGAGTTGGGAACTTTAGATGCCTCGATATTCCACAAGATTGAGAATCATCCTTGGTTGTTAAAAGGCAAGTTGTAGAGGAGTTAAAGATCTACAAAATGAGCTATAGAACGCAAATTTTCATTCACGGATGAAGAAGATATGATAAGACGAAGTTACCTATCAAATGATTCTGGAAATTCTGGGTTGTAGATTCTCGGGAGGGCAACTTCTGATCAATTTTGTGATTGATGTAGTAAGAGTTTAGGTCAAGTGTGAGTAATGATTAAAAAACTAGGTTAAAAGGAGAGAGAATGGTGAAGGTTTGACGACAATGGATGATAAAACGAGAGTTATGCTGTCTAAAGATTGACCGACGATCAGGTCATCCTGGTGAAATACTTGGCCGATGATTTGTAGGGTTTGCTTATTGCACAAGTCCCGAGGTGCGGATGAGTCATCAGGACTTGGACACGTCAGCTTTCTTCAAAATTTTGGCTCTAAACTTCACTATATCATAACTTTGCTTGGATGCCGTTTTAACGTTCTTATAATCAATCTTCTTCGGTTTTCCATTAACCTTTTTTATGGTATAGATTTCATGTGCTGGCTTAGCCATTCTCAAAAAGTCAACCCTAGCAAGGCTTAAGGAGCTTTAATGTTTCCATGATTTTATATTGACTTTCATGATTCAAATCAATGCTCCAAATATTTCTAAAATATTTATAATATAATTGAAGGGTCTCAAAAAAATTTTCCAAGATTTATTGACTTAAAATTTATTATTAAATTCATATACTCTATAATAATTTAGTGTTTAATAGTATTATTTGGGGTTTAATAAAAGAAATCCTCTAAATTAATTTAGATTAATTTAAGGGTATTTCAGTCTACCCCCTTAAAAGAAACTTAGTCTCGAAGTTTAAAATCAACTAATAGTACTCACACCGCTTCGGGGGTGTGCTGGCAAGAATCCTAGATATTACTAAAAGTTATTGTTTACCACGGAAAATTACCCACGGGACCGAAACCGTAGGTAACCACGGTTACCTACGGGATAGTGAAGGAAGAGTTTCCAAAAAGAATACCCACGGCTTACCCACGGAAATTTATCCCACGGACTATTCCGTAGGTAAATACTTGTAGGCTGTTACGCGGGGAGAAGGAAGCCCCAAGTGGCGTGAAAAATCCCCACGGGTGTTTCCGGTGTGTGTGTAATTTGGCGGCAAAAGATACCCACGGGAGGTTTCCGTAGGTAAACTTGGACACAAGATTTACCCACGGTATTGTCCGTAGGTTAATTTGAACACAGATTTACCCACGGTATTTTCCGTAGGTAATTTGTGCACTAAATATTTACCCAAATGAATTACCCACGGACAGCTCCCGTAGGTAAATTAACTGTAAGACGACTTATTTGCATACTAAGGTCAATTTTACCCACGGAATTTTCCGTAGGTATTTACCCACGGACTGTTCCCGTAGGTAAATATACTACTAAACGACTGCGTTTTTCAGGTAATTGGCTGCATACTAAAGCCAATTTTACCCACGGAACATTCCGTAGGTATTTACCCACGGACATTTGCCATGAGTAAATATATGCGTTTTAGGATACTAAGATCAATTTTACCCACGGAATGTTCCGTAGGTATTACCCACAGACTGTTCCCGTAGGTGAATATACTACTAAACGATACTAAGGCCAATTTTACCTACGGAATTTTCCGTAGGTATTTACCACAGAACTGTCCCCGTAGGTAAATATACAACTAAACAACCGCATACTTAGGGCAATTTACCCACGGAACTTTCCGTGGGTAAAAATCGAGTTGTCCACTTAAACGCATCGTTTTATATTTCATGACTTGTTTCTCAATTTGTAAACCGGTGCTTTTGACTTTATTTTTTTCTGAACTTCCCTTCCAACTCAAACTCGACTACAGACTCCCCAAACTCGACTGACTCCCCAATTCGACTCCTCAAAACTCGAATTCGACTGCTCCTTGAATTTGCTCCTCAAACTCGACTGCTCTTCGAATTTGCTCCGCAAACTGAATCGACTCTCAATCTGCTCTCGAAACATTGTGCCTGCTGTTCGACTGCTCCCTAAATGAAGATTTGAAAAAGTTCTCTCCTGTTCGACTCTTAAGCAAGTGTTGTCAAATGACGAAGCAGCTCTTTGTGCTATCGCCTGAAGAAGGAGAACAAGTAAGTCTTTCTTCCCCTCTTTGTAGCTTCAAATTGCGTTCCTCTTTCCGGTAGTTAGAAACCCTAGAAATCGAGTGATTGGTTTTTTTGAGCAGAATGCCGCGTTAGATTAATTAGGAGTCTCTAAAAGGTTGTTCCTAATTTTTTGCAACAAAAAGTGTTAGATTAGAGCTAGATTTCTCTAATCACGATCCATATTCATAATAGCTAAAACACAACAACAACCCCATGTTTCTGGGTGGTTTATCGCTTATGTTTGTGTACAAGTTTTTTTTTTTTTTGGCTTTTGGGAGTGTAATTGTTATGTTCGCACTTTTTCTATGTGAAGTGATTCTCTTGTCTCTATTCCAACATCTTAATATATCTGTTGCAGATTTAATGTGAAGTCCTGTGTTGTTTGCTGTTCTTTTACTCGTTCATGTTATACTGGATTTCACTATGAATTCTGTTGATGGGTCACAACAAGTGAGCTTCTCCCCGGTTTGGTCAATTCAGGTTGCTTGATTTGTTTCAATCGTGAATGATTTTCAGATAACAGTAGTTCTTTAGGCTGTGGTGAATGTTCTATCATTAAGAACCTGCTTCAATCTGCTTCTTTTTATAAGCCTCATATCATTGTCTTTAGAATTCTAAAGTTTTGGCTGGTATCGAGAAGAGAGATAAGTTTAGGAATGGTATTACTCTGATTTCAATGATCATCGTACTTTAAATTCATGATTCAGCTAGCAACCAACTTCCCACCAAAAGCATTAATGGTTATTGTATTGTGCTCACAACTTAAATTAGCTGAATATAAATTAAAGTGTTGGTAAAGGAGAGGATGACACGATGATATTATGAAGTCACAGTCAATTAGGATCCTAGCCACAAGTGATTGGTCCGATCGATCTTATCTCCCAACCGGCCCCTCTCCCTTTTTTTGGTTATTTTCACCTTTTTCGCCACATAAAACAGAGTATGTCACATTATTATTTATTACTGACATTTTGAATTCCTTATTTTTCTCTGCATCCAGTACTCTTCATTAGTTGACCCTAGAAAGTAAACTTTAAGAAGTTTATAAGGAAAACTTAGTACAATGTAATGATCCTTAGTAGTATTGAACCGAGTTCGGCAAACTGGACCTAAATCCACTTTTTTCTTTGTTTTTTTCTTAATTTTAAACTGAAAACACGTACAACCCACACATCAAACTAACATATTCAAGTTCTAAAATACAAGCTGTCTTAATCGTTAGTAGGCTTTCTTCCTTTCTCCAGATTTGAACAACAAAAGGTGAAGCATTATGAGTTTTAGCAAATAGAATAGTAGGAAAATAATCTAAATTAGAAGTATCATTACATACAACACTGTCCTACTTTGGATTAATTTTTTTGGTCAGAATTCCGCAATAGATTAATTAGGAGTCTCTAAAAGGTTGTTATCTTCAAATTTCAGAAAATAAAGAAAATAACAAATGGGAGGCCACACTCATCTTATTCCCATTATTGTTCAACAAATAGTGTTAGATTAGAGCTAGTTTTCTCTAATCACGCTCCGTGGCTATAGCGGAGCTGATCTCCAGCATCTACAGAAATTTACCGTGTTTTTGTGAAGTTAACAAATTATAATTAAGAACCTAGCTAAATTAATGAAGAGAGAGATATAGTACTTGTTTGTTGTCTCTTTCTCTATGATATACTTGCTAGTACATGACTATTACTTCTATGATATACAGTACTGTGTTTGTTGTCTCTTTCAGAACTTGAATAACCCATACATTGTAAGCGAGAAATTTAACAGATTCAAACTAACAATGAACAAGCTCTATGCCTTGAGTCTGACGGACTACAATAGTGTGGTGATCGATGCAGACAACTTATTTATACAAAACACTGATGAGCTCTTCCAGTGTGGTCAGTTATGTGCTGTATTCATCAATCCTTGTATCTTCCACACTCGCCTCTTTGTCCTCCAGGTACTTGAATAAAAGAACTCTGAATATATGCTATCTCAAGTCTTTGTTGCTATTTCCTATTAACTATCCACTTGGATTTCGCGTTAGTGCTCTATCAAATTATCAGAGTTGTATATATATATGGTAATGCTTTTTATATGTAATGTGATGAGTCTTAGTTAGGGGTACGGTTGTAATTGTCTATCCCATTAGTTAGTCCCTAGCCTATAGCCTATATAAGGAAGGGAATACCCACTGTATAGGGCATCTGGAAATTAGAAATGGCCACTTGTGGATTATTAGGCCCTTACTAGAGATAGGAAGAGGAGATAGGTTGATTCTATCATTTGGTTATCAGAGCCCGTTCTTGGGCGTGAGAGATCTTAAAAAATGGAGATAGAGTGTTGTTGATCGAGATCTTTGAGCGTATGGAGAGAAGGTTGGGAGAGATGCTTGTAATTGCCAGACATGGCTTCCTATCGAACGCAAATAAGAATCAATCAACTCTAGATTGTACTGATTCGGATTGGGAGGGTGGTTATTCAGATCTGTCATCGATCGAAGTTCATTTGCAGAAAACGAGTGACGAAGCGGCTTTACTTGGGATAGAGAAAACGGAAGCCGGACGCCTGGAAGCGGGGATGGAGGATTCAGGAGGGGAATGGACGACTGAATCGGTGTTCGATTGCCAAGAAAGAGATCATCAAGAAGTCTTTCATTCCAGAAGCGGAATTTTCAAGACGGTTGAGGGAAACATTGATTCAAGAGTTCAGAGTAAAGGGAAAGAAGCGACAACAGGAGAACTGGGAGAGAGGAGGAGGGGTGGAAGAAGCTAAATCAAACAGAGAGTCGAGAAAAGAGAAGCAGCGACAGATTTTTAGAATGAAGGAAACGAAGAAGACGGAAGAAAGAAAAGGAAAAGGGGGATGATGGAGAATAATCGCTTTGTGTTAGTCTTGAGAGAATTGGGGATTTTGAAGAAGGAAAAGACAGCAAACGTTCATTCGACAGAGAAAGAAAAGGAAGAAAAGATGGAATAGAAAGAAAAAAGTGAGGCGCATCAAACCTGATAGTCGATTCCAACAAATTGGGGTAAATCCTTACCCTAACTCAAAATCCCCTTCCTTCAATTTGTCAACCTCTTCCATCGTTTGTTTATCCAATCAAATCCCAGCCGTCGACCCTTCCCTGAGCATCTGCGGGCGACTTCGGAGATGTTCAGCCTCCTTTCTGTTGTTTACCCCACCAGAAAAGAAGATCGCGATGAGGAGAGAATCAAGTTTACGAAGAAGAGGTCAAGTAGGCCCGGCTTGCTGTTTCACTGGTGCAGTTCAAGAAGAGTGGGCCAAACCGCGTCACTCATTTGCCAAACAGAGTCCAAACCAAAGAGGCGGAAGCAAAATCCAAAAATTAGGGTTATCTCTAATTTGGGTCATACGGCGATCAGTTTGACCATAATAACCCAATTACCTAGCGATCTTCTGATGTGTACTGAACTCCGAATTGCTGCAGTGGAGCGCCCAGGTCCTTTGTCTCCATTTCTGATATCGTACAAACAGATTATCAGGAAACAGGGTATCCCAACTAGTCTTCAGGTCTGGCAGATTGACAAAAGTAATGGGCGCAAGGTAACTATCACGATCATACCATTCATTAAAGGACACACAATGAGGCTGAAAGAAGAAGTTCTGGGTAGTGCTGTATGGATATTCAAGGTTAGCGATATTAGGTTCCAGCAGAGAACAAAAGTCTTGCGCTGCTTCAAAGATATGACAAATCTGATAAGACAATCCAGACCCACACTGCTCTGCCCAGTTTTCTATTCAACCTCAGGAGGACAGCTGCTTCTTTTGGCCTTGGCTGTTGTGTAACTAGCTACTACTGCTACTTTGGACTCGAGCAGATTAAGGATGGCTGGGTTGCTTGAAATAATGGACATTTGTAGAGCAAGTTCAATAGCAGACAAATGAAGGCAAAAATCAGTTAATCCAATAGAGCAGTTTTCTTAACTCCAACCTTGGGGACAAGGTTGTTTTAGGGGGGGAGTAATGATGAGTCTTAGTTAGGGGTACGGTTGTAATTGTCTATCCCATTAGTTAGTCCCTAGCCTATAGCCTATATAAGGAAGGGAATACCCACTGTATAGGGCATCTGGAAATTAGACAAATCTGGCCACTCTTGTGGATTATTAGGCCTCTTACTAGAGATAGGAAGGAGATAGGTTGATTCTATCATAATGTTTAAATTCAGTTTTTATTCCTGCAGATTTTTTTGTCAAAATTAAATATCTGCTAGTAATTGATTTCTTTTTGTTGTAACCACAGTTGTGGAAGTAGTAAGCAGTGAAAGGAAGCTGTATTTGCTACTTGCTATCCTTGGATTGAAGGTTAGGTTTGTGGTGGTATGAACTTCTTAATGAGTTGCTAGATTTGCATACTTAACCTCTGGGATGCAGTTTTTGAACCTGTGAGCTTATGAGCTTGTTTATGGTGATTTTCAGGAGCTTGCAGTAGTGCTATAAGTTCTCATAATGTGGAAAATGTGAGTGATATTCTGGTTGGTCTTGGTTTTTATTGGTTTTTACCCATTAATTGACATTCACTTATCTTCCAAAACATCTGTATAGTATTTTGTCGAGGCTGGTGCCACTGCTGTGAGACGTGTCAGAAAAGAGGATATACGCCTTGTTGCCAAGGCTACTGGTGCCACTTTGGTTTTTGTGCCCGTCCCTATGTTATGTTACTTGAATATTCTGCTCCTATGAATTGCTCTTTTGCTATGGGCTTGTGAAAGATGAATCTTTTTATTTCTCTCTTCAAGCCGTATTTGTATGGTATATCCTGTCTTAGAATCAAGAATTGTTCTATAAGGAGTTACGTCAGCTCACTTAGATTTGAGTTGCAGGGAAAGGAGTTGAGGGTGGCTCGCATCTTAAGACATGCATACCACCTGATATTATTTGAACTTACCCGCTTATTAATACTCTTCATTAATTTGTAGTGAAATGTTCACTGATAAAATCAGATTCACAAGTTTCTACTGTTGCTGATATGGAAGGCTAAGAGACTTTTGATGCTTCACTTCTTGGACATGCAGATGAAGTTGTGGAGCAGCGTGTTGCTGATGATGATGTCATTATGATAAAGGGAACCAAGTGTACAAGTGCAGTAAGTGATTTAATTAATTCTTTTTGATGCGGTGGTATTTATTCCACTGCAACATCCATTACTAACATGCTTTGTATAAAATGAAGATTTAATTACATCGGTTTGAGTTGAAATCTTAAGCTCTTTGAACTTTTATATTTTCCAGCACATTCACAGTGACTTGTTATCCAGGTTTCAGTGATTCTCAGAGGCGCAAATGAGTATATAACCAAGTGTACAAGTGCAGTATGGGATTGGATCTGTACAAGGGAGCTGTATGCAATAATGTAGACGCTGGATCATTGAGCCAGCAATGAGCAAAGTGAAGATAATACAGGTTTTGAATTCAGATTTGTGCCTCTTCAGAACCGAATTTCTAGTGAGATACCGATTGTAAGCTGTTGACGTTTGTTGATATTAGCCAGAACAGGATTCTAGTGAGATTACAACGATGAGGATACTGAACTACTTGAGATTATAAAGATTTGAGTTGATTGAATGTTTGATATTTGGTGATATCGGATGGTTGAATAAATATGGTTTGTATCTTATGGTTAAATTTACTTGTTCTATGCTTTTGTGCTACAAGAAAACAGCTTTGGTTTGGTAAATCTAATTGTATTCGCGGTGCAGGTTTGATGTAACATTTTTTTTTCAAAAAACTTGTAAGATTTACCCATGGAATACCCACGGTAATGTCCACAGGTTAGGTGGTCCATAGGTATTCCGTGGGCAACTCAAATGGCAAACCAAAGTCTTAGTCTGTAGTAATCCGTAGGGAATACCTACGGAATTATCCTGTGGGTAATCTGTCCCGTGGGTATTCCATGGGTATCTACAAGGCAACATAGCATGAGTTCCGTTGGTATTCGTGGGTGTTTACCTACGGAAATTTCCGTCGGTAAATTTTCCCGTGGGTAATCCGTTGGTATCCACATGGCAACATAACATGTGTTCCGTGGGTATTTCGTGGGTATTTACCCACAGACATATCCGTAGGTAATTACCCACGGATTTTTCCGTGGGCATTTAGTAGGAAATTACCTACGGGATTTTTGTTTGGTAGGTAATTAGTTTACCCACGAGGTGTTTACCCACGGAACGGTTCCGTAGGTATTCTGTGGGTAAAATTGAACCAAGTACTTTAGTAGACTTCTTGATGTGTGCCTGCCTTGTATTACCCTAATGTTGATTGTTAATGTATATATATATTTTGAAAAAAAAGACATTTAAAGATGCCTCATAAGAATCACCCTATCTTTAAACTCCAATTCCTCAGCCACCCCATTAAAGCTTTCACATAGCTAAAGTTCACCATACCCCCCCAAATAATATAATAATATAATAATAATAATAATAATAATAATAATAATAATAATGACATCATATGCAAATTCAAGAGGGTCAAGTTCATCTTCTTGAATCTAGGGTGAAGCTTAAGCTTAGGGTTCTTGACCAAGGAAGCTAGCCAACAAGATAGCAACTCCATTGCTAAGACAAATAAGAGAGAAGACATCGGATCTTCTGTCTTAAAGTCTTTGCACCTTTGGAAAATTCAAAACTTTCTCATTCAACATGAAAGAAAAATAAAAAACTCTCCCTTCAATGGGAGGGAAACCTCTCTACGACGGGAGCCCTAGTATCATTTCTTCTCCCCTCTTGATGTGGTTTTAGTATTTTCCCTTATGACTCCTTTCTATAATGGCCAACTTTATTTTTTTCATTGCTATCTTTTCTGGTTTTCTTTATATGTTACGTATTTTTGTCAAGCCTAGGAACTTGGTGATTTGGAGTGAAGGTTTTGTTCCATTTTGGAGGAAGACTGTGGCTAGGTTTTCAATTGTTTCCTCTACTAGATTCATGGGTGTGCTGGCGGAACTGAATCGACAAGCCATTTCAGAGGCTTAAGATGTGGAGAATTTCGATTAGATACAACACATGCACGTTGATGAATTTATGCAATTTGTTGTTGGTGGCGTTATCATGCTGTGTTGGTTCGACGATTACCTTCAATCGGCGATGATTTTCCAATCAATGTGGCATCACAAACATTTGGCAGCTCTAGGTGCTTTTTTTGTTTCCAAGACCAGAGATATTGTTTTTGATATTGGGAAACGTCTTGACGGTGCTAGGTCCTAGGATGCAGAGTCGAAAGGCTGAGAGAACTTTTGCATGTCGGGAGGGTATAATAGTTAATCACCGTCTGGATGTCCTTCTTGATGCTTTCTATGTAAAACAAATTGGTGGCTACTTTCACCGGTTTTTTCCAGCATCTTCATCATCCCTCTATGGCATGGTGTAATAGTTAATCACCGTCTGGATGTCCTTCTTGATGCTTTCTATGTAAAACAAATTGGTGGCTACTTTCACCGGTTTTTTCCAGCATCTTCATCATCCCTCTATGGCATGGTGCACATAAGAGACTCCCTTTTTCTCTGGATGAAGTCAGCGACCTAACCACAAATTGAAGTGGCATGGAGCCAAATTTGGAATGCAGCGGGTGATAAGTGGTGAAATAATGCTATTTTAAGAGCTTCATTTACTTTTATTCTATTGGATGCATAACTTGTTTCACCATTTAATAGAGTGTTTTAGTGATTAATAGTTAACTAATAGAGTTTAATCTCTTGATAGGTAAAATCTCATTTTGAACATACTTTTGAGCTTCCTTTGAGTTAGTAGCATGCATCAACGGATCCCTCACCCTTCAAGCTTTCCAATGCCGCAAACGGGGAGCAATTCCGAGCCACAATGAAGATTCTAGGCCCAGAGGAAGTTAGAGCCAATCTCTGGAGCAGGTCCGACCCACTCTGGGTCGGTCAACCTGGTCTCCCCAGACACCCAAGCTACTGGAATCGTCCGACCCATAAGCCTGGGTCGGACATGGGTCGGACATACTTAAATTTTCTCACGTGCTGTCTTCTTCGGAGACCGACCGACCCACGGGTCCGACCCAGTCTGGGTCGGACGGATGGAAAATCTGCCCAGATCTGTGTTTTTAAAAGCTGATTCTGGGGACTCTTATCTGATTATCAAAGACCGACGACTTCAACCCTAAACAGACGAGAGAGAGGCGAAAATAGAGAGAAAGAAGAGGAGAAGAGAAGAGAAGAAAGGAGGAAGAAGGAAGTGAAGATTTCTACCTCCATTGAAGCTTGGAAGCTCCTCTAATGGCTAATTCTTCCTTTTCTTTGCTCTTTCCTTAGCTATGTCTGAGTAGTTCCATTTGTATCCTAGGATGAGGGTTTGAACCCATTTTGCTCATTGAATGCTAGAAACCTAACTCATTAATTACTCTTGTTTTATTCCCTTTAATATCAATTAATGCACTAAACTGATCTCTTATTGCATTTATGGTGGTTTCATTCAATATTTGAACTTGAGTTTGGAACTAGACCAAGAAGGGAGTAAACCCTAACTTTTGCTTTCTTGATTCTGGAAGTGAATGCTTGGGGCTATTGTTTAAGAGTGCTTGCTTAATGCTACTTGATGACTTGAACCTCCTTTAATTAAGGGGTTTGATTATTTAGGTAAGAATTGGATTCCCCATGATTTGGGGATTCATGAGCTAAACTCTAATAGGCACTGAGATGATGAGTTATGGTTTTGAAGTTCTTTGAGTGAGTTGGGTGATTCCCACTATCCTAGGGTACTCTCCCCATCCATTCCATACACAAACACTTTACTGTTTTTGTTGCATTTCAATTAACAAACAACCAAGCTTGCCTCTGGCTAAACCCCCATTTTACTGCTTATTCGCACTAAACTATATTACCGAAGCTCGGGATTTAGAAACCAATTTCCTTGTGGATACGACACTTGTTTTACTGCAACGAATTGGGTGCACTTGCCCATTTTAGCTAGGTTTAATTACTATGTATGTATTTTGCCCAACAAGTTTATGGCGCCGTTGCCGGGGAAATTGATTATTCAATTTCCCTTGGTTCGGTACTTTAGTTTTTGTGCATTTGGTACTTTTATCTATTTTATTTCATTTGTGGTATTTGTGTTTAGCTGTTGTCTATATTTTTACATATCTGTCTACTTAAGAGCATTTGGTGTTGGTGCAGTTTAGGTACCTTCTGTTTTCTCGGTGTATGCCAAATACTCGAGCCAAAGGATCTCCACTTGTTAGTCCGAGACCCGAGCTCGAGCGCTCATTGTTGAGAGCTATCCGAACGGTGAAAAATTCAATCATGGCTGATCTAGACCAACAAGGGGGTTGAGAAGATAACGGAAACCAACAACAAATGGCTCTCAAAGACTACAACCAGCCGGACACCGAAGGGAGACCTTCGGCCATAGTCCTACCGGAGTTGACACCTCAAGAGGCCGGACAATGGGTATTCAAGACTCACTACATCACTGCTGTTCGGGACTTAGGAAAATTCAGTGGAGCAAATCCTGATGACGCTCCGAACCACCTAAGTCTCTTCCTTGATTTTTGTAATTCCTTCGGGAAAGACGGTACGGTAAAGGAGAGAATCCGATTGCAGCTTTTCCCCCATTCCTTATCCGACTCCGCATCAAGATGGTTTAGAAGCTTACCGCCCCAATCAATCGAAACATGGGTACAAATGGCTCAAAAGTTCCTTGCCAAATACTACCCGACTAGTAGGACGAGGCAACTGATTGGAGAGATTAATACATTCTGCCAAGATCCCGGAGAAACCTTGTACGATGCATGGGACCGGTTCAAGGAGATGTTGATGAATTGCTCCCACCATGGGTTGGATGATCAATCATTATGCCTATCTTTCTTTAATGGGCTTGACGATGCGAACCGTTTGCTTGTGAATTCATCCGCGGGAGGTAGTTTCATGACCAAGTCCCCTCAAGAAGGAATGGCACTTCTTGAGACAATGACTAGCAACACGAGGCAATGGGCAGAAATAAGGGAAGAACTCCAAGAGCGGCCGGTCTACTTCATGTTGAACCATCCGATCATCTTTCCGCCCAAATATCCTCACTCACAAAGATGGTGGAGAAGCTTGCTACATCCCAAAAAGAGAATGCAAAATCTGTAGCTCATCATCTTCTACTTCAGCCACAGAGGGGTGTGCTATATGTGCGGTCCCCATGAGACCCATTTTTGTGAAGGAAAAAGTTACATCGAGGGACAAGAAGATGTCAACTTTGTTAGCAGCCGCCCCAACTACAACTATAACAACAACAATGCCCCATGGAGAAATCATCCTAATTTCTCATGGAGGAACAACGATTCCACCCAAGGAGACCGAGTAATATTTCCAACAACTCGATGGGTTATAAACCTCAAGGGCCACACCAAGCAAACAATTCTCAAATGGGGTATAGACCTCAAGATGGCCCGCCGGGATTCAGACCACAACAACAGCAACAACACAACACAGCAACAACAACAACAACACATCCTCCTCCTCCCTCTTCTGATGGTAACTTGGCTCGAATGGAAGCCATGATGCAAAACATGCAAAATATGACGATGAACTTCATGACTACCGCCCAAACTAAGTTCACCGAGCAGGAGGCCTGCAACGCCAACCAGATGACATTTAACCAGAGCCTTAAAACTCAAGTTGATCAAATCTCTGAACAACTTGCTCAGAGACAGCCTGGCATCCTTCCAAGTCAAACGAAGCCTAATCCAAGAGAGCAAGCAAAAGCGGTAACACTAAGGAGTGGGAAACTCCTTGATCCGTCATGCTCACATGAGGACATGGAGTCCCAAGAAGATGTAGCTCAAGAAGGAGAGCAAGAGATTGTTGAGGAACCACCTCCACCCAAAGAAGTTTCTAAGGAGAAGGGGTCTCCTGAACCTTCTACTTCTACTACTCTCGCAAAACATCTTCCCCCTCTTCCTTTTCCCAATAGACTCAAAAAGAAAAATTTGGATGAGCAATTTGGGAAGTTTCTAAGCACTTTCAAGAAATTAACGATTAACATTCCTTTCTCTGATGCTTTGAAACAGATGCCGATCTATGCTAAGTTCATGAAGGACATCATAGCCAACAAGAGATCGCTGGAGGAAGCGGAAACTGTTCACCTCACCGAAGAAGTTTCGGCGGTTCTACAGAGAAGCCTACCTCCAAAGCTTGGAGATCCCGGTCTACCTATTGTTCCTTGCTTTGTTGGTGAAATTGACTGCGGTAGTGGGTTATGTGATCTAGGTACTAGTATAAATCTTATGCCTCTCCACTTTTAATAAGCTTGGAATTGGTAAATTCACTCCCACTCCCATGCAATTGCAATTAGCGGATCGATCTTTGGTTATCCCTAAAGGGAAGGTAGAGGACTTGGTAGTAACTGTTGGTACATTTGTTTTCCCAGCCGATTTCATTGTGATAGATATGGAAGAAGACCAGAGAGTGCCACTAATTTTGGGCAGACCTTTCATGAGAACTGCTAGAGCCCTTATAGATGTGGAGAAAAGCAAAATAATTCTGCGACTTCATGATGAAAAATTAGAATTTGACATGTCTAAAGTAGTGAAGAGACCGTCACAGGCTGAAGTTGTTTTTGCTATTGATGTCATAGATTCAATTGTGCAGGATCACTCTCTCTCTCTCTTGTTAAATCTGATGCTCTTGATTAGCTTTGTTTGAGTCTTGTTTTGAACAGGAATTTCACCCAGATATGATTGAAATGGTGGCTGAGTTGAACAACAGATTTTCTGGCTATAGATCACGCTATTCGCCACCCGAACCATTGGAACGAGCTGCTCAGAAGCCGTTGCCTTCGGTTGAGAAGCCTCCCACTGTGGAGATGAAACCTCTACCCTCTCATCTTAAATATGCTTATTTGACTGATCCGTGTTCTACCTGTTATTATTTCTTCTTCCTTGACAGGTGCAAGAGGAAAGTCTGATGAGGGTGCTCGAAACCATAAACGGGCTATCGGGTGGACTATAGCCGACATCAAAGGGATCAGCCCTCATTTCTGCACCCACCGGATATTCATGGAAGATGACTACAAGCCGTTGGTCCAACCTCAGAGGAGGTTAAATCCCAATATGAAGGAGGTTGTAAAAAGGAAGTTCTTAAACTGTTAGATGCGGGGATTATCTATGCCATCTCCGACAGCAAATGGGTCAGCCCCGTGCAAGTGGTCCCAAAGAAAGGAGGCGTTACCGTCGTCCCCAACGAAAAAGGTGAGCTGGTGTCTCAGAGGACTACCAATGGTTGGAGAGTTTGTATCGATTACCGGAAACTGAACACCGCCACCAGAAAAGACCACTTCCCTCTCCCGTTCATTGATCAAATGCTCGAGAGGTTGGCGGGACAAGACTATTACTGCTTTTTGGATGGATATTCGGGGTATCTCCAAATCCCCATAGCTCCTGAGGACCAGGAGAAGACGACATTTACATGCCCTTATGGGACATTTGCCTACACCCGGATGCCTTTCGGGCTTTGCAACGCCCCGGCCACTTTTCAGAGATGCATGATGGCGATCTTCTCCGACTTCTTAGAAAAAAGTATTGAAGTCTTTATGGACGACTTCTCCGTCTTCGGCACCTCCTTCGACACTTGCTTGGACAACCTCGACGCTATCTTGATCCGGTGTGAGGAGACAAATCTTGTGCTCAATTGGGAAAAATGCCATTTTATGGTAAAAGAAGGAATTGTCTTGGGGCACAAGATCTCTTCAGAAGGTATTGAGGTAGACAAGGCTAAAATTGAAGTAATTGAAAAGCTACCTCCTCCAACATCAGTGAAAGACATTCGAAGCTTCTTGGGTCATGCCGGTTTCTACAGAAGGTTCATAAAAGATTTCTCCAAAATCTCAAAACCCCTCTGCGACCTCTTGGCCAAGGATGTTAAATTTGAATTCACTGAAGAGTGCTTTAGTGCCTTCAACACCCTCAAACAGTGCCTTATATCTGCACCTATCGTGGTTTCCCCCGATTGGAGTTCACCGTTTGAGATCATGTGCGACGCCACGACTATGCGGTGGGGGCGGTCCTTTGTCAGAAGAAGGAAAAGATATTGAGGAGTATCTACTACGCAAGTAGAACTCTCAATGATGCTCAAAAGAATTACGCCACCACCGAAAAGGAGCTGTTAGCTGTGGTTTTCGCCCTCGACAAATTCCGATCCTACCTCTTGGGCAGCAAGGTTGTGGTGCACACAGACCACTCGGCACTGAAATACTTGTTCAACAAAGGTGATGCAAAACCTAGACTTCTCCGATGGATTCTGCTCCTACAAGAATTTGAGATAGAGATCCGGGATAAACCGGGTGTACAAAATGTAGTAGCTGATCATCTGTCACGAATGGAGGTCCCTGATGATGGTGTGCCATCAATGAATTTTCCCAGACGAGAGCATCTACATGATTTCAGAGACCGGAGACCCATGGTATGCGGACTTTGCAAATTATTTGGCAAGGGGAGTGGTCCCACCGGAGATGACCTATCAACAAAGAAAGAAATTCTTCTCCGATGTCAAGAGGTATTTCTGGGAGGACCCTTTCCTTCAAAGTTTGTGCTGATGGGGTGATCCGGAGATGTGTGCCCATGAGCGAAGTGCAGGAAATTCTGATTCACTGTCACTCGGGTGAAGCCGGAGGACACCACGGTCCGGCACGAACAGCATCCAAGGTTCTTCAAGCCGGATTTTTCTGGAAAACCCTTCATAAGGACTGCCACTCGTTCGTTGCCTCCTGTGACCAATGCCAGAGACTTGGGAACACCTCACGCAAGCATGAGATGCCGCTCAACATAATGATAGAGGTTGAGCCGTTCGATTTGTGGGGTATCGATTTCATGGGCCCCTTCCCATCTTCGTGTTCCAACTTGTTTATTCTTGTGGCGGTCGACTATGTGACCAAGTGGGATGAAGCAATTGCAACCCCGACTAATGACACCAAGGTTGTGATAAAATTTCTGAAGAAAAACATTTTCACCCGGTTCGGGGTACCAAGAGCCATATTGAGTGATGGCGGGTCTCATTTTTGTAACAAACAGTTTGAAGCGCTGATGACTAAATATGGAGTTAGACACAAGGTTGCCCTTCCGTATCACCCACAATGCAATGGCCAAGATGAGGTCACCAACAGAGAGCTTAAATGGATCCTTCAAAAGACAGTCAGCTCCTCAAGAAAGGATTGGTCCATGAAGCTCGATGATGCATTGTGGGCATATAGGATCGCCTACAAAACTCCAATCGGTATGTCCCCGTTCCGGCTTGTCTATGGGAAGTCTTGTCACTTGCCGGTTGAACTAGCGCATAAGTCATATTGGGCGGTGAAGGCCCTCAATTATGACCTCAAGAGCACCGGTGACAAGAGACGGTTCCAATTAACCAAGTTAGAAGAGATTCGGGAGGAAGCCTACGAGAATAACCGCATCTATAAAGAAAAGACCAAGAAATGGCATGATAAGATGATTATGAAACGGGAGTTTCACGAAGGTGACCGGGTTCTCCTCTACAACTCGAGGTTGAAGTTATTCCCCGGGAAGTTAAAGTCTCATTGGGCTGGCCCTTTTACTGTCACGAAGGCCACCCCCTATGGAGCTTATGAGCTGAAGAATGTCAAGGGGGAGACTTTCATGGTCAACGGTTCCCGACTAAAGCATTATCAGGGAGGAGACATCCAAAAGGTTGAAGCTCGGGCTCTTTACTTAAGAGACCCTCCAGGTTCCATCTAACCTTACTACGGTCTAGCCAAAGACCTTAAAAAGACGGGCAGCTTTTCGGGAGGCAACCCGGACTCCTTTCCATCTCTTTCAACAATTTCAATGTAGTATTATTTGTAGATCCTTTTTGCATGTGTGGTTGTTTATTTTAGCTGTTTTTGCTTGTTTTTCTGGTTTCTAAGGTCTTGTGATGACTGATAACGTTTTGAGGAGCAAAACAAAAGGATTTGGGGAATTTTTTGAACCGTCCGACCCATCTGTCCGACCCACTGTGGGTCGGACAGGCTTGATCTTCACAAACCCAACTTCCTGGAATGGTCCGACCCACAGCTCTGGGTCGGATCTAGGTCGGACCGACTTTAAAATTTTGAAACCCGACTTTCTGGAATGGTCCGACCCACAGTCCTGGGTCGGACCTGCTTTAAATTTTGAAACCCGACTTTCTGGAATGGCCCGACCCACAGTCCTGGGTCGGATCTGGGTCGGACCGACTTTAAATTTTGAAAAAAAAAAGAGAAAACGGTGCGTTTTGAGAGTTTTGTAAAAACTCTGCCAATTTCTGCAACCTCGCCCCCGACTCCCTCGACCCCGTTTCCCCAACCCAGCGAACTTCCCCACCCTCCTCCTCCTCTCTCTCGCGCGCCCAACAACCACCACCACCACCTTCGCGCATCCCCTCCGGCGACCACCGCGCCGCCCACCGCCTCCGTCCCGCACTCCCCCTCCTTCTCCCTCTCTGTCGCACGCCCAACACCTACCACTCCTCTTCTCCTCCCTGCGCTCCAGCACCCACGCCTCAGCACCACTGCACCCAGCCACCGCCTCCGACTGCGCCTCCGACGCCGCACCGCCCACGCGACCGTGCCACCCCCATCGCACCACCTTGCTCGCGCCACCACCACTGTGCCAAACCCAGCCAGCCCCCCATTCTCCACTTCGTAAACCTAAATCCCCAAATCGGTTTCTACCGAGTTTAGCTCAAAAATTTGTCCAATTTTCACTTATTTTCACTTTCCTAACATTAAGGTATGTACTTCCCACTTTACTTTGTCAATTTTCAATTTTTTATGAGCAAGTTACAATTTGGCCTAGATTTAGAGCGAGCCAAACAGGGCCTTATTTGAAAATTACAGATTTGCATTAAATAGGTGATTTGGGGTGTTTCTAAATGTTGATTATGGAGTGGGGGAGTAGATTATTAATGTAATTATGGCACCGGGTCTGTTTTGGCATAAATTTTGTGATCCCTCACCTAAGTAGAAATTATACAATGTTTAGTTTAATTACGGGACTGCAAATCATGCTATCGTTTTGGGGGATTTGGTGGGTGATTGAGCACGAATTATATATTTGTCCAATGACTATGGTAGTGTGCTAGCATGGATGCGAATGGCGTAACTCACAACGTGCTTTAATGGATAAATTGTCAAAGTGTTTGGTACACTTTACACGCTGTGCTTGCCTGGTGATACTGAGGTGTTTAAATATCTGACTGCCAACCTTTTGGTTGCTCTGTGGAGGTTCTTAGAACCAGGAAAAGTGTAGAAAAACGGGGGAGACTCTGCCCAAATTTTCAATTTCAGTTACACTTTTCTCTTTTAATTCTCTGATTTTTAACCTTTCGTCTAACTCTTTCTCTGTTGTTTGTTATTTCTTTTTGTTGTGTGTTCCTTTGTTTGATTTTGTAGTTTCAGAACAATGAGTGGACGACCCCGACGCACCCAGAAGCGCAAGGGTGGCGCCAGTTCATCTCAGGCGATCGAGCTCGCCCCTGTGCCTTCTGGTCCACCAGAGGGCCTTCTTGACGGCCGCTTCGTCAGTGAGGAGGCGCGGAGCTGGTACAACAACCCGCGCGTACGGGAATTTGTGCGAGAGCGCACGGTCGACCCCGAGCTGATTTCTGACCTCAGCCTCCAGGAGGTGATGGAGCGCACCAGCTGTGGGTGTGTCTTGAACATGGGCGGCCAGTACTGCCCTCGGTTGGTCAAAGAGTTCTACGCCAATGCGACCATCGAGATGGAGTACGGGACCGCTACCGTCCTCTTCCATGTCAAGGGCCGCAGAATCCGGATCACCACGGAGACCTTTCTTCGATTCTTCGGACTCCCGATCGAGGATCTCCAGTACACCACCTGCATCTTCGTCGGCGATCTTACAGCCCACCGGAGGCACTACCTCAGCACCCTCCCTGTCCAACGCCGCAAGAAGAACCAGGCTGGGACAGAGGTTCGACTCATGATGACCCTGAACATGGTCACTGACCCCGTGAGGAGGGTTATGCTCGCACTCCTTCGCCACAACCCTCCCACGGGACAGCAAAGATCTGAACTCGATGGACTGCTACATGATGGATTACATGGTCGAGCCAGACCCGGAGCATCCTCTCTCTCTCTCCGGCCTGATGTTCCGCCACCTGCAGCATATCGTGAAGCAGCGGAACTCTCACCATCTAGGCTTCCCACATTTCCTGCACAACCAGATTGTCCACCAGGGCGTCTTGGCTGCTGGTGAGCCGGTGTCCGACCCCATGGACTACATTCATGGCTATGCCATGCAGAGGATGGGATTCTCTTGGGACAGGACGACCTAGGTGAAGGGCTGTGTAGACGACGAGCAGCCGAGTGCCGGTTCCTCTTCCTCCTCCGGAGCAGCAGCCACTAGCGCCCCACTTCTTGCTCTGCCCCCGCCACCGCCAGACACTATCTCTAGGCAGGAGTTCGAGGAGCGCATGGCCGCTTATCAGCGTCAGATGCAGGCCGAGATGGAGGCCCGGATGCAGCACATGAGAGACGAGTTCCGCTCTGGTGCCCCCCTCCTCAGTAGCCGGTTGTTGCTGCCCACTACCCGGGACTTGTATTTTAAAATACTGTTGTGTTACATGTGGAGTATTGTTATGTTTTGTTATTGACACTTCTTTTCAAACTTTAACATCTCGTACTTTCTTGTTCCTTAAACTCTTATTTTGTATGCGACCTTTCCGGATATTATGTTGTTAGACTCATCAATGAGTCTCTTTTTTATCTAACCATGGGCTATTAGTGTATTCTTCGGAATCCTGTTGCACATCATTTATTTTTGTCTATGTATTGTAGAAACATACACCCTGTATGCAAGCACTTTCAACACAGCATACGACACTTGCAAGGGGAATCTTGCACAATTTTCCACAATCTTCGGCCACTCTCAAGTGTGGGGGAAACCTTTACCCACTCCACGTCTAATCAGGGGAGTACTAGTTCGATATATACTTAACATATGCTTTACAATTTATGTACAATATTTTTTAGGAATCGAAAAGGTCCTCTGTTTATATCCTCTTGGGTTTCGCGTTGACAAATGAGGACATTGTCCTACTCAAGTGTGGGGGAAGTGACCTTTTCTTTTTGATGCACTTCGCAATCTCCTTATACATACTTATTGCTGCCATAAAGTAGTTCCATTTGTAGTAAGCAAGTCTTCCCATGAATGCTTCGAACTTTCCACCTAATTTTTCAAAAATACTCTCTTGAGGAGCAATTAATTGCGGTGCTTCCATAAATCCCTTTCTTGGTGAATTTTAATTGCTTAGGGGTCCTTTCTAATCTTCTCATCTAGGGATTGCTAAGGGGTGTTTCCTCGTGGAAATTTTTACAAGGACTTGAGAGGAACCATCGGTAACCAACAAATGAGAGTTGAGTACTCTGTAAAGCAAGGCAAAATGCCAAAATTATTTCTTCTCATCTCTTGTTGCAAAAGAAAATCAAATGCAAATCTCTATTTTTCCTTTTGTTTTTCCTCAATGCCCATTCTTGAGAGAAGTTGGTCATGGTAAAAGTTCTCCAAGTCCAAAGATCTTTAAGCACTTGGAAACACTCTAGATCATACCCCGAAGCTCTATATTTTTATTTACCCTAAGCACACCCATGTCACCATGAGAAGGTTGGTTGCACTCCTCTTGAGATTTTTCCACAATTTTGCTCACCAAAGTTCAAGAATTCATCTAAATACTTGCTTGCTGTAAATGTTCCTTCTTGCTATGGGCTCCTAGCAAATTTTGCTTGAGGACAAGCAAATAGATAAGTGTGGGGGAGTTGATAAGTGGTGAAATAATGCTATTTTAAGAGCTTCATTTACTTTTATTCTATTGGATGCATAACTTGTTTCACCACTTAATAGAGTGTTTTAGTGATTAATAGTTAACTAATAGAGTTTAATCTCTTGATAGGTAAAAGCTCATTTTGAACATACTTTTGAGCTTCCTTTGAGTTAGTAGCATGCATCAACGGATCCCTCATCCTTCAAGCTTTCCAATGCCGCAAACGGGGAGCAATTCCGAGCCACAATGAAGATTCTAGGCCCAGAGGAAGTTAGAGCCAATCTCTGGAGCAGGTCCGACCCACAGGTCCGACCCACTCTGGGTCGGTCAACCTGGTCTCCCCAGACACCCAAGCTACTGGAATCGTCCGACCCATAAGCCTGGGTCGGACATGGGTCGGACATACTTAAATTTTCTCACGTGCTGTCTTCTGAGACCAACCGACCCACGGGTCCGACCCAGTCTGGGTCGGACGGACGGAAAATCTGCCCAGATCTGCGTTTTTAAAAGCTGATTCTGGGGACTCTTATCTGATTATCAAAGACCGACGACTTCAACCCTAAACAGATGAGAGAGAGGCGAAAATAGAGGAGAAAAGAAGAGGAGAAGAGAAGAGAAGAAAGGAGGAAGAAGGAAGTGAAGATTTCTACCTCCATTGAAGCTTGGAAGCTCCTCTAATGGCTGATTCTTCCTTTTCTTTGCTCTTTCCTTTAGCTATGTCTGAGTAGTTCCATTTGTATCCTAGGATGAGGGTTTGAACCCATTTTGCTCATTGAATGCTAGAAACATAACTCATTAATCACTCTTGTTTTATTCCCTTTAATATCAATTAATGCACTAAACTGATCTCTTATTGCATTTATGGTGGTTTCATTCAATATTTGAACTTGAGTTTGGAACTAGACCAAGAAGGGAGTATACCCTAACTTTTGCTTTCTTGATTCTGGAAGTGAATGCTTGGGGCTATTGTTTAAGAGTGCTTGCTTAATGCTACTTGATGACTTGAACCTCCTTTAATTAAGGGGTTTGATTTTTTAGGTAAGAATTGGATTCCCCATGATTTAGGGATTCATGAGCTAAACTCTAATAGGCACTGAGATGATGAGTTATGGTTTTGAAGTTCTTTGAGTGAGTTGGGTGATTCCCACTATCCTAGGGTACTCTCCCCATCCATTCCATACACAAACACTTTACTGTTTTTGTTGCATTTCAATTAACAAACAACCAAGCTTGCCTCTGGCTAAACCCCCATTTTACTGCTTATTCGCACTAAACTATATTACCGAAGCTTGGGATTTAGAAACCAATTTCCTTGTGGATACGACACTTGTTTTACTGCAACGAATTGGGTGCACTTGCCCATTTTAGCTAGGTTTAATTACTATGTATGTATTTTGCCCAACAGCGGGCACCACACATAGAATGGTGTCATCTCCTATTTTTTTTAGAGGATGCAAAGAAGTTTTTACAGCCATGCATCTTTGTCGGTGTTGTGTGGGGTATCATGATGGATGGTATGGCGGTCAAGTGGTGCTACAGTGATAGCAAGACATCGTAAGGGGGTGAGGGAGACAATACGTGAGAACTTGGGCTCCAAGGCATCAATGTTCACAGAATCGCGATTTGATCCCACGATCCTATGATCTTACGATACAAATTCATAGTTACCATCCGGATCGTAGGTAGGATTGGAACCATGTAGGATCATCAAAGGATCACGATTCCGTCACACGATCCTACGATTCTACACTCTAGATCCATAGTACGATTCTACGATCCCATCGATTCCAATTATATTTTGGTGTTTATGTTTTTCATATCATTGTGAATTATACCTTAACAAAATCTACATAAACAAAAAGTTCTCAAAATTTTGGAGAAAGTCTCATAATCCATAAAATATCATGACTTTGAACATTGCGATTGGATGTTATTAGAAACAACTTTTATATGTAGATTTATTTGAGGTCATTGAGCAAATAAGGATTAAGATTGGAATATCACTTCTTGTTACAAAATGTACCTAGGTGTTCATAAAAATATATACCATTTAAAGATTATTAATATTTTAATTGCTGGAAAATTCAAAGTTATAAAACTCTGAAGTAGAAAATGAAAAAAAAAACTTAAAAGAACCAATACAAATTGATAAAATATGATTGATTACTCTTATCAATTTTTTTTGGTTATAATTGAAACATTAAGCTGTTGGAACTCATTTTGACTTTGTGCTCCATTGCTTACTAACTTTTTTGAATGGCATGGAAATGAAAACCCTGATTTTGTAAATAAAGAACTCATAGCTCATAATATTCATTGGGAGGGTGGTGAAAAAAATAAAGACACACAAAAAAATTATGAAGTATGTGGTTTGATTCATGTTTAATCTATCTCATTTCATTTTATCTTTTAATTCAATAATGCTATATTTTCTAACTCAAATTAAACTTTATGTTTTAAATAGAAGTGGTTTATAACATATGCATATTTTTAACAATGTTAACTCACAATTTGTAGGATCGTTCAATCCCACGATTCGATCCCACGCTCCAATCCTAGGGGTCACTTACGATCCTACGCTAGGATCGCGATAATAAGAATATTGCAAGGCATTAGTATTTAATCTAGTAGTATTTAGGTTCCGTTCGGTCTTGGCATAAACGTGACATATTTGATGGCATAAATGCACCATAAAGAGGTAGTCCCCGCGTGGGTCCTACACTCTTTTTCAATAATATACTGCCACATATAAAACAACTAGATCAAAACAGCCACAAAACAGACATGTCAAACAACGTCTTAATGGGTTTTTTGGGTTTGTTCGGTAGGAGGGTTTTTGGCAGATGGACTTTCCTATTGTTTATCTGCACTTCTCACCTTATGCTTTCAGTATGTTCTACATTTTCATGAACTAGTATGCTTAGATATTTTGTTAGTTGTACTATTAGCTAATAGAGGTTTAATGCCGGAGTTGGTTACATGCTGGGTAAAACCCTAATTGGAGTTTTTAGGTATGAGCTAGACACGCTCTCAGGGTGGGATATAATGTTTTAGATATAATGTTTATCTTGAAAAAACAAGAAAGAAAAAAAAATTAAGGGAGAAGAAACATGTAACAACCCAACGAACAGTTTATGATTAAATCCTTCAAAGTATCATCGATAAATTGCTTGATAAATAATAAGCGTAAAAGCACAACATGGAGACACATTCTGAGTTAAAGTACATCCAGAGTAAAACTCCTTCAAATTCATTCACAACTAGGCTGAACTTTTCTTAAACCTCACAACTAAGATTCGAGTTGTGCTTAAGAAAAACACATTGAATTAAAGATCATCCAAAATAAAGCTCTTTCAAATTCACTCAGGCAGAACTTTTCTTAACATTGTAAATTGTATTACACATGCAATTGCCCTATGATCCTTAACTGTACTAAGATATGTCCTTCATAACTAAATTGTACAGTTTAGTGCGTTTTGAGTTAGGGGTGGACGACTTAAAATGCTTTAAAACTAGGGATGATAATTCGTGTTGATGCTCACGCATATCCAACCCGATTAAAATTGTATTAATTCATACCCATAAAAAAATATCAGGTTACAAATTTTTATCCCATATCCAACCCATATAAAATCATTGAACCCAAACCTAACCCGTTTAACTAGTTTAAATGCGGATACTCTTATTTTTCTGCAAAATGATCAATCGTCCCAAAAAACACACCGGATGATCATTTATTTCGATTTGTTTGTTTACTATTATATTAATAGTTATAGAATTAATACAAATCCAAATACAATCTTTACATATTAATCAATTTATTTATTTTTTAATTAAATTGAATAAACAGGTCAAGTTGAATTCAAATTAGGAATTTTAACCTATAACCAACCTATATATTTAATAGATAACCCCAACCCATATATTTAATAGGTAACTCATACCCGATCTAAAAATTAAAAGGGTCAAACAGGTATGAGTCAGATTTTCGAGATTGGATAACAATTGTCACCCCTATTCAACACTCATCTTATAAACAAATTTAAGTGAAGTAAGGGGACATTTGTTTTGAGCGAGGAAACATAATGGAAAATAATTCTCTATAATTTTCCCACTTTTTTGTTTGAACTGGGGAAATGAAATAAATAACTGGTCAACAACCGCCATTTAATGAAATACCCCAAACATTAATTACCTTAATTAATAAGGAATTAAATCAAATGAAGGTTATAATTACCAAATATTCATCTAATGAGTAATACTCATTATAAACATTAGTGTATAAACATATAGTCCAAAATGGACACCAAACTATACATTAAATCTCTAATCAAAGAGAGAACATTACGAAGGAGAAATCAACTCCTAAAATTAATACTACATGTAATATATTAATACATGTATTAAAAATCACAAATATTACTCATTAGACTATATAAAACATTTTATATAGTCAAACCAAACTATTAAGTACAATAACCCCTTATATACACACTAAAACAAGAATAACACATGTTACCACTTAACACATGAAATAAGTCCTTTATACACCTTTAATGTGTGACATTGGTGGAATAAAAGTCAAAAAACATTCACCCAAGCTGAATTACAGCCGGCCACATATAAAGAAGAAGAGTGGGAAAGTGAAAAGTTGGAATGTGAAAGAAGACAAGAATGTACAATTAAGGAATAAAACAAATGTTACTTTCTACCATTCTTTCTCCCATCCTTCCTCACATGAAGCTGGCATATTCTTCCCTCCTTCTCAATGGTCTCGGCTGCACAAGTAAATGAGGAAGTAAAAAAAGTAAGCTAGAAACAAGAAATAAGCACTAAAGGACAACTAACCTTACATAAGACAAAGACACCTTACCTTTCCCCTTACACACACAAAAATGGAAAGTCTTCCAGCCCTCCTTACTGTCTCGGCAGTATACTAAGCAAAAGAAGTCTGAATAATACACATGGCACACAAGACAAAACATAGCCCTTACATGCTTACCACCTAAGATAAAGTCATCTTTTACTTATACTCACACTCACCCTCACTTTCTCTTTGCCCATGCTCATGTCCAGCACCCCTTTCTCTTCATTCCAGACGGAAAAAACAGCAGTAATACCCATTCCCTCATCATCTTCATCCCTTTTCAAGCTTTAAGTCTCTAATGGTGTTTTAAACCCTTTTCACCTCCTTTTGCCTTGATTTTCCTTGCTCCAAATCACCAACCACTTCTCTTCTTTCATTATAACTCAAAATTTATGAGCATGGGTCAGTAAAAACCGTGGTGAAACAAGGAGAACCAGATTGGTAAGTCAAGGTAAGAAAAATGTGCTTTAAGATACCCTTCTTCCCTTATTTATGTACATGGCCGAATTTAACTCTTCCCACTCCATCTAAGGCACCAATACTGACTTGGAGGACCCAATCCACGTCCAAGATCAACCCAAGGGCTGGGGGAACCTCTTGAGAAACTTAAGGTAAGGAAAAATACCTTAAAACACATTTTTTCATCCCTTCAATGCTTTGTCAGAAAATGAACTTCCACTTACTCCTTTTTCTATATATTTTGACACACTTATGAAGGGTGTTTCCAGCCCTCTTCATTGAGCTAAAGAGCAGCCCCAAAACACTCATTAAAAAGGCTCCAAAGGAAGGTAAAATCATGAATCTCCATGGCTGTTCAAGCCCTTAATTTCCCTTGCTTTCCCCCCATAAACTAAGGGTGTTATTAACTTCTTTAGGTGTCCAAAAATACCACCTGAAACCATCCAAAATCCCAAGGTAAAATCCTTCTTTAATCTTGCTTAAAAACTCCTTAAACTAAGTACCTTGTCAAAGTTATTAACTAAAATTTTGTTCCATGTTATTATGCTGACTGAATGGGTCTTGGAACCACCCATGGTGTGTGGAGGCAGTAGGAACATCATCCCAAAGAGAAAACCATCTTTAAGAAGGTAAAATACTCATTTAAAGTCTTAAGGTTCATAATAGTGTTACACTTAATTTTATGAATAAAAAACCTAACTTAGGGCTGTGTTAATTAGTGCCGGCAAGGGGATAGTGGCTGTGTGGAATGCCTTGTGATTTTAAACAAGGTAATGATGCTTAAAACCTTATATATACATTAAGGTTATTAATGTTTTAAAACAAATAGGGCCAAAAATGTGCAAGTGTATGTGTACTGTTTGAACCATTAAAATGTGTATAAAATTATGGTTACATGTTTAGTTGATGAACCTAGGTGCTAATGACTTATTAAAGTCAAGTTTATAAGTTCAAAATGAAAGAAAAATGATTTTTATAAGTTAAATGAAAAATTTGTAGCAAGCCGTGTATAACCTATAGTTTATGGACATTTTAATGTCATTTTAAAGTTAAGTTTATGTTATGTTGAAGGCCATGTGTTTAGGCCAATTTAATACAGTTATTTAAAGCTTTAAATATTAAATTATTAAGTTTGTGGGTGGTTAAATGAATTAAACATGTTTCTGGTGCTAAAGTGTAATTTTAGTGAACATATTCACCTAGGAACATTTTGTATGAATAATGATGAATTTAGGTGTAACATAAATTGAATATAAAGTTATAATATGATTTATGAACTTTATAAGTGTTAAAATGAACAAAAGATTTACCATGTGGGTCAAACCATAAATAAATAAAGTTTAGGGTGCTAAACAATAATTAAAACCGAATGGGGGTTGTTTAGGAATTTTAAAAACATACAATGTAATTTTTATAAAGTTTAAACACTTAAATGTAAAACTAGAGAGATAATAGGGGTATTTTCGTAATTACTGATAAATGTTGGTCAAAGGAGTGTTTGGAGGGTCAACCTTGACCATATATGGTGTTTGACCAAGTTTGAAAAAATAAGCAATTGATTTGGTAACTTAAATAAAGTATTAAGTTAAAAAATGAAAATTATAAAACTATTTGGGGTGTTTACATAATTTTCGAAAATTAAGGGATGGAATGAGGTTAATATGACCAATAGGGGTCTGTACATAATTTTGGTGAATTTTAGGTTGATTTTGGTAATTTAATAAACTAAGGGTTATAATATATAGTTTAAGTATTAAAATGTAACATTTATAAAACTTATGGGGTTGTTATGTAAATAACCGAAACTTAGGGTGGAAAATAATATGGGACAGCCTAGAGTCTGTTCAGAAATTTTCAAACTATTGGAATTTTTGGAATTAAATAAGGTAATATGTATAATATACAGTTTAGGTATTAAATTGTAAGTTACAAAAATAAAGAGGGGTATAGTAAATAATAAGAAAGTGTGGGTAATGGTTTAAATCTAGGAAAGAAGGGGGTACTGTTTGAATTGATAATATATATATATATATGTACAAATGTTTGTAATAATAAGGTATTGGGATCTTAGGTTAAATTAATAATAAAAGAAAAAGTAACACACAAATATATTTGGGGTGGTTTTGTAAATAATCAAATGAAAGGGGAGGAAAATTAAAATATCGAAAGTATGTGGTTAGTTTGGAATTTTCAGAAACAATGAACAATATATTATAAGGTTAAAAAGTTATAATGTGACATTATATTTAAGTATAAGAGAGTATATTATAAGGGCATTATTAAGGTATGCATATACCTTGTAAACAATCACATAAAAATGATGGAATTAAATTAGAAAGTTGGGGAGTATAACACATGGTTAGAAACCTAATAAAATAAGGGCTATGACAATGTATAAAATACCTTGTACAACATTAAGGTGAATCCTTGATAAAAGGATTGTGAGTAAATAACACAATTAAGTGCAAGTGTGTCTAACAAAGGATAAAGAATTAAATTCATTGTGGGGAAACTCATAATTCTTACATTATGAAATTATAATACAAAGTAAGCATGTAATGTGAATAAGGAACCATATGAGATTAATGTGGAGAGAACTAAGTGTTAGGAATATAATCCTAAGTGTTACAAGGTAATGTAATATAAAGCGATGAATAAATATCGACTATTATGAAATATTGACTTGAAACGTTGACCAAGTCAAACTATGTTAACCAACACACACGAGATATTATACAACTGTAAGTGAAGAGATAACTTGGCTTAACGAGTCATGGTAATAAGCCATATTCTATGTACACATAAATAAGTGTATATGGTTAGACACGCACGCATGTAAGTGTGTGTACATAAACATGTAAAACAAATAACCATACAAGAGTATTAGGAGAATAAGTCCTACGTATTGGAGATTTTTACAGTATTGAATACTATCTATACATAAACTGTAAATTGTCATGAAACCGTAATCCTGAGAATTAATAACAAACCCGAGTTAAACAAACAACCGGCTAAGGGGTTAACTACGAGGTGAAGATTAGAACCTACCTGTACTAGTTAAGCAGTCTCGTGATATAGACACTGATGTTAGAACAACATATTACAGAGATACGGACTGCTAGTTACGAGCTCGGTAGCACTAGTGGACAGGCGTGACTCACCACCTTAGCATTATTGTCGGTGAACGGTATGTGAATGTGTGGTCTGAAAACTCCGAGGGTTTCCTTGGGTTCCGGACGTAACTGTGTGTTTGCATGTCAGATAAAATGAATGTTATGCATGTGTTTGTATGTGCTTATGTTTCCACTCGCCAAAGCGTTATTAACTATGCGTGTACGTCGTTCGGACTTGTGATATCAATTACCACCTAACTGTTATGAACTATTAGGAGAGGGGTATTAACCGTCTAGAGCGATGACTCGATATTTGAACATCACCTAGCAGACTTCTAGGTTGCGTGTAAGACCCGATAGGGCATCCAATAAAAATGTGTTTTCTCCAATAACGAGATTGAATATCCAGGAGACTAATTAAAATACGCTAACTTATGAGAGTGTGATAACTAATTGATGAAACATTGTTTAATAAATCCTGGAATGCATACGTCCCAGCAGGTTGCGCATAGTGATCACTAGAGTTATAACACCCGTTTAGGGTCTACTCTTGTTTATCTAACGAGCCGGATACTATCGTTAGTCGGAGTGTGCTACCGTTGGCACCATACCATGGCTTCGACCTAATGGACATCTACCATTGTAGATAAGTGAGTCCATCTACCCAGTGTAGATGGCACCAGACTACTGTCCAAAATATTAATGTGTGAGGTTAAACGGGAATTTGTCTTTAACATGACACCCGTATGTTTATGTGAGATTGTTGGAAGCGGGGCTTCATATGATGAAAATAAACAAGTGAGACTAACTGGATTTCATCTAACTCTTACCGTACCGCTGATTCGAATTTAATTGTTCAATTATAAATGTTGTAATAGCATATCTTGATGTGTAAATGTTTGAATGCCTGTTATGTGTTTTAATTACGTATTTACAGTTATGTTATGAGTATGTAAACGGTACAACATGAAAAGAATGGGATTAATCAAGATGGCTAAAACGACCTAAGTGGCCTAGAGGGTCTAGGATCACATTTAGCATACCAGTAGCTGGCTGAACCTTTATGGCACCACATTACAGGACTTGATCGAGCTATGAAAACGGAGTGGGACTTCGAGGTAGTCAACAACATTATTCATTTGTTTATCGCAATTTCAAAATTAGTTTATATTCAGTACGATGTAAATATTGGGAATACCTTAGATGCTCACTTACCATATGTATTAGTTTAAATTTAAGATGATGTAGTATATATCTCATTCATCACTGCGGTTAATTATTGTCGTTATTTTATTTCTGCTTCCTTACTCGTATGGACGAATAATGGCATGTGACACCCGAATGAGAATTATTAGTTTTTAACTTCCACTGTAAGACGTCTTTAATTATACTGCGAGAGTGATTATTACACGTTTAATGTAAGGGGTGTTACAAATGGTCGACGGCCACCAACTACCGGTCACCGATCATTAATTACCGATCAATATTCACTGGTCAATGATCATTAGTCATAGGTCAATGGTCATATGTCGCCGGTCAACACAGTCAACATATGTAATGGAAAAGGAAATCTCATTCTCTAATAGGGGTGATTCTATAGGGGTGAAGAATCAAGATAGAGAATTTTGAGATAATCCCTTTCCTGATTACCCAAAACAAACCCTCCCTAATTGCATTGATTTAACCACTTCACTAAACCAGATTGACACACCCCTTTGTTACTGTCAAGCTGATTGTTGAAACACACCATAATTCCACTGCAGCCTTAGTCGGAGTATCCAAGGAAAAGTCATTGTCTGTACTTGAAATTTAGCTCCGACATTGAATGGAGAGAATGATTTCTAGGGTAAACTTGCGACAATTCTGCTATTTAAATCCCCAGTTGATAGTCACAGTTGGCCACACCTTTGCATTTATACAGATACATATATACCAACTATATGAATAGATGATACGTATATTGTTCAAGTCAGCTGACGTCATCCGAGTTTATTTCAGGCTTCTTCTCCGGCAGTAGATCCCCTGGAGAAGGCATGTTGTATAGTGCTCTTGCCTCCTGAGAATTTATAAACGAACCGTTCTTGCACAGCGACTTCAGTGGGTCCAGCATCTGGTAGTACTGGGCTAGTTTTTCATTTAACACCTTCTTACCGATCTCCAGCTGATGTTCTTTGATTGCTACAGCAGCACTCAAATTTCCCAGTTCACTCATCTTTGCTTCAACATGTCTGTTTATGTCCGTGACTCCAGAAGAGAGATCAAGGGGCTGATCAAGTGAAAGGACCGGAAAGCATATCTCTGGTTCACTGATAAAAAAAGACCGGCATTAAGAATCCAACCATAAAGAGCATCTCATCCACATGATAAATTGAACACAGAAATAGCATTTCATCATCTATGTGAAACTGAACAGACGTCAATTGTCTCCGTATGTAGTAGCATGGAAAGAGACCGACTACAAAGCAGAGAAATCGAAAAGAAAAAGAGACTCGCCACATACTTGAAACTCAGCAGCATTGTTCCATTTCCTTTCATAATCCACCCATCTAATGATACAGCACCACTCTGGATGCAGCTCCAAGCTGCCCTCATATGTTCTCTAGATTCATACACTTGAAGCTCGCCAAACAGATGATAGAACAGAGTCTCTCGAAGGCCTAGCACGCCAATTCTTGTATTCACATGTTTAAGATTTATGTCGATCAAGTTCACAGCATACCCTCTGAAACCCAACGGAGCCATTCCAGAATCCAGCATCGGATCAGGTATAGCAAGCCTTCTTTGCTGGTCATCACCTACGATAATCTCACCGGTGAATGGCCTGAAAGAGTGAACGGCATTATCATTAGGCAACTATAAAACCTTTTGGTACTACACGAACTTCTTAAACTTGCAGGCAGGGATAACTATGATCATGAAAGTAATCAGTAAAGAATGTGGCTAACAAATAGAAAGGACAAGTTCGTTCCAATACACATTCAGTTACGCCTTTCCTTTTTTCAGGTATCAGGTACAATATATTTATTGCTTTCAGATCATCTTTTGTTACATGAAGATAACATCATAGGAAACGCACAGAAGAAAAACATCCAAGCAGCAACGAAGATATAGCAGGTCACTACACTTGCCTTAAATCTTTGAGGCATATATACAACTGTTGTCCTATGCCTGACCTGGCTTTCAATAAATCCAGCAGATTTTCACAGTTGCGGAACGTTTCACCTGTAGTTGATTTACAAACCACAGCCAGCATTTGATCTTCCCCAAGGTACACAGCCAGCATTCTGCAAATACATCATCCATGGTCATCACAATAAACCTACTCAACAAAACAAAACATTACATTAATGTGAAGCATGAACATCTTTACTTCGCAAGAGAAGAACAAGGAGCAGTTCCAAGAAGCGCAACAAGGCTAAGCAAGTTTGTAGCATTGTTGTTTTCCCCCATTGTTCTCGAAAGATAACAATGATACGCAGTCAATGAGTCAACCTTGCTCTCTATCAGCTTTTCCATCTGCTCTTTCTTGGATCCATAAGCTGAACAATTCAACAATATAATAAGCTCTCAAATATTTGCAAATAAGAATATCACTTGAAGTGCTGAATTTTGTTTCATTATGTAAATATGAAGTGGTGTGAACCCCAATTATTTTGGGAATAAGGCTTTGATTGTTGTATAAATAAATATGAAGTGGTCAACAAGGATAGAAATTGCATCAACATGTACAGAGTAACAATTCAACATTGAAGTTTTGAATTTTACTAAAGTATCATTTGATGTGTAGACTTATCATGAGTAGAGGCACAACACTATACTTATAGAGAGAATTTCCTAGAGGAGAGACTTCTAGAAATGAAGAGAGGAGGGACTTTGAGAGAGCCTGCTGCCTGCCTAGGAACTATAATCTGCTGATACAATTAATTAGAACCGGACAGTCACTAGTGACTAATAATTAATTACATCAGGAGAGTCACTAGTGACTAATAATTAATTACATCAGGACAGTCACTAGTTTGTTTAATAATTACAGATTTAAGGCAAATAGTGCCGGTTGACCAAGGTCAAACAACAAACATGTTGCTGGCTTCACATAGAACTGACTGAAATATCACACCTTCCTTTCAGAGGAGTATTGGAACAATCTTTTGAACTTCAAACATAGGAAGCGAGAAAAAAGATATAGTGTAAGGGAGAGTGAGAAAAATGCCTAAAGCAAAAAAAGAGAAAAGGAATTGCAACCTCTCAGAGCAGTCAAATCTTTCATAGTAGTATCTTTTCGAGAAGAGAGAATCCGGAGTTCCAACTCATTTTCACGTATTTGGATACCATAGTCATCAATCTCCTTTTCAAGATTCTGCACACAGAAATAACCATGACTAGGTACATTGTGATGCACTAAAATATTCTGAAAGTTAACTTTCAGCTTCTTTCTTGTAAACAGAAATAGAAGCTAGGGCTTGTAGCAGATACCGAAGAAAAAAAAAGTGAAACTCCGAGCAACACTTCACGAAGTATATAATATCCCATGAGATGTTCAAACTCCAGCCGTCTCAGTAATATTCCATATTTTAGCAAGAACAGACAAACAGTAAAGAGTATACATCCATCATATTCCTGATAGAGGATAAGACAAACAGTAAAGAGTATACATCCATCATATTCCAGATAGAGGATAACTGTGACGCGCTTTCCTAGCCATCATATGAAAACAGAGTCACAAAGTTCTTCTAACATTATCACACAAATTTATGGAGTTCATATTGCCACCAACTAGAGACAGTATTAAATAAGCTATGTCCAATGAAGCCGATTGTACCTTCAAATTCATCACTGCAAACGCCCCCACATTATTTACCATCAAGGGGGCATACATGCCATCAAAAGATGCCACTGATACAGAATCACACTGCGGGGTGATCATAAGTAGTTCGTCACCTGGACATGGGAGATAAGGTACAGTATCATGTTCCACCTTCACAGCACTTGCATAGACCGGATCATGCTTCTCCCTTGAAGACTGGAAATTGCAAGGGCCACAAGGCGGTTCATCCTGGGGGACTTGTGAGATCATTACCTGCAGAGAGAATTGTTGTTCATTATGACCTGAAGAATTTAGAAAAGAAAAGTCCCAAGGTGTCTTCTGACCTTGAATCTCTTGCAAAGCTCAACGTGGTCAGAGTGCGTGGCCACAAGCCAACAACAGCCTTCTTCAGTTGGAAGGGTTATTGCAGGAACAGTACACTTACCAAGTTGAAAGGGAAACAATTCAGACCTAACATTTTCCTGTAATTGCACATCAATTCTCAACAAATGTGAGAATCCATCCTTATTCTGATCATGTACATTCTCATCCACCATACCATCAGAGTTGATGACTTCAAAAACAAGGTTCCTTAAAATTGATCCAGGGAGACATTTCTCAGGAACCTAGAAAGCATAGTAGATTTTCTTAGACATGGAGCCATTCTCTATTCAAGAAACAAAGAGGAGAATACATATATAACAACCTCGGACATTCTGAGTTCCCTTTTCACGATTTGGAACTCCTCCTTGAAAACCACCTTATTGATGAACAACACCGACAGAGATACTGTCCCGAAACACCGTTAAAGAGCAATAAAAGAAATATAACAGAGACAAACAAGAAAAAAACCTCGTGATGAAAAGATTGAAGATTAAGGGATGACAAGCCAGAGAGATACTATCCAGCCACACACTTGAAGAAATTATAAAACAAAAAGGTTTGCAAAAACATGCAAGCAGAAAGTGTGCAAGTGACAAACCCTTAAATTACACAACAATGAAGAATAATCATCACACTTTGCAAGAATTTCCATCAACTCAACACAAAAAATGCTGAAAAGGTCTATACTCACAATATGAATACAAAGAGAAAGTGAGGTTTTTATCATACACAACCACTACTGCACTCCAGTCCAGTATTGGGTTAAAACTCTAAAACTTAAACCTGCACTGACTAACAGTGCGATACAAGGGATGTTGATCCCCGCGGCAGTCATGCTGATCATCAATCATGAATAATTACGATCATCCTTTGTGCTCTTTAAGCTAAACGTGGGAACAAAAATTAGGACACACATGATTCTTTTGAAGCTTGAGGAATTCTCAAATTTTCTTTGGGCAGAACCTAAGAAGAGACATACAGAGCACATTTAATATAGAGGTTAGAGAGCACTCTTTCTGGGAAACAGGAGAACATAATTGAGAACTTCAATTCAACTAGCCCAACCGCAAACTTCTGTAAACTTTTAGATGAAACAGCATCTGTTACATCACCTGTTTTCTAAGCTTATCCATGTAGGACCAAATGAACAAAGATTAGTTTAAAATCTGTTCAAGCCTAGTTTTGAATAAGTTATTCTGTTAAGAGGGGCTTACCAGTCACAAGGGTTTTAAGGGTGATTTTCTCCTAGCACAGTGCATTATATGAAAAAATTCAAGTTGAGTGAGGCGGTTTCAGAGATAGTTTTTACACCATTTTTACCATGTTCGGAGAGTTTCCTCTGAGAGGATTCATCAGTTCAATTAAATTGTATGTTCCCATTTTTTTTCCATCAATCCTGTTCCTTCGCTAGCTCTTCTTGAGCATTTTTGTCCTAGCAATTTCCAGTCCCAACAATGTCTCCTTAATGGAGCTTTTTTATAATCTTTTCTATGGGAGATAATTGATACAAGCCGATGTTCTATGAGTAGCATGACTTACCAGATTTTCCATAGCCACCTGTGACTTTAAGGCGCCCACTAAGATCAATATAACCCTGACTGTCAGCCTATACCAAAAGTTACAGTCAAAAAAAACTGGTTCAACATAGGGTCTCACGTAAAATTATATCGCAAAATACTATAACAAAGGATCATCAACATGTGTAAACTAAAAGATTCAATAAGTTATCTAATCTTTATAGTGCTTCGTTACACTAATAATTAGTAGAATAGGAGACACAAATGGTGACAACCCTGCCAAGTGCATGAAACAAGGCCAATAAAAGACTTCCACATATTTTAAAGTTTTTCTAAAGTACAATAAATAGCATAGAAGATACAATTTAAACATAATCTGTTTATCAATCAGCAACAAGATAAGTACCCACTAGCAAAGCAATGCAAGAAAGGTTTTCCATATACACACTATGGACATCCGAATAAAAGTTAAGAGCTAGATGGTTTTCATGCATGAAGATAGCAATACCTTGAAATTCAAACCATCATAATCCAGCATTTGAATCCCATCAAGTGATAGGGTAACCTCACAACCTTCTTCTACATGATTTCCATAAGCATCCAACATCTATGGCCAACAAGGGAGACAATAGTTAGCCAGGCACCCATAGAAAATTTAGATAATTAGACAAAACCTCAATTAGGGATTAAGACAACATTAATGGACCAAGTATATTATTTTGGAATAGCTAGGGATGGGGTTGGCAGTGGATGGGATGTGCTCCTTAAAGTATCTCTGTGTTTCAAGAATTTCTTCACCAAACGTAGGTCAACATGGGTCCTAAGTATATGATAAAGTGAGACAAACCAATCATCAAGTGACATATATGTATAAGCAATATTATGATATGAATGTGAACTGCGGCCCTAAGCCTTTCAGGCCATTAGATGTGTGGCTGGAGCATCCGGGATTTGGATAATGTGTGAAATCTGACCGGGAATCCTTAGATTGGGACAATGCAACAGCAGCTAAAAATGTTGAAGCAACCGATAAAGAATTGGAATTGGGAAATCTTTGGGGATGTAGAAGAAAAGGTGAGGATATTCAAACAAGAGCGGAAACTGGTAGAAGAAAGGGCAGAAGAAAGGGGTTGGGACGAGGAAAGTAAGAGTCGTAGATTGGCGAAAGAAGGCCAATTCTGATGCTTATGAGGAGGCAAGAAAGTTCTGGAGGCGAATGTCAAGAGAAAGACAGATTAAAAAGCTGGATCAAAATACGGCTTATTTTCACCGCCGCGCATCTTATGACAGGATGAAAAACCAGATTACTATGCTAGAAGTGGATGGATGCCAGCTGAGAGATCCTTGTGGGATAAGAGAAGCAGTGGTATCTCATTTTAAGAATCTGTTCAGACCACGCCAAAGAACACTATCATTCCCACCGGAAGTCATTCTAGTTTCGCTTGATGATGAGTGGCAAATGCTAGAGCTGGTACCAACAGAGGAGCAGATAACGAATTTCAGATTGTAGCAGTCAAACCTTAAGGCCTTAGGCCATGTGTAGTTGGATAGGATTTTGTGTGGGTAGTGAAAAACTTCTTTATCTCGGGTGTGATGCCAAATAATACAAATCAAACTTGGATTGTTGTCCTATAAGTATGGTGGGAAGAATGTATAAGGTAATTGCGAAAACTATGGCAAATAGAATGAAAAGTGTAATCCCAAAACTGATCGGGGAGTCTCAATCAGCTTTCGTGCAGAATAAACAAATCCTTGACGGCCCCCTCAT
This sequence comes from Limonium bicolor, assembly GCA_023374045.1. Classification (NCBI taxonomy): domain Eukaryota; kingdom Viridiplantae; phylum Streptophyta; class Magnoliopsida; order Caryophyllales; family Plumbaginaceae; genus Limonium; species Limonium bicolor. Next base: position 328,768,154 of record CM041776.1, on the reverse strand, counting down.
TGCGAATGAAACCATAAGCTGGCTGAAAAGAAAGAAAAAGAAGGGAGAGCTTCTCAAGCTAGTTTTCAGAAAGCAAATGACAACGTGCAACGGGAATTTATGTAAGATGTTCAAGTGGCATTGGGTTTTGGGGATAAACGGAGAAGATGGGTTAGTGTATTACGACAACAGAGATCAATCCTTGTGAATGGGACAACAACAAAACCATTTAAGTCAAAGAAAGGGCTACGACAAGGAAATCCAATCTCCTCATACTTGTTTGTAATGGTTGCGGAAACTTTTAATGTCATAGTCTAGAAGGTCAAAGAGGAGGGGGCTGATAAGGGGACTAGATGTGGGAGAACATGGTAAACCTAACTCATCTTCAATGTAGATGATACATTACTTTTTTGCGATGGAAAAGCTGAGGAGATGGTGGGAATTAGAAGGATTTCAGTGCTTTTCACAGAGATGCCTGGTTTAGAAATTAATATTGAGAAAGCTGCTACTTTTTGTGTAAACTTAGTCATGAGGAAGAAAATTAGTTCAGGGAAAAATGACTTAGTAGGTATATTTATAAATTATTGTACTCATGTTTTTGAAATATTATTGGTTTGAATTATATGATTTCCCAAATATGGTTTAGTGTTTTCAAATGGAAAACCTAGAGTTATTAGATGTTAATTAGCTTATGGTGTATTGGAGCTTTCGAATAAGTAGATATGTCTCATTGATTCTGGTTGTTGTGACGTTATTGTATTTAATTGATTGTGGTTGTCTGCAATTAGCCAAATGTTGGGGATGTTGAATTAAATCTGTAATGATGCAATGGTCTTTTCAAATAGCTGGATAGTTTGACTGCATCCAGTTTTTATGTCATGTTAATGGAAAAATTGAGCACAGGGTAAATGGAGTTGATTACGAGGGTGGGAAGAAGAAACTCGAGTTTGTCACTGAAAATGGGTCAGTCAATGAATGACAGCTCTATAAGCTGGATGGTGGTACCCATTGAGGAGTGATGATGTTAAGAGTGCTATGTTCTATCGTGTGGAGAGCCATGAGCAGTATTTTATGAGTTAGTACGTTGAAGTACATGAAAACCAACCAGGCAACCAACTCTAACACTTCTCACCTCCACATCTTATCAACACCAAGCCCCTTCAATCTTCACACCACCTGAAAACTAAACCCCTTTTATTTCTTCACACCACCTGAAAATCAAACCCTTTTTATTTCCTCATATTCTCAACACCAAACACAAATCATCTCAAACACTTCTGGCCTCCTTAGAACAAAACTTTCGTTCATACAAAAAATCCTATGTCCCTCCCCATTACCCGTTGAAGATCAACACCAAGATGAAGTTGGTGAAAAAGTGAGGGAGGATCAATTTGATGACGATGGTGACATGCATGAAGGTTTAAGGAATATGAGATAGAGGGGTTCGGTGGTGGTTCATTTGATGATGATGATGATGATGATGCTGATGATGATGCTGATGATGACACGCCGCCTACTGTTGCTAATGCTGTGGTCACTACCACCACCAGGGCGGTGAGACTTCTCTTGTCCATCCATACCCGTTCTACAACGCCGGTGGTGGTAGTAATATTAAGTGGAAGGAATAACAGGAATTGGAACTAGGAGGTATGCTATTACAGACCAAAGATGTGTTGATACATGCAGTGAAAAGACAACGTATTATTCATCATCATTCGTTTGTGGAGAACCAGTCAACCACAAAGTTGAGGACACCTACTACCCAATTGAAAATGAGTGTCAATGGAGATTGTGTGTTGTGATAACGAAAAAGCATCCTAGTGCTTTCATGATAAGGTCCAAACACGTATCTGAACTCTATCTTGAGTCGAGATCATCCACATCTTGATTTGAGATTCATGGCAAGCATATTCACCAAATATGATAAGGTTCACACACTTGTCCGAACTCTATCAGAGTTAGTGATCTTCAAACAGTGATTGCTAATCAATTCCAGTAATCTATCAAGAGAAAGAAGGTTTAAGCAGTAAAGGTGAGAGCTATTGAGATGCTGTACAATGACTGAAATGACTCATATAGCGTGCTGCCTCACTTGTTGCGTGCCATTCATCACACAAACTAGAGCACAAAGGTTGAATCTGAGTGGCACAACATTGAGCCTAGTTATGGGATATTCAAGAGGGTGTTTTGAGCATTTGAACCTTGTACCAAAGCGTTCAAACATTGCAAACCAGTGATATTCATTGACAACATATTCTTGTATGAGAAGTACAAACACAAACTTCTCATCGCATTTGCAAAATGAACACATAGTGTCGCTGACATTTGCGGTGATTGACGAGGAGTCATGCACATCAAGGTCTAGGTTTCTCATTTGTCTAAGGACACATGTTATATCAGCTTGCAAGGACAGAGCTCTCATATGTTTGATATATGATCGTCATGCTGGGATTGTCTTTGCAGTGGATCAATCAAACGAGGCATGGCAACCCCTAAACATGCACGAGAGATATTGTGTTCACCACACTGTGAGCTATTTCAACAAAGTAGGAAGAAGTGCAAAACTAAAGAAGATGGCCTCATGCCCAATTTTAGCGAGCTGCTTGATGACAGCTAGTTCCATGTTAGTTTGCCCTTTCATCGATGCCCGCTTAAACTTGGGTTGAGTTTGCATGCCAATCCCATACTTAATTGTCATTTTGACAAGTCCTTTAAGTTCCACGGTCCTTGAGATCCCCGAGGACGAAGGTACGAGGGACGGGCATCGGGTAAAGGGCACGATGCGTTGGATTTGGCTGAGCTGAGTTGCGTCAGCTTGTGACTCGAGCGAGAGTTAAGTTAGTGGGTGTTGTGGAGAACATCCGTCTGGGCCTGAGGACCGGACATGCCTTCGGCATGCAAAATGCCAGGGTGACTTGGTAGCGACTCTAATAGCATGAGCACATTGTGCTCAGTGCTGTCCCTAAGGTTGCAAGTGCCAGTGTGATCACGGGCACGAAGCAACTAGAGGTTGTCCAAGCCGAGCTGCATCAACTTGCGACTCAAGCGAGAGTTGAGTTAGCGGGTGTTGTGGAGAACATCCGTCTGGGCCTGAGGACCGGACATGCCTTCAGCATGCACGATGCCAGGGTGACTTGGTAGCGACTCCAATAGTGTGATCACGGGCACAAAGCAACTAGAGGTTGTCCTAGCCGAGCTGCATCAACTTGTGACTCAAGCGAGGGTTGAGTTAGGGGTATTGTGGAGGACATCCGTCCGGGCCAGATGAGGACCGAACATGCCTTCACGTATGGCTGAGTTGAAAAGTGCCAGCGTCACAACCCCTAATTTCTTTGATAGTATACTGAAAGAGCAATGGGCATCAGCTTGGCATAATGACTACGAACTTGAGTGAGAGTCATATTGTCATCTTGCTTGGTGGAGAAAACCTTTTATAATTGTGTCAATTACTTTTTGACACCAGAATGGGTCACACATCAACAGCTGTGGCTAGAGGAGAAGTGTACACTGGTTAAGCAATAGAGAAACTACAAAGATAGAGACAATCAGCTAATGCTCACAGTGTTACGAGATTCGATGGGTCTAACAAGTTATTTGAGGTCACCACTACATCAAAAGCATCAATGTATAGGTTTAAGGGTTGCAACCAACACACCATGAAGTTGGGGGATGGTCATTCATGCTCACACGCGTGCGCAACTACTACCTTCATACATATGAACACTACTCTTATGGGATCATGGTACACTTGGCAGAAGCAGAACAGTGTGTACAACCGACCCTTCATCCCATTTGGTGATTAGCATTCAAGGTCCCCATCAGATTCTTCTATCATTCTTCCTAATCCATCTCGTGTGCGAGAAAAGGCCTTTCTTACTGTCTAGTCGTATTCGTAATAAGAAGAACTTGAAGGAGCCAAAGCAAAAGACTAGGTGCACTAAGTATGAGCAAGAGGGGCATAGTAAAAGAAACCTAATAAGAATGGTTTTTAGTGTTGATTGTGTAGTGCTGGTTGATTAGTGTTGTAGTTGGATTTATTTGTTAAACATGGTCTTTGATTTGTAGTGTTGTTGAATATTAATACAATGATTGTTCTCTTTCAAAAGTTGTATATGTTATTCTTGTCTAAATTAAAATTTTAATATATTTAAAACTTGTTTTTGAATATTCCGCCACTCATGGATCCCGGTCCACCACCAGGCTCTATTCTTAGACATTAGCGTAGCCAAAGATCCACCTTCGAGTGGGATGGATGGAAATGAGTACTAGGTAATTTGTTGCAGTCGGTTCAAAACTAGTATACGACATGTCACGCATGTGCCTATGACAACAAAATGTGTCCCTCTTTGGAGGCTTCAGGATTCTACGTTGTTACCCAGTCTAACGTTCATCATGCTGGATTCACATTTGATCACCACACTAGTGGAAAGATGGCGCAGAGAGACACATACATTTCATATGCCGTCAGGGGGACTACCATTATTGGGATGGCATAGCTTATTATCTTCGCTACCTATAGACGAACGAGTAGTGTCTCTAGCACGTACAAAGATTGAGGAGAGTTGTGCGACGACTTCTTGGAACTCAAACCCAAAAGATCTTGGAATCACAATAGGATCAAGCTCATTGGGTGGGCACTACGTTTAAGTCAGTTACACCCCATGATACGGCAGGGTGAGCAGACAGTGATGAGGCGCATTAGAGCATACATCTCCATGTACTGTGGTGACACCATATTTGTGATCGTCAAGGAACCAGGTCGACCTGAACTTCTTGCAGCTCCTACAAGACTTCGATAAGGCTGGTCAATATAGTTGTGGCGTCCACCAAATTCTTTTGTTAACATAGTGTCTCTAACATTTTTTCCTTCTTTCATATTGTCTAGTAGCCCCTGGATAATGTTTGGCCGGTCGACAAATTGCAAGATCTCGGGTACCGCGTATGTCTTCATATGGGAGTGACATCTTTTAGATCGTGTGATGCGACAGTTTGAGGATCCAGTTACCACCAAACTGATCCCAGCACAGACGGGGATGATCCAAGAGTAGACTCCACAGCATAGACTACGAGAGCGTGCTTAAGCTTCAACTGAATGATGCTGATGATGCATACGATGAGTGGTTCAATAGCGCAACATAAGGAGGTACATTGGACGCATCAAAAGCTTTGTTGGGGTACATGGTAAGTAACTTCGCTTACTCGGTTTTAGTTAACTTCAGCAATAATATTTTGTGTAATCATGTGATGATTGTGGCGCAGTGGGAGACCACAAATGAGGTCATTGACATGCTTGAGGCGATGCAAGTGAAGACGCTCTTAGTAGACTATGGGTGATGAGAGATGGGGTACAACAGTAATATGTCCTCACACGGCCACCACAAGTCCCTGAAAATGTCTCTGCCGATCAAGTTGTTGACCATTAGCCAGAGGAACAAGATCAGGATAGAAGACAAGGGCGTGGTTGTCGGTGGTGTGGTCGAGAAAGATGAAGAGGATGCCCACATAGTTGAGCTGCTGAGCCAGACCATCATCAGAAGGGTGATCATTCGACATCGCGGGGTAGGCAGCATGCCATATCTAAGGTCGACACCACTGGTTAGTTTACTAAGGGAGCAGTTCAGCCTTCACGCGGCATCATCTTCTGGATTAGCACGAGCCATAGAGATTGACTGTTCGACGCCGGTTTCAGACCTTGGCTAGTGTTCCACTTCAACCCCCGGAGCCCCTCTTAGGGATAGAGCTTCCCGGCATCATTATATGTAGAAGACCTTAGGGTCATGCACTTGATCCTAGTTTCACATTAGCGGTTGAGAATCCATACACACAGTGGGTCTAGGACTTATGTACATCGTAGAAGTAAATGATGTACTTTATATATTGTTACATTTTGCAAACTGGAGTTAGAGATTGTATAATTATTGTTAAGAAATTTCACCAAATACCACTGAGTTTTTGTTTAATTCACGATATACCACTGTGTTTTTAAAATTACACTAGACAACACTAAGTTTTTACTTATTTCATTAGATAGCACTCTATCTCATATTTTGTTAAATGTTCCGTTAATATTCTAGGAAAATGACTAAACTACCCCTATTATTAAACAACTTGAAAGTGATTTGTCATATTGATAAATTTCATAAGAAACCACTTTTGTTTAACTATTTATATGGGTAGTTTAATTTTTTCTAGGGATATTAATAGAACATTTAGCAAAATATAAGACAGTGTTATCTGGTGAAATAAGTAAAAACTTAGTGTTATCCGGTGTAATTTTAAAAACACAGTGGTATATCGTGAATTAATCAAAAATTCAATGGTATTTGGTGAAAATTCCCCACATTCTATCTCGTAACCTGATATCATTGGTTTATGTTTCAATTTATTTTCTCTCTTATGTTACATATGTGTTGAAGTTGTGGATTACTGACGGGTGATAAGCAAAATGATTATGTGGAAGTTGATAATATATACAGGTTGTGTGTTGATCAATAATGGTAATCCAACAGTGCAAAGTGTTGTGAACAGATGAAATCAATTTTATATTGATTTCTGAAGAAATCATCTCTTTAAGAGACGACATTAGTAGTTATAGGCGCCTGGTAAATTAAGTGAGAAATCGTCTTTTCAATAGACTATTTCTACCTTACTTTGTCTCACTGAATCAGCCGCTAAGGTGGCACGGCTTTGAAGAAACTATTTCAACTTGCAGAATTATTGAAATCGCCCTGTAATGTTATTTTAGAAATTAGTTTCGGATGGAGGTTAATAATGAGAATTATTTTGTAGTGGGAGGTTATTTCAGATTCTTTTTCGATGATGGCATGGAAAACAATGAAAAGGTCAATATATGCGAGGACCAGGAATAAGAGACCTCCAAATTAAGAATGCTACTCTGATCATGACGTGGTGGTGGTGGTGATTCTTAAATGAGGAGAATGCTCTATGGAAACAGATTATATGCTCTATTTGTGGGATTCAAAGGTCTGTCTTGGGATGGCCTAGTTGATAGACGAAGTAAGATAAGAGGAATATGGTACACTATTGCAGCGGTAAAAGACTGGAACGAAAAGGTGGGAGAGATTGTGGATAATGCTGCCAAACAGAAAATGTGCAAGGGAGATAAAGTAAGATTTTGGAGAGACCCATGGCTAGGGCCGATGTCTTTAATGGAAGTGTACCCATGCTTGTTTAGTCTAAGTGCTCAGAAGAAGACAACGAGCTAATATAGCAATATGGGATGGGGGAGTTGGTCTTGGAGCCTTGTGTGGAGGCAGAGGGTTTTTAGAGCTGAGAGGGGAGAAGTGAGAGAACTGTTAGGTAGACTCATGGAGGTGCAACTGAAAGACAAGATGAAACTACTATTTCAACATAGTGAGATAAGTGGATTCTCAGTAAAGAACTTTTAGCTGGTGGCAGCACAATTAGAGGAGACTGAATCTGAGGAGGGTATGATTGATTCCTTTAGATGGAGTGGCAATGCAATTCCAAGAGTCAAATTATGTATGGTTGATGCTTTAAGGAAAACCATGCACACGAATGGTATTGCTTGGGAGGGGAATGCTCACAATAAACAAGCATATGTGCGCAGTGTAGGGAGGTACGGAGACTATTCAATCTATTCCTTTCTAGTGGAGTACCAAGGAAAATATGGGATGATAATCTCTAGTGGAAGGGTATTACTTTTGTCATCCTTAAAAGTGGTTACGCGGTGTATGAAGCATGGGAATTCATGGAAAAAGAAGAAAGAAAGTCTGGAACACAGTTTTTTTCTACATTGTGTGGAGCTTATGGAAAATGAGAAATGAGATAGACTTTGAAAGCAAGACACCGGTTCTAGATCTAACAGTGAGGATATTACAATTACACATCTGGAATTGGACAAGAGCGTGGTGGAAGGACTTCTCCATCCTCTTAAGTAAAATTTTCCCAATGTTCTATAGTTTCTTTAGTAGGGGGTTGTGTCTTTTATCTTGTTTTTGGGTGTTCTATTCTTGAATGGCTCAAATGGTTTTGCAGGATCTGAATGCAGTCTAAATCTTAAGTACTTTTTGTGGTTGAGCAAGGTTTATCAGACAGACATATGTAGATCTGTTTGATGAAGTCGGTATAAATCCTATGTATGACTGGAGGTTTGTATTACTATGAACAGGAAGGAGGATAGATAGTAATGGACTGTTTTACTGCTAAGCGAGAACCTGAAAAGAATCATTTTACTATCGCACGCATATACTAAAACAAGGAAACATAAACTTAATTCAAGAAGTCAGTAAGTTCATTACTGGATAATTCGAAAGATACAGCAATACACAATTATCACTAACTTGCACCAACGATGACACCGCAGGTAAATACATCAAAAGCTCCATCAGGAAATGTGAGAGGTTTGTCAACTAAAAAAAGCACACATTGGTTCGACTATATAAACATAAGAATGGACAATAAAATTCCAACTGTAAGACCTGAAAATACTCTGTAATGCACCATATTCTGAACTATATCCAGTTTTTCAAACCAAATAGACGATGGATTTGAACAAATGACAAAAGATTTTATTTAAACAATAATGATCACAACCATGGATGTACCTCAAGTGTAAGATCTTTGAAAACATATCCAGGATGCAACTCAATACTTCGTTTTGAATAGAGGAGAACTACTTGATCCAGAGGTCCAGGCATAACTACCATTACAAAGGTCCATGTAAGAAAAGTAAGGGCTACTCGATCAAGAAGAAATAAAAACTCATCAACTTACCCAATTGTAAATCCGTAATGAAAGCATATATTATATAGAACAAGTAGTACATTACGTTTACATGGCACCTGAAGCTCCAACGAATTATCAGACTTGCACATGAACAAAGTCGCCACATAACTGGGACGGAGCTTGTCTATGTCACACGATTTGATATGTAAGTTCTGCAAAAGCATAGGAGCCCATTTACAATAAAGAAGTAATGATATGTAAATATCATACACAAAAACGGTCCTTAACAGCTCACGGACAAAGTTGCTACATAACTGGGACGGAGCTTGTCTATGTCGCTGGATTTGATATGTAAGTTCTGCATAAGCATAGGCATCCGTTTTTTGAAATAAAAAAGTAGTGATATGTACATTTCACATTCAAAAATGGAGAAGCTCTCCCTCTCAGCTCTCTGCATACAGGGCAAGGTAGCGATATTCATGATGTTTATGCAGAGAAGCGATATTCATGATGTTTGGTCTATCCAAATATATAGAGAAGCAACTACTGACTGTCTAGCTGTAATTAATTAATAGTTGCTACTGACAGACCAGCTATGTAGTCAGTCATATATGTTCAACAAATTATAGTTCCTAGACAGGCTCTTTAGAAGTCCCTCATCTTTTAGACAACTCTAGAAGTCTTTCCTCACTCGGACATCCTCTATAAATATAGGGCTGCATCTGTTCTCATCGGTTCTGTAAACTTCATGATATCAGAGCAGGCTTCAACCTTACACACCACTCTCTTGAACCACTAAACATAAATTCAGGGTGTCATTGCTCTAATCTCTATTCCCAAGCATGTCTTCACCCTAAACTCATTCCTAGGGGTTTCTCCGCCTAGATTTCATTCCTAAAAAGGTGTCTCTACATCTGGTGTTGCGTCTGCTATCAGTGCAGCTTTGAAACCAAACAAAAATGATCTTGCTCTTATTGATTCAGCCTGTAAGCTAATTGGCAAGAACTACTTGATTTGGTCTCACCTTGTCCTTACTCGCTTGGAAAAGAAGGAAATGGGCAGCCATCTCACTCGGTAGAAAACCAGCCACCACAAAGAAAGTTGATGCCAACATACGATCATGACTATGGGATTCAACGGATCCAAGCATCAACATCACATGTATGTTTTTCATAACACAGGAAATCTAGAAAAATATATCCAAAGATCATACTCAACTGCATTCATCTATGACCTCTAGCTTAGGTCTATGACCACCAAGCAAGGTGTATCTAGTCACAAAATATGCTACCAATCTTCAACGGTGGTGGTCAGAGCTAAATTAGGACCAAAGGATCAAGTGGGAGACCATAGGAGATGCGCTTCTATATCAAAATATGACCAGATTCGTAAGAATACAGTTTCTAACTAGTCTAAATCTCCAGATGAAATGGAACTATCCTTGTGACTTCTTGAAGTTTACAGCAGCAACCATTGATGTGATGATTGTATTTGAGAAGTGATACAACCCTATATTTATAGAGAGAATGTCTAAGAGAGGAGCGTGTTCTAGAACTATGTAAGAGAGAGGAAAATTCTAGAGATTCTGCCTAGGAACTACAATCAGCTGAAGAGTTACAATTCATTACAGCTGAACAGTCACTACTAATTAATTACAACTGAACAGCCACTAGACACTTAATAATTACAGCACTAGTCATGTAATAATTACAACAATAGTGGCTGTTCGGATAGACCAAACAACACTCCCCCTCAAGCTGGACTGTAAATATTTTGCATTCCAAGCTTGGAGATAAGGTTGTGAAATCTACGACTATGAAGAGGTTTAGTGAATACATCAGCCACTTGATCTTCTGAAGTGATATGACTTAGTTTAATTAGTCCTCCTTCAGTCTTTTCCTTGATAAAATGGAGATCAATTTCGATGTGTTTGGTTCGATCATGCTGAACCGGGTTATGTGCTATGCTGATAGCTGATTTGTTGTCGCATCTAAGCTCCATTGTGCCTTCCCACTTGATCTTCAAGTCGGACAATATGATACAAATCCAAAGAAGCTCACAAATGCCATGAGCGAGGGCTCTGAACTCAAATTCTGCAGATGAGCAGGCTACACATTCTATTTCTTACTCCTCCAAGTAACCAAATTACCTCCTAAGAAAACACACTAGTCCGTAGTAGATCGTCTATCAACAAGTGAACCTCCATAATCTGCATTAGTGAATGCTTAGAGGGTTAGTCTTTTTCCTCTTTCAAATAGAATACCTTTTCCAGGTGCCCCCTTTAGGTAGCGTAAGACTCGGTGTGCTGCTTCCATATGTGGTTTTCTAGGATCATGCATAAACTGACTCAGGACACTTACTGCGTAAGCGATATTTGGTCGAGTGTGAGACAAGTAGATTAGTTTTTCACACAATCACTGATACCAAGATACTTAAACCTTTGGTGCATCCTGTGCTAAATCAAGCTTATGATTAGGATCCATAGGTGAGGTGGTAGGTCGGCAAGCACTTTTCCCCGTTTCAGTTAAGAGGTCACTGATGTATTTTGCTGGCTAATAAAATTTCCATGAGAAGAACGAGCAACCTCAATTCCCAAGAAATACTTCAATGACCCAAGAGATTTGATTTCAAATTTGGATTGAAGTTGTTTCTCCAATCTTTGTTGTTCTTTGGGATCATTGCCAGTGACAATAATATCATCTACATAAACCAATAGGATGGTGATCCCCTCTGGGTGAGAATGCTTGACAAACGAAGTATGATCACCCTGACTTTGCTCATAACCAGCCACACATATAACGGAAGCAAATCGCTCAAACCATGCACGGTGAGATTTGTAGCATCAAGACCAGGAGTCATCGGCATATACATCTCTTTGTGCAAGTCAGCATGAAGAAAGGCATTCTTCACATCAAACTGCAATAGTTTCCAATCAAAATGAGCTGCAAGAGATAACAGTATGCGAACCATATTAAGTTTGGCAACTGGAGCAAAGGTTTCTGGATAATCAATCCCATAGGTTTGAGTATATCCTTTTGCAACCAGCCAGGCCTTATATCTCTCCAATGATTCATCTGCGTTGTATTTGAGAGTAAAAATCCACCTGCAATTAACCACATGCTTCCCAAGAGGTTTATTAACAATATCCCAAGTTCTATATTTTCCTAATGCTCGAATTTCTTCCTCCATGGCTCTCTCCACTCTCTTTTGGTAAATGCTTCAGAAACAGTCTTAGGGGTAGGAATCTGATTAAGGCTTTGGACAAACAGTGAATGTGATGGAGAGAACATGTGTCAATGGAGGAAGTACACTTACGAAGGGATAAAGAGGGGTGGAAGTACACTTACGAACTCCTTTTCGAAGAGCAATGGGTAGATCTGAATCAGTTGTTGGTGCAGGATCAACATTTGGTTCAGACGCTTGGTCCTCCATCAGCCATGGTCTGGACTTATGTTCCTTGAAGTAAACATGTGTCAATGGAGGAGGAAATTGGATAGATGGTGAGGAGGGTGCTGGTGGTGTATCTTGTGAATTTGTGGAAGGAGAAGATCATGATTCATGTTGCAAAGGTGGTAAGGAGGGTGCTGGTGGTGATTCGGATTGGTTTGAATTTGTCACAGGAGTAAAGGAGATGTCAAAGGAGGTCATGGGAGGGTTATCATGGTTAGAATGTATACTTGGAGGAGGAACGTCAATAGGTTCAGTAGAGAGATGGTAGGGTGTTTCCTCATGAAATGTGACATCTGCAGTGACATAGGTTTTTCTTGTGTTAGGGTTGTAGCACTTGTACCCTTTTTATGTATGAGAGTATCCAAGAAAGATGCATTTAACGGCCCGCGGATCAAGCTTCCCTCTATTGGGTGTGTGAATATGGACAAAAGAGGTACACCCAAAGACGCGTAGGTCCAGGTTTGTAGAAATCTTGTGAGTAGGGAAGAAATGGCTTAAGCATTCAAAAGGAAATTTGTTTTGAAGGACACGAGAGGGAAGCTTATTGATTAGGTGACAGGCTGTTAAGGTGGCTTCTCCCCAATAGCGTTGAGGTGTGTTTGATTGGAAAAGAAGAGCAAAAGCTATTTCGAGAAGATGTCGGTTCTTTCTTTCAGCAATTCCATTTTGTTGTGGAGTATAGACACAAGAAGACTCGTGAATAATTCCTCTCGATTGAAAAAATGTTGTAACCTTTTGGTTGAAATAGTTAGTAGCATTATCAGTGCGAAACCTTTGAATTAAGGTGGAGAATTAAGTTTGAATCATGTTACAGAAAATGGGTATGATAGAACTTACTTCACTCTTATTTTTTAGTAGAAACAACCATGTAAATCGAGTGCAGTCATCAATAAAGGTAAGAAACCACTGAGCACAAGAGATATTAGCTATGGAAGAAGGACCCCAAACATCATTGTGAATAAGAGAAAACGGAAGACTGCTTTTTGCCGTACTAAGAGGTAAAGAAGCACGAGTGTGTTTGGAATGTTAACACACTTCACATTTGAGGGCAGAGACATCAATACCAACAAGCAGATTAGGAAACAAAGTTTTTAAAGCGTAGAAAGAAGGATGACCTAAACACTTATGATAAAGCCAAATTGTGGCATTTTTATCAGCAGTGGATACAAGGGCTCTACATGGATTAGGTGAGACACGATGTAAATCCAAGTGGTACAATCTATTCCGTTGCCTAGCAGTTCCAATCGTCTTCCCCGAGTGTGGATCCTACAAAACACACCAAGATGGAGAAAAAACAGCAAAGCAGTTGAGATCATTGGTGAGTTTATATACTGAAGCAAGGTTCATGGCAAGACCAGTGACATGTAGGGTATTACTAAGGTGCAATCCATTTGAGATTTTGGCTGTTCCTTGGCCAGCAACAGATGTGGATGTACCATTTGGTGTAGTAATTTGTAGTTTTTCAGGGCAAGATGAATAATCATCAAGGCAAGAGGAAGTAGAGGTCATGTGGGAGTAGGGTTGTCAATCTTGACACGAACCTGAAACCCGACCCGAAACCGACACGCTAAAACGCGGGTTTAGATTGCAATTTTCAACCCGAAAACATTTTTGGGTCGGGTTCGGGTTGGGTGATCAAAAACCCGGGTTGGTTTCGGGTTTGATATGTCAACCCGATTTCAACCCGTAAACCCGAAAATATTTAAAAATAAAAAATAAAAACTTATTTTACTAAGTAGTGCACGACATAACCAACCGGTAGTAACCCTAAGTTTCTTTCTTCTTCATTCATTCCCCAATCTCCAGTTCTCTGTCGCAGGCTGCGCAAGACGTCTTCTTCCTCACTTCAGCCAGCCCTACCCCTAATCCAATCAACCCTATCCTCTACAGTCGAGACTACACTTTCTTCACTTCTCCTTCTCGTTTGTTCTCTACCACGGCGTCTTCTTCATCCATTCACACCGTGTGGTGTCTTCTTCCGCGATTCTCCATCTCATTCGTGAGTCATGACTGGCTCTGTGCTTGCTTATCTTCTTGTTCGTCGCCGCCAGTTCAACCAGTTCCCCAGTTCTCCAGAAAAGAGGTATGATTCGTATTGTATGAACCAATCCCTATTTTGATGAGAATCATGTTCAACATCGACTCGTGGTAGTGGAGAGTGATCGTTAATAATTACTTAGGTGTGGTGCAGTTAACTAATGGTTAATGTTTGTTATGGTTATCTGTTCGGAATAAAAAAAACGGTATGAGCAAACGAATCAAGCCAAGGAGAAACAGGGTTAATTTGGTGTATCTAAGTTTAGGGCAAATCTATATATCTTTGAGATTCAAACTACAACTACTATTTAAGCGATTGGTAGAGAGAATTAGACTTCACCCATTACTACGGTAGCAGTGATAGTACTCTTTAATTTAATTGCAGCTACATGTTGTCGACTGTATAATAGGGTTAGAGTGGTCTAAATATAATTTAATTAGACCTATGATCAGATCATCTACTAGAACAGAAGTAGAAACCTATATGATAATGACACGTTAAACTGGCATTAATCATGTCATCACCATCACATGGAGCTTGAAAAACTGGCGACTAACTAAATGACACCACTAATTGATTGCTTACTTGCTTTGCTTTGCTTGAGGAGTGGTAGCTAATTTGTTGGCTCGTTAAGAAACCAATTAATTAATTGATGTACTTGGGCGTTTTCATTGCCAGCAACCACAGTGAATATACTTGTGTATATGCTACTATCCTATGCTATAGTGAAGGACGAGAGAAAAAAACAAAGGAAATGGAATGGATCTCAATTCTAGCTTCTTGTGTTGTTTTGTAATGTATCATGGGTACCACTTTTTGAACATGACGTGTTTGTTTGGAATTAGAAAGTAGTAAAAGAAGAAGATAAATGAGAGGGATTGTAGGTTTGGAGAATGCATACATGATGATGGTATATATAGAATATAGATAGTTTACTTTTTTGATAAGGAAAGAAGGAAGGAATATAGATAGTTTACTTTTTTTTTTTTGATAAGTAATAGTTTACTTTTTTGATTAATGTGGTTTCTGCTGCTAGTTTTCTACTACTAATTTTCTGTTTTGATTAATGTGGTTTGATTAAAATCCAGCACCCTCCACCTCCTTTCCAATCTATTATTGCATATAGTAGTACTTGTATATCCCACCAGAAACATTCTATTATTACATATAGTAGTACTAGTATATCCCACCAGAAAAAAAAATTACAAGATTGAGAGGTTGTCGATGTATCTGTATCAAAACCTAGGCTTCTTTTCATATCTGAATATGTCATATTACCTCATATATATCTAGCAAACACGCACGCATATACCTTAATTATATATACTACCCTACTAATATATATATATATATATATATTGATAAGAACTGATGCAGAGTTTCATTTTCCTTCTGCATATTTCCCATCCATTACAATCTGGTTGCATGTGTCCATCAGCGCTAGAGCTTGCAGCTGTAGTGGGAGTATGATTGTGAGATAGACATATATGTTGACTTATGGATGCTTGTATAAGTTTGTTCTTTAATTTTCTTCTTAAGTTGGCTAGAGAAGTGTGACTATGATCCTTGGTTTGTTCTGTTTCTTATTAAGTTGTATAAGTTTTGCTGTGCATCTTACTTTGATTCACATTTAATCGAATCTGTTCTAACACTCTTTGTTGTTGTATTTGTAACAGCTCAACATCCAGAATAAGAAGTTTGGTTGAAGACTTGAAGTTGGGTTGAAGCGAATCTACACTCGTAACAGCTCAACATCCACTGATTTGTGTTGCAAAATGGGATGAAGATGAACTTTTTTTTGGTGTTTCATTGCTGTTTCAAAGCTGAATATGTATGTGAAATACAAATTTTGTATTTTCAGGTTCGGTTATTTCGGGTTGAATTCGGGTTGTTTTTGGGTTTGGGTCATGGGTCAATTTTGGGTCGGGTCAAACAGGTCGGCTTCGGGTTTGAGAAATTGGTTTCAGGTCGGTTTCGGGTTGACACATTCTGACCCGTTTCGGGTTCGGGTCGATTTCGGGTTGACCATATAGTTGACCAGGTCGGGTTCGGGTTGAGGTCAACCCGACCCAAAACCCAAAATTGACAGCCCTATGTGGGAGGTAGATCTTGAATCAAGAATCCAGTCTCGTAAGACATGTTCTGAAGCATTAAGACAAAAAGATTGTGAAGTATTACCTTGTAGGGTGAGAGAGCATTGATCAATGGAGGGAGATTGAAGAGATTTCAGCATAGCCCGAAGTTGCTTCAGTTCTTCTTGAGAGATGTGTGAATCTGAAGGACCAGCAACCGTAGATGTGGTTGTGTAGGCTTTTCAAACCCCTTGTCCTCGTTTCTTGCATTCTTTCTGCAGATGGGAATAAAGTTTCCAACACTGATCATTGTTGTGATTTGACCTTTTACAATGACTGCACCACCTTCCTGTTTTACCAACATTATGTTCCTCTTTCGCAGTAGAGGCAGTGCTTTCAGTTGTCTTGTTTTCCAGCATTACTGAGCAGCGACTTTCCTCTGATTTGACAATAGCAATGACCTCTTCTATATTAGGCAGATCCTTGTTTCCAAGAATTTGAACTCGAACCTGGTCATATTCTGGGTTTAGACCAGCAAAAAAACAGTACACACGCTGCTGGTTTGTTGCCTTTTGATATAGAAATGCATCTCCCGTGGTCTCCCACTTGATGCTTTGGTATTGATCCAATTCTGACCACCACCGTTGAAGATTGGTAGCATATTCCGAGACTGATAGTCCTTCTTGCTTGGGTGATCATTGACCTAAGCCAGAGGTCATCCTTGGCTGTTGAGTAGGATCTTTGGATATATTCCCAGATTTCCTTTGCTGTTTTCAGAAACATACATGTGATGCTGATGCTTGGATCCACTGATATCCATAACCATGACCATACGTTGGCATCTACTTTCTTCCATTCACCTTCTTTAGTGTCAGCTGGTTTTGATTGAGTGAGATGATTGTCTAGTTCCTTCCCTTCCAGACGAGTAAGGACAAGCTGAGACCAAATCAAGTAGTTCTTGTCATTCAGTTTATAGGCTGAATCAATAGGAGCAAGATCAGTCTTGTTTGGTTTCAAAGCTGCTGTAATAGCAGCAGCAGCAAATGCAACAGCATTTGAATCAGATCTGTTCTCCTCAACCATAGTGACGAAGAGGAAAAAAAAAAGTGGGTGGACGAAGAAGGTAGAGACACCTTTTAGGCAGGAGATTTAGGGCGGAGACACCCCTAGGAATAGAGTTTAGGTGGAGACACCCTTAGGAATAGAGATTTGGGTGAAGACACCCTATATCTATGTTTAGTGTTTTAAGAAAGTTGTGGCTATGGTTGAAACCTGCTCTGATACCATGAAGTTTGCAGCAGTAATCGTTGATGTGATGATAGTATTTGAGAAGTGATACAGCCCTATATTTATAGAGAGAATGTCTAAGAGAGGAGTGTTCTAAAACTATGTAAGAGAGAGGAAATTCTAGAGATTCTGTCTAGGAACTACAATCAGCTGAAGAGTTACAATTAATTACAACTAAACAGTCACTAAGAATTAACTACAACTGAACAGCCACTAGACACTTAATAATTACAACACTAGTCATGTAATAATTACAACAATGGTGGCTGTTCGGATAGACCAAGCAACACTTCTTCCAGTTATTCATTCATTCCTTCCTTAAGGGAAGTTCTCATGTGAGGAATTGAGAGGATTCTCATCCGGCTCTAAATCAGCAAAAGGAGGAGTACAAGAGGTCTCACCCGGCACTGGAGATAAAAAAACGTCCTATTATACAAGGGGTCATTCCTACTGTCAAATTGAAGGAAAGACATCTATCATTGTAAACAGTCAATTAATTCACAATAATGATCAGTGCTGGAAACTTGTCTCCATCTATAGAAAGAACACAAGAAACGAGGACAAGGGACTGGAAAAGCCTACACAACCACATCTATAGCAGGAGCAGCTGGTCCTTTTCACATATCCCTTAAGAACTAAAACACCTTCGGGCTATGCAGAAATCCTTCATCCCTCTAGCGTTGACCAATACACTCTCATCCATCAGTTTCAAATGTCTTACAAGATTGAATTGATTCAGGAGCCACCTCTAAGATGACCTCTACAACTTCCTCTTTCCTTGATAATTATTCATCCTGTCCTAAAAATATAAAAATTACTACAGTAGATAGTATATCCGCATCTACTATTGGCCAAGGACCACCAAAACCTCCAAGGCATTGCACTTTAGTAATACTAAAAATGTCCCGGGCATGCCATGAACCTTGCTTCAGTTTATAAGCTCATCAGTAATCTTCAACTGTTTTGCTGTTTTTGATCATCTTGGTGTGTTTACAGGATCTGCACTCAAGGATGTCGATTGAAACTGCTAGATGACAAAATGGATTTTACTACCTGGAATTTCCTTGTCTCTCACGTAATCCATGTAGAGCCCTTGTATCCACTACTGATATCTCTACCCTCAAATGTGAAATGTGTGAATATTCCAAACACAATCACGCTTCTTCACCTCTCAACACTATAAAAAGCAATCTACAGTTTTCTTCTATTCATAGCGACGTTTGGGTCCCTTCTACCATTGCTAATATCTCTGGTAACATGATTCAAACTCAATTCTTCATCTCAAGTAAAGATATTGCACAATGTCACATCATTTTTTCAAATTGGATCTTGGATTTAGCTGCTGCCTCACATATGACCTTTTGCTCATCTTTACTTGCACACATCCTAGTTCCACTAATGACAATGTCACCACTGCTAATGGCACGTCTACACGTGTTTTTGAACACAGCAATGTCACTTTTTGACCAACTGCATCTGAAAAATACCTTACACATTCCAAAACTTGCCATGAACTTTGCATCTATCCAAAACTGCCATGAACCTTGCACAACTGGAACTGCTAAGCAGCGAGGTGGACAATACTACCTTGATATACCTGCTGCCCAGAATTCCTCACCCAAAGCCCTGCTTCCACCACTACTAATACCAATACTATCTCGCTTGATCATAAGTGAATCGGTCATCCTTCCTTACATGTGCTGAAAAACATGTTCCCACACCTCTTTAGCGGTATTGATAATTCAAATTTTCCTATGATGTGTGTGAATTTGCTAAACTCTCTCATGTGTCTATCCCTCAAAGTAATACCATGAGTAGTTCTCCCTTTCATCTCATTCATATTCATTTTCGAGGCCTTCTCCAACTCTTAATATTTGCAGAGCTCAGTAGTATATTACTTTTATTGATGATTATACTTGTTTTATGGGGGCCTTTCTCATGAAAAACCACAGTGATGTGAGCTCAATTATTCCCACATTCTGCAACATGATTCACACTCAATTTTCCACCACTATAAAACGCTTTCGCACTGATAATGCTACTGATTATTTCAACAAAACGATGAATTCATTCTTGCTCTCTAAAGGTATCATTCATGAATCCTCTTGCCCATACACTCCACAACAAAATGTACTGCTTAAAGAAAAAATTGGCATCTGCTTGAAATGAGTCGTGCTTTACTCTTCCGATCAAATGCTCCTAAACACTATGGGGTGAAGCTGCACTAACAGCATGTCATCTTATCAAAAAAATTGCCCACTCACATTCTCCATAATAAATCCCCACTTGAGATCATACATCAATTTTTCCCTCTTCTCAAAAGCTCTTCTAACCTTGACCTACAGGTTTTTAGGTGCACTGCTTTTGTTCATATTCCCACGCCTTACAAGGGAAAATTGGATCCATGCACTACCAAATGTATCTTTCTGATAGATGCAAACGCTACAATCCCACTACAAAAAAAGTTACATAACTTCTAATGTTACTTTTCATAAATAAGAACCTTTATACCCTAACCCTACCTCTTCTCCACCTCATTCTTCCTCCTACGCTGAAGAAAATCAGCATCATCTTCTCACCTACACCAATACTCCTCCATGAAAACAAATTGAGTTAATTACTCAAAACCCCCTTGAGGATATGAGATATTACCGTTAACCCCCTCGTGTCTAACATAATTATTGGCAACCACCTCAAGGTTAAGGTATCTTTGACTACGAACCCCCAGACTATAACTCTGTGATCAAAAAGTTAACTATGTGTTGACCTATCAGCTTAATCACATTAATAATGTCAGACTGGACAACAAAACTGCTTAATTAACATCGTCTAACTCTCTCTCATCCCACTTTAGATGCATTTTCAAGGAAGGGTTGCCATTTTTAGGAAAATAATAATGCAGATTAAGTAGTGTTTTTTTCCAACATGACCTTATTAATGTGATTAAGCTGATAGGTCAACACATAGTTAACTTTTTTATCACAGAGTTATAGTTCGGGGGCTCGTAGTCAAAGATACCTTAACCTCAAGGTGGTACCAGTAACTATGATAAATACAAGGGGGTTAACTGTAATATCGTAAATCCTCAAGGGGGTTCTAAGTAATTTACTTAACAAATTTTACCACCACCACCAGATACACAACCATCACTAGAATCACAGCCATCCTCACCACTGCCTGATCCACCACGTACTCAACTACCCCCAGATTCACCACCATCTTTCTCATTTCCAAATCCACCACAAGACCAACCGGTTATCTCTCCAACTGCATCTTCCACCACGAATCTTTCCCCAGACCTCCAAAAACTAAGGTATTGTCAAGACAGTACAAATCCACACCGTGGCTAACACAGGATCAGTTGTTTAACCAAGGTATTGATACTCTCCCTAAGAAAACCTCTCCTCTGTTTAGGGATGGCAATGGGTGACGGGTACCCGTTTCACCCGACCACCCGACCCGCAAAACGGGTGAAAAACCCGAAATAAACGGGTGAAAAGGGTGCGGGTGACGGGTGAAACAGGTGCGGGTGACGGGTCGGGAGAAGATTTTTCACCAGGTCACCCGACCCGTTCACCTGACCCATCACCCGTATGTACTTATATTAAATAAAAAAATATACTTATCTCATATTTGTTGAGATAATTTAGAATTATTTTGGCTAATACTTCATGTTTTAAGTATGTTTTGATATTAGATGATGTGATATGTATTATTGAACAAATATGAATGATTTTTTTAAAAAAAACTAAGCTTAAATAAGTGTTAAAAGCAAAAAAAATTGCTGAAAAAAATATATAAACGGGTGACGGGTGAAACGGGTGACGAAGTTACGGATGATGGGTCGGGTCGGGTGATGTGGGTGAAAAACAGGTGACGAGTTAGGTGGAGCATCACCCGACCCGAACCCGACCCGTTGTCATCCCTACCTCTGTTTGTTGTGCAAAAAGGTGTACGTCAATGCCCAAAAACCCTCGCTATCCTTTGCCAAATTTTGTAAGCTTAAAATTTTCTCCATCTCATGCCTTGTTTGTTCAAAGCTTAAATGAAATCCAAAATCCCAAATCTATTTCAGAAGCATTGGCCAAGAAAATTGAAGGGATGATATGCAAGAGGAAACCTGAGCTCATGACAAGAATCATACAAAGCTCGACTTGCGGCTAAAGGGTACACCCGGACGTATGAGATAGATTATCAAGAGACATTTGCTCCTATGGCTAAGCTCAAATGTTTGCATCCTATTACCCTTGGCATCTCATCTTGATTGGCCTCTATTACAGTTTGATGTCAAGAATGTCTTTCTCCACGGTGACATGCATGATGAGATCTATATGTGAATCCCTCCACGCGAGTCTACCTCTACCAAAGTATGTCGATTGAAAAAGGCCCTCTATGGCCTCAAACAGTCCCCTTCAACTTGGTTTGATCAATTCACCAAAGTTGTTCGAGCTGCTGATTATAGACAAAGTCAGGGCGATCATACGTTGTTTTCAAACATTCTCATCGAGGGGGAGTCACTATCCTTGTCTAAGTTGATGACATTATTGTTACTTTAATGATTCCACAGAGAGACAATAGTGAAGCAGCTCAAATCAAAATTTAAGATGAAGTCTTGCTCTCATATATTTTCCTGGAATTGAAGTTGTCCACTCATCTCAAGGCATCTTTATCAATCTGCAAAAGTACATCATAGACCTTCTAAGTCAGACAGGCAAGAATGGGGGTTGACAGCTACTTCACTAATGAATTCAAAACATAAGCACGACAGTGCTCATGATGAGCCTAAGGTGGATTCATCGATGTATTAGCATCTCTGGTAAGTTGATATATCTTTCCTATACTGGACATGATATTTCTTATGCAGTAAGTGTCCTAAGTCCATTCATGCATAACCCAATAAAGCCGCATCTAGAAGCTGCCTACAGGGTTTTACACTACTTACGAGGACTCCAGGTCAGGGGATCTTGTTCAAAAAGGAAGAACAGCTAGCAGTTCAAGCCTTCATTGATGCTGATTACGGTGGCTCTCTGACTGACTGACGGTTCACTACAGGGTTCTGTGTGTTCCTGGCCTGAAATCTAGTGACATGGATCAGAATGTTGTAGCTCGATCCACAGTAGAATCTGAGCTAAGAGCTCTTGCAAATGGTCTATGTGATTTACGAATCAAATGAAAAGATCCCATGGAGTTGAGATGTGACAACAAGTCTACAATCAGCATAGCCCACAATCCTGTCCAGCATGATCGAACCAAGCACATTGAGATTGACCGACACTTCATCAAGGAGAAGATTGAAGGACGCCTAATTGATCTAAAGTTATTTCTCCTCTAAAGAGCAGATTGCAGATGTGTTTGCTAAACCTCTCCATAGACCCAAATTTCATAATCTTATCTTCAAGTTGGGCATGAAAGACATTTACAAACCCAACTTGAGGGGGAGTGTTGAACAGGCACCATTAGCCTAGGAAATAGTGCATTTATTATTTTTGTAATTAATTAGGTTTTTATGTCTGTCCAGCATGTAATGAATAGTACCTATTCAGTTATTAATATTTTCTTGACGGACACTTCCAAAGTCTCTTCCCATAGGTTATCTAGACCCTTCAATAGCTACCTATAAATATAGGGTTGTGTATCTCATTTCAGGTCATTAAACAATGAATAAATACTCAGTAAACTACAATTACTCATTAGACTTTTTGTGTTCATACTCCATAACAGAATGGGTTTATAGAAACAATGGACCTACACCTTCTTGAAATAGCTCATGCTCCATGCCTCAACAGCCAATCACCTAATCAATACACTTTCCTCTCATGCCCATAAAACAAATCTCCTTTTGAATGCTTACGCCATTTCTTCCCTACTCACAAAATTTCTACAAATCAGGACTTACGTGTCTTTGGGTGTACCTCTTTAGTCCATGATCACACACCTAACAAATTAAGCTCGATCCTCATGCAACAAATTGTATCTTTCTTGGCTACTCTCCTATTGAAAAAAGGGTACAAGTGCCACAACCTAACACCAAAAAACCTATGTTACTACATGTCACCTTCCATAAGGAAACACCATAGTATCCCTCTAATGAAACCCTAGATATTTCTCCAACCACACATACTAAACCTGACAACCCTCCTATGCATTCATTTAACATATCTTTTACGCCTATTACCAATTCATACCAATCTGAATTATCATCTTCCCAACATGAATCATCATCTTCTACCTCCATAAGTTCACAAGATACACCACCAGCACCCTCCTCACCATCTGCCAATTTTCTCCTCCACTGACACAAGTTCGGATCGTGGTTGATTGAGGATCAAACATCTAAACCAAGTGTTAATCCTGCACTAGCGACCGATTCAGATTTACTCATTGCTCTTTGAAAAGGAGTTCGCATCCTTTGATAAGTTATCTCCTTTGTCCAAAGCCTTAATCAGATTCATACGCTAAAACTATATTTGAAGCAATAGCAAAAAGAGAGTAGAGAGAAGCCAGAAGGAAAGAAATTCAAGCATTGAAAAATAAAACAGAAATCGTGATATTGTCAATAAAAAAACAGATTCATGCGTTGTTTTTTAAGCATCTCACCCAAGGGGGATCACCATCCTATTGATTTATGTGGATGTTATTATTGTAGCTGACAATGATACCAAAGAACAGCAAAGATTGGAGAAACAACTTTAGTCCATATTGAAATAGTCTCTTGCCCGTTCCTCTGATAGGATTTTTATTAGTCAACAAAAAACATCTCACTAAGCGTCATGAGTCAATTTATGCACGGCCCAAGAAAACCACATATGGAGCAGCGCACCGACCTTTACACTACGTAAAAGAGCACCTGATAAAGGTATTATTTTTGAAAGAGAAATGAGACTAACCCTTCAAGCATTCGCAAACGCAGATTATGGAGGTTCACTTGTTGATAGGCGATCTACTCTAGGCTACAGTGTTTTCTTAGGAGGTAATCTGGTTACTCGGAGGAGTAAGAAGCAGATTGTGGTATCCCGCTCATCTGCACAATCCAAGTTTAGAGCCCTTGCGCATAGCATTTATGAGATTCTTTCAATTTGTAACATTTTGCTTACTAGAAGATCAAGTGGGAAGGCACAATGGAGCTGGTATGTGACAAAATATCAGCTTTCAGCATAGCGCACAACCTGGATCAGGATGTCCGAACCAAGCATATCGAAATTGATTGCCACCTCATCAAGAAAAAGATTGAAGGAGGACTATGTAAACTAAGTCATCTCACTTTGGAAGGTCAAGTTGCTGATGTCTTCACAAAACCTCTCCATAGTCCTAGATTTCACAACCTCATCTCCAAGCTTGGAATGCAGAATATCTACAATTAAGTTTGTGGGGGAGTGTTGCTTGGTCTTTTGGGGCAGGCACTATTTACCTAAGATGTAGTTACTTTATTTTCACAATTATATCCATCCCACCAGGATTATCGTGTTTGTTTTTTGACACGTTTTTCTACTTCAATATTTAACATATAACATAAAATAATTTTACAAAATTAAAGTTGTAAAGATATGGTTTATCAAGTAAGAAATTGCATAACTTACGTTTACAAAATTATTTTATTATGATAAGTCAAACAACATGCCCAACAGTAACCAGGACAATCCTAATGAGACGGAGGTAGTAAGTTACTAGTAACTGGCCAGCTGTAATTAATTGTATTTATAGTTCATAGGCAGGCTCTCTAGAAGTCTCGCATCTCTCAGACTATGTAAAGTGCTTGAATTCTAGTATTACTTCTAGCAACATGAATCTAAATGATAAGTCAAAGACTTAAACATGCAAATTGCTTTCAGCAGAACAATAGACCAAAATCAATCTTAGAGAAAAGCATGGATTGAATTCTTTAGACATCTTATATACTAACTAAAGGGATACGATTTAACTACTTTTGAACGGTAAGCAAAGACAAACATTAGGTGACCATATTGGTATTGTAACAAGGCATGCAGGTATAGGACCGCACCTCAACATTCATAACCTGTTTATCCAATGACAGCTCAGGGATGAATTTGTCTACTTGGCACATCAGACCATTTTCCGACTCAACTTTTATCGAAACTTCTGGGGCGAAATCAAAAGGCACACAATTCTCATCTATATCATAACCCGCAACTGAAAATGGGGGAAAACATGAACCCATCCTGGAGAGCAACATCAGTCAACATCCAAAGTCATTAGCAACATAAACAAGTAAACTATGGATAAAGCAAGCAAATAAAGACAAACTATATATAAACAAAAAGGTTTCTACTGCATGACGTGTGTACTGCAGTTGGTTCAAACAAGGATACTTATTGCAAGTGAAACAATTTAACTTTAATTTGACCCTTACTAATCCCCAAGTGAGAAAGTGAAACACGAGTCTACGAGTCTATCAGGTAATATGCATGAAATGTCTCAAGATATTATTATTGGTTTGAAGTAGGATACCATATAAGGCAATTCATTGAGGGAAAATTTTTCAGATTATTAGTTCCCTGGAGTAGCTACAGAAATTAGACAAGAATTCAGCTATGTTGCATTTTGAGGAAAACATTAAACATTTCACAAAATGTGTGATTTCTAAATAAATAAAAAAGTCAACACCTGTTGGCAAAGGTCTATGTTAGCTAGAGAAAAAATACATGAGATGCCGCTTAACAGTTCTAATAACCTTTCCTTTTTGGTTCGAATACAACCTCACCTTTTGTACCACTAACATAATGGATTAAATTTTACTATCAAAAGCTGGCTTTTTGCTGTAAAAAAGCTAACCTTGCAACAAACGGCTGGCCATTACACTTCAAGAGTTTCCATTGCCTAATGCCTGATTGGGTCTTCGCATGAGACCTTTTCTTAAAGGATATAGGAGAAGAATTTCCCTACAACAAATAGAACAATAAGTTGCACCACACATGAGAAAACCAAATTGACAATTCTAGCATACAACCGATACTTTCGTTCTTTTTCAACATGCACCACCTATACTTTAGAGTGAAGACAGACCGAGACTAAGAAAGAGACAGATATATGACACTTGAAGCAACAACATGGGAAGAGCTCTGGAAAGAAAGCATAAGACAAGCACGAAAAACAACCTGCTTCTTAGTAGTAGAATTAATGATTTATCTAAGGAGAATAGATATTACTTTTTTTCAATATGTTTGCCATTGAGATAATCAGGATTATTTAGACGGATCAACCTAAACTAAATTTAAGTTTAGCATAAGCAGTTCAAAAGATTTTCTTATGCATGTATTGCTAAGTGAAACCATAAAGGTAACAAATATTCTTTGATAAAAAGATGTTAACAGGTCAATCTGAACACGGAGATGTCCCCAAGCAACTGAGAATTCTAACATGGAATACTAAAAAAAAAGATTAACAAAGAGCAAAAACATTTACTTTCATTTCCTCAACTTGCGCCACCCACACCATAGAGTGAAGATGAGTCAAGACTATGAATAGGACATATATATGACACTTGGAACAACACCATGAGCTGAGCTCTGTGGAAATAGCATAATTGGAGAATGACAAAACAACCTCAAAAAAACAAAAAAAGTTCGTAATCTTAGAATTTATAAAACAAACTACTAAAACTTTGAATACTAAAAATAGTGAGAAAAAATTTCCTCAAAAATGTTACAGAGATGTAGGTGAGTAATCTTTAAAATAAGTGCACACTATCTTTATAACAGCTTACACATTTTAATAATATTACCCGTTTTGGAATTGACTTATTTTTTTGCAGTTTTTTATAAATTTATCATTTATGATATTTTTATTACTTTGCTTAGTGTTTTATATTTTTTATGGACTTATGAAACATTAAAAACTAGTCTAATTTTCTGAAAAAGATGTCTGTCAAATTGTATCTATAACTTTCATTATTTTCAGAATTTATATAAATTTATAAATATTTATACTGTTTCATAACTTTATAGGTGCTAGTAACTATTATAAAGATATTATTATTTCGTCCCCATTTACATCCGTGATCTTTGACTAGTTTTCATGTTTTTTTACTATTGGATTTACCATGCAAGGGTAGGGGCCTTTATCCAGCTTTACAAGTTTTCTGGCCTTTATTTTGTTGACAATTACATTCTGACTCGATTATTTTGGTCAAGATAAAGGCAGCAAGTGGCCTTTAAAAAACCATAGGTTTTACTGCGTTTGGGAAACAAAGTTGTTATATAATGTCACCTCTGCCACTTCGAATACGTAAATACCCACCTCATCCCTGTGTTCCTTGTGTTCCTTCTTGTCTGTTTTTACATCCTCTATCCCTGTGTTCCTTCTTGTCTGTTTTTACATCCTAGTTGATTGATCAATCGAGAAACTTCAAACACACAGCCACCCACCGATTTCGTTTCATAAAATTCCAGTTTATTGTACAATTTTCCTTTTTCTTGATTAATCTGAATCCCTCTTCCATTTAAATAATGAAAATTTAGACTCACTCTAGATGTCTGGTTTTTACTTCCTTTTTCGTCATCTGGGTATACTTTTTCGGGAGCTAGTACTGAACCCACCACCAGCTATGAAGCTTCGAAATCTTCGACTTACTACCTTTTCTTTCTAATTCATCAGTAATGGAGTGCATCAAAAGTAGAGTGATACAAGGATAACCTGATAGGATCACGGAACAAGGGGCTAAGGGCACTTTTGGAAATGACTAATGGTTGCCCCTTGCCCAAGACAACCTTTCGTAGCGATTGGCTATTTAAGGAAATAGTAGTTGTAGGTTAGGACCATCAAGTAAAATATTCACGTTTTGGCCTCTATGAGGAATAGGCAGGTTAGTTTACCTGATTAGGCAGGATTTATCCTGATTTTATTTTTTTCATTTCCTATCTTGTTACTTTATCAGTTCATTTCCAGAATTAGTCCTTGTTCTGTGAATCAATTATATACAATTCCATCAATTGGTATCAGAGCTGTCGATTCTGCGGGTGGGCAATGGAGAGAGTGAACTGGGATCTGGTGGAGAAAAATAGGTTGTGGATGGATAGGATGTCGGTGAATGAGAGAGAAGAAGTGGTGAACTTAGCTAAAGAGATAGACAGGAGGTGTGAGCAAAGGATTGAGAGGATGAAAAGCTTGAGACAGAGAGAGAAGAGAGATCAAGGAGGCCTGATACGTTACCAGTGGGAACCAACGAAGACAACCAGGGGTAGGGCAGTCGACACCCTAGGAATTGAAGAATGTTGTCATACAACACCATCAGAGGTATTGACTGCAAGGCTGACTCCCACAACCCATAAAGTAAAAGATACTTTTTCATCAACCTGGATGAAGCCCATGATGGGTACATGTTCGACGGAAGAGAAGGAAGGATCGGTGCAGAAGCGTCAACAGCTATAAAGTGGAGCTGGAAGTAAGTTCTGTGGAGGAAAATAATTGGGAATCGAAAAAAAACAGAACCAGACCCCAAGAAGGCAGCGGTCGAACAGCCACATATAGGAATAAAGAAAATAGAAACCATGGTGCCTTACGAGGATTAAAGCAGGGTAGAAGAAAAAAGAAATATGCTGCACCCTACGCAAGGCAAACACAAGGAAGCTTAGAGGTTAGATTTCCTCAACCTTCTAATTATGAAGGCAATAGGGCTGCGAGATTTAAGAGGGATAGAGAGAAAAAAATTGTTAAGAGATATAGGAGGAAGGGAAGACGATGGATTAGAGGAAAGAAAAGGAAAAAGAGGAGGTTGATGGGTCTCAGAAAACTCAACAGTAGCAAGAGGTGGGGTGACCGAATGGAACTCTGGCAGCAGAAGAAGAATGTGAATCGGTGGAAGAGGATCTCAAAAACTGAATTAGGAGGGAGAATGCCGAGAACACGGGAACAAGGAAAGTTGGTGCCTGACGGCAAAAGGATGAAGATGATTTGTGCAGGTCACGTGGGCATGCTCTTAGGGTTTTTTTCTTTCAACAGGAAACCCGAGCGTTAGGCCCAACCTTACTACTAACCAAGGGCCGATAATTAAAGAAGGTGGCACAAGCAGCTGGATTGTTGGGCTAATAAAGGATTCATCCCACCCATTGACACGTTGGCTGAGGGAACTCATAATATTAAAAAAGTGGATCTCTGAACAGGTGGGGAACAACCAAGGTTATTATTAGTCTGGCTCCTGCACAAACTTCCGGCTAGGTATTGTAGCCGGCTTCAGGATGTGCTCCCTGCTCAGTATTGTGGTTCGGCCCTGGATATATATATCCGACATTCAGCCCCGGCGTTGAACTCTCCATTTGCTAGGGAAAGGTTGCAGTGGCGTGAACCAAAAAGTGGCCAGACTTATTGTTCCTGAGGGGAACCTGCGTACAACAACTTAGAAGTTTATCATACCCCTTCATCCCTGAACTGTCTCCTACCGACAGTCTGGTTGCCCTAACACCGATAATATCAAGTTCAAGCACCACCTTGAGGACAAGGTGGTTTAACGGGGAGGAATGATAGGATCACGGAACAAGGGGCTAAGGGCACTTTTGGAAATGACTAATGGTTGCCCCTTGCCCAAGACAACCTTTCGTAGCGATTGGCTATTTAAGGAAATAGTAGTGTAGGTTAGGACCATCAAGTAAATATTCACGTTTTTGGCCTCTATGAGGAATAGGAGGTTAGTTTACCTGATTAGGCAGGATTTATCCTGATTTTATTTTTTCATTTCCTATCTTGTTACTTTATCAGTTCATTTCCAGAATTAGTCCTTGTGTTCTGTGAATCAATTATATACAATTCCATCAATGGTTGTCTTGGGCAAGGGGCAACCATTAGTCATTTCCAAAAGTGCCCTTAGCCCCTTGTTCCGTGATCCTATCATAACCCCATGTGATTTTTATTTGACACTACACAATTCTGTGGAGCTGAGCACTTGTCTTTGCTAAACATCCCCCACCCAGATCGAGATTGAAGAGATTTTTGCTTCCAAAAAAGCTGAGATACCTGCACTGGATTTGCATAGTAGTGGTCTTCTGCTTGTTCTTGGTGGTTTTCCAGTTTTTTTCTTTCGGGTCTAACAGACATGGGATTCCAATTCATGAGGGGGAGCTCGTTTCCGGAGATTCGTTTTACTTGAAGAACATCATTGGTCCTCAGGTTTTCGGTGAAGATTTGAGATTTGAAGGGCGTTTCAGTAAGAAAAAAAAAGAGGCCCTCTACTGTAAAGCTAGCTGACGAACACCAAGTCCAAAAAGAAATGGAAATTTACAAAAAAGAAAAGTAGCTTTAGGTCAAGCCCTATTTATAGAGGTCCCTGCTGAACGGAGCCTAATACTGATGTAGAAAAAAATTTCTACTTATTTTAATGATCTTAGTATAATTCAAAATTTAAGTATTTTTTCATATATTTTAGTATTATAGACGTTTTTGTACTTTTAAGATTTTCTTTTTTAACTGTTTATAAATTTAAAAAATTAAAATAAATGACAGGTTGACACGAGCACAAGCTAACGGCCAAACCAATTAGGTAACGGTCAAACCAATTAATTAACGGTCAAACCAATCAAAAAGGGATGAATGTAATTGGGGACAAAACACATGGATATGCAATGTAATTTCACAAACTACATGGGCGTCATGTAATTTCACTATACATCATGTAAACGGGATGTAATTTTCCCAAAATAAAAAGCTACATGGAAAGATAAATGATATATTATGTAAAAATAGAAGGATTATACATACTCAACGTACTTGACATTAGAATATGATTACAACTATTTAAAATGAATGGTCTGAAGTAAATACCAAGTTTAGGCTAAGCAGCTCCTAAAAAGTATGTCTTTTCCATATATTTTTATATATAAACCACAAGGTTTGGTTAGTGAGGGGCAATGGGAATGCGAATTAAGTATACCCATACCTTTGTTTGGTTGTGAATTTTTTTTCAATTAAGATCAAATTTTTATCATTATTTACATGATTGGTATGTTATACAAGTAGTTTATATTTATTAGAATAATAGGACAAATTATATATCTACAAAACTTATTTAATATCACTATCTCAGTAAAATTTCACAAGAGTGTAAGAATCATCGTAAATAACATAAATTTGAAATTATCCTAACATATAAAGTAAAACTAAATGTTATAATTCATTCTTATTGTTATTATTTTTTAGCATTTCTAAGTTTATTTTGATTGAATTATCATCTACTAAATATATAATAACTAATTAAAAAACATTATCGATTAAACATGGATTCTTGTTTTAAGAAATTATTAATATTATTTAGTAGTCTAACAACATTGTATTAAAAATGTCATTTTTAGTAACGACGACAAATAATTTAGAATTATTTATTGTTATTGCTATAATGTTTAATTCAATTATAATCAGATAACAATATATATATCACATATTTAGATTAAAACAATATCTAGATATTTTAATTGAATTAATTAATAAAAACACTAAAAATCTGTTTGGAATAGAATATAAATTTTAAATGATTTCCCACAAATGATATTGATTAGAATGTTTAAACAAAAAGTAACTAAAATTTAGTTTAGAAAATAAATATACAAAATGAATAGAGAAATTGTACGTTCTTAAAAAAGAGGCGAAAGCGTAAAAATATATGTAACAAAATGAAAATCCATGAACATGATTAATTAGAAAAAGGTATTTCCACCCGAAAACTGATAACCACCCCACCCTAGTAAGGAATTTAATTGCCATACCCACTTTCTTCAATTTTTTATTCGTCCTTATTAACCATGGGGTTAAACTATATGTTATTCTCATTCCCCTAGATTCATTATCATTCCCTCCAACCAAGCATACCCTAATGGTAATAGGTATATTTTCATAAAAAGGAAAGGTATCAGGCCTATCTCATCCACAGATCAACTAAGTGAAACCAAAACACCCATTTGACAACAAGAAATAAGCACATGGGTATTAGATGTGGAGTTGGATGCCAAGAAGAGAAAAGAATTAGAAAAAGAGCAGCATGATGAGTGCACCAACCCATTTGGTAAAAACGACCTTAATTCAATCCATAGGTTAATCTAGATATTAAGTAAAAATCAAATGTGACCATATACGAAGAGCATATGGCAAACACTGACCACATCTGACATCAAATCTTGGCATCGCTTGATACTTTGTTTCTCCGTATTTGGTTTGGTTATAGCCAGCCTACGACTCTTGATTTCATGATTCCAGTCATCAATACTCATAACAAGACACTGCAGAAAACATCCCAAACGACATATAAGTTATACGTAACAAATGATGGAATCAAACAGACTAAATTGTTAGGAGCAACTTTATTCTAAATTGATGGGTCATTATATTTGACGAAAGCAATCTGAAATTTAAGTAAGCTGTAGATTGTCCGACCTTCCCAGAATCAATGACAGAAATTGGTAGTGACAATGAGAGACGAAGATCCAAAGTTGGATTTCCGTCAGGTCTGAGCACACATCCTTCATTTTCCTGCACTTCATAAGGCCTTCAAACATAGAGATAGAAAGAGATACGTGAAGAAGAGAAGGCAACGAGCAAAAAAAAACTAACATAAAAACTGGCTCTTGGATTTACCGGCATGTGAAGCTTGCCTCCCCTGTTCGAAATTTACATGACAGAAATTCATCAGTCCAACAATCAGCACATTAAGACAGTAATAATCATTCCCTCACAAAACCATGTTCATACAAGCATAGACTAGTACATGAACACACTAACTACCAGCACGCAAGCAATCTAACTAAGATTAAAAAGTAAAGGCTTCAACAGTAGGGTCTTACCCCCCGCGTCTCCCTCCAAGCCTTCAAGCAGGAAATACTCCAGCGTTGCATATAAGTTGGTCTTTGTGTACCCAGGACATGTTCCTTTCAGAATCTTAACTGGCTGTCCATATTTCCAAGTTTTGCCACCCCGCTCTAGGAACTTATGAACCCTGACAACTATATTATGAGAAGATAACAAACATTAAAACAATACACTATACAGGTACAAAGAGAACCTCCAAGAAGACTAGTTCGTAAAGCACCAGGCCAAACACCATCGTTAGACATGACAAAACATCTAAAGAATACCGCTAGAGGAAAGCTTGAGTTCTTCAATATTTGATGGATCCACAAGATGAACAGGTTCATCAATGCCGTAATTTTCAATGTCATATCGATCATGCATTCGGAATACCCAATTCTTGTACTCCATTTCAAGAGTCTGAAGATTCAGTTGCTTTCCAGACACCATAATGTTTACATCTGTAGCAAACATTTTTATAATGTATTGATGCGTATAGATATGTAAAGTAGCACATTTATTTAACAATAACTCACCCTGCTCAACGCAAGCACCAAGATTTTTCAATGCCTTGGTGAAAGGATGATCTTCACATAAGTTCGTCTGAAAACAAAATCCAAGCAAGACTAAGGATAAACTGACCATGACTATCAAAATGATGAGTGGGAGACAAAATGTAGTCCTGAAGGACCCATTGCATCAATGTACATTGGTGCCTCTCCCTTTTTAACAGCACATTTTGGCTAGATATAATACCTTCACGGGTGTAGAAATGAAACCACCATCAGTATCTGCAATAGAAAGACGTTTTTACTTCCAAAATGTTATGTTGAGCATTTAAATGAATAATGCCTAAACCTGTCAGAATGCAAGCTTTAGCTTGTCCAGAACATATATACCAACGAAGCATATGACTCTCCTATAGCATCTTTTCAAGACTTGATAGTTATTTCCTATCTTCGGTCTTGGCTCCATAAAGGGCAACTTGTTCTGCAAAAAAAAAATTAACATTATCTAAATCCACTAATCATAAACAGCCTATTTGGATTTAGCTGTCTACCATCAAGGTTACACAGAATTCGTGAGAAAAAATGATGAAAGAATATAAAGTTCTCAGCCACACAAGCTTTCTTGTACATATCTAAATGAGTCAAACGGATAACAAGCCTTAAAACTTTTCATAGCAAGCAATAGAACAGTACAGATAGATGGAAATCAGGGGGTAGCCCTACCAGAGGAAATCGGGCCAACCCTGCCAATCCACACAAATGGTCAAAAGACGTAAATTCACCCATGCTCTCCAAGGGTTCTATGCTTTCCCTTACACCGTTGACCACTAACACATTAGCACACATACAAGGCTACTACCTGATACAAATACACAATAGACGAAATAGCACATAACACACAGACACTGCAAGCATTTTGCTGCAGCTGTAGCGCTCCCCTCCTCCTATGAGAGCATCATGCCCATAGTCCATAATCTGTTCCCCGTATGACAACCACCTTGCCTCAAGGAGACCAGAAACTGGTACTGGATGATGGAGCCAAATTCACAAGAGTTCTCACGATTAGAGCAATACATCCAATGAAGAACACTTCTAATTGCAGTCCTTTTCCCTGGCGCACCAGAAAGACATCTTCAGGAACCTTGAGAAGCTCTACATCATCACTGAGAATAATATGGCGCTCATGTTTATTCGTCCAAACCTCTGTAAGATCACTTAATTATCATAAAACTCTCATGCCAAAACCACAGACCATAGGTTACCTTAAGTAGAAAGAGTAACCAACTCACTAGATCAGGCAAGTAACGAACAAAAAGCCAGCTGTATAACAGCCTAACACCTCAAACAATAACCCACTGACCTTGTTATTAGCACAATATAGCTAACCTTTGTAATAGACCTTGCCACTAAGCCTCCTATCATCACCCCCCCCCCCCCCTGAAAAACCACCTTCTCCTCAAGGTGGAAAGTGGGAAGTTGTTAACTGATAACTGAAATCGGCATCCAGTAAAAGTCAGGACAGTCGGCCCAGTGTATAAGAACCTCAGGACTGTCAGATCATCTAGAACCTGTAATCAACGCAGATACGCCATCCACCAGTCTTCTTCTGCACTGGATGCATCAGACTAGAACGGGTGACTGACACATCATATTAGATTGTACTCAGCAGCTCCTTGACAATCTGCTCGATCTCGTTCCTTTGGCGATGGGAGTAGCGTTAAGGGCAGATATTCAGATGTGCCATGCCAGGCTTCAAGTGGGAAGCGGCCATTCCCTTGAAATCCTCCCTATACCAGTCTAACAATCAAGTGATTTCTAGATGAGTTTTGTCATTTCTCTCCTCCTCTGCTACCATATCATTTATCCTTGCCAGGTAACCGCCCACCCCTCCATTGAATGCTGTGCGTGGTTATCAGCAATACTGCAGTATGGCAGTGGTTAAGGGCACCCTGCATCCCCTTCTGTTCGAACTGGATAGAGAGCAAGGATTGCCTCCAAACCATGGATGTTGAAAGGTGAGAAGCCAGATCAAAAGTTGCATCCTATACAACG
Source organism: Limonium bicolor (assembly GCA_023374045.1). Taxonomy (NCBI): domain Eukaryota; kingdom Viridiplantae; phylum Streptophyta; class Magnoliopsida; order Caryophyllales; family Plumbaginaceae; genus Limonium; species Limonium bicolor. The sequence goes on along the minus strand of CM041776.1, from coordinate 328,732,278 downwards.
CAACCCAACCTACGACAAATCCCTTATCTGCGAACATGCTCATCATTTCCCTGCCATCACAATGAAAGTCGCAGCAAATATACTATTTTTACACATGATGCAGAATAATATACTACAAAAACTAATTTTTCAATTGCTGACAGAGATACAACATTATGGGTAGCCCCACTATCCACCAAGATTATAATTGTCCCCTTACTACCCCTATAAACTTGAAGGCTTGTTTGGTTCCAAGGCTTTGGGGCTCATGATTGTTGTCAACCTAACATCATATGAAGAGGTGGGTTGGAAGGACCCAGATTAAGATTCAGCAATGCTACTTGTACCCTCCTTCCACACCCCCACTCCAGTTCATTAATTGGTACCGTTCTTGGACCCCCTGCTAGTAATGTATAAAGTTTTAGGGATCGTCCACAACTTACCCCTGTGAGGCCAAGGCTGCTAATCCAAATAAGTAGCCAAATGACATCAATCCTGATGAAACTCGAGATCTGAATCAAGAGGCTGATTGGTGAATGTTGAACAGTCGTTATTAATCTGTCTGTATTCTGTCCATTTGTATTTCCCTGTAATTAGTTACTTATTAGACAGATTATTTAACTATTACATTTCCTAGGGATTGGGGTATTCCAACTGTCAAGAAATCCAAGCGTCTCATCCTTTATCTTCCCCCTAGAGTATTCTACCCCCTTGCATAAATATGTATTTGTTCTCTCAATAATAGACACACAATTCCTCTCATTTCTCCTCATGGTACAAAAACCTGTTTTTATTTCAGCAGCCAACCTTCTTTACTGTCCGGTTCAGCAGCCTTCATTAATGCTTCTTCTCATCTCTTCTAAATCAGCTTATCCTATCTTTAAAGACTTCATCATTGTTTCCTTCAACCTTTCAGCCTTCATTGCTGATTGACAACCTTCATCGTTGTTCCTTCACCTTTAACAGCCTTCATCGCTGTTTCTTTGTCTTCAACATCCTTACAACTATGTCGGTTGATTTCAATGTTACTTCCGCAACTCCCACAAATCCTCATAAAGGAGAGTTTCAAAATGTCCAGGCTTGGTACAAGCTTACCGGACAGAACCACCTCTTGTGGACTCAAGTTATCAAGGAATACCTCAAAGACAAAAGGAAATTGAGTCACTTAATTGATTCTCCACCAGCAAAGGAAGAACCCACTTTTTCAGCATGGGAGGAAACAGATTCTATGATTGCTTCTTGAATTTGGGATGCTATGGATCCAAATATAAGTGTCAACTGTATAGTCCTTGAGACAGTCAAAGAGGTGTGGGATTTCCTTCAAAGATCTTACTCTAAAAAGGCCGATGAGACGACCATCCAGGAGCTAACTGTTAGAGCAGTCAACACTTAACAAGGAACTCAATCCATTCAAGAGTATACCACAAACTTACAAAATTCATGGCAAGAGCTTGACCAAAGTCAACCATTGGGGATGAAATGTCCAGAAGATGCCACAAAATTCAAGGAGTTTGTGGAAAGAGATAGATTCTATGTCATCTTAGCTGGATTAAATCCTGATTATGATCAAGTTAAAGTACCGATTCTTTGCCAGAAAGGTAAGAGACTGTCACTACAGTCAAAGCTAAAGAAAAAATGAGATCTATCATGCTGAAGACCTCTGAACATTCTGCCTCTGCCCCTGCCCTTGTGGTCAAGAGGGTACAGGGGGTCTAAGGACAATCGTTGGTGCTCATATCGCAAAAATCTGGCCATAATCGGGATAGATGCTGGAAACTATACGGGAAACAACCCTTCAAGGACATGAAACAATAGTCCACTCGTCCTCAAGCTAACCTAGCGGCTGAATCTTTAAAGGAAACTGCAGAAACAACAGCAGAGTTAAGTGCAGCATATCTTGAGAAATTCAAGGCCTTTATGAAAACCCTTGAGAAACAACCAAATGGTAACTAATCAAGCAACTATTCTCTCTGTTTCTCAAGTAATCACTCGGTCTCCTTATGCCCTTTTCCAAAAACCATTTCCATAGCTATGATTCCACCACAAAACAAATTATTACAGCCAATGGTTCCCTTGCACCGGCTGCAGGACAAGGGACTGTTTACCTCTCAACGAACTTGGAACAAAAATCAGTTTTGCATGCTCCTATCTTATCTGTTAACCTAATGTCCATTTCAAAGCTAACCAAAGATTTTAATTGTTGCTATTTTCTCTCTTTCTAAGTGCATTCTGCAGGGCCTACACTCGGGGAGGAAGATTGGTCATGCTAAGGAAAGTATTTTCTGGAAGTGTTAGAGGAAAACCGAACTCAAGCCTTATCCACCACTACCACAAACAAAACCATCTGGTTGTTTCATCAAAAATCAGGCCACCCACCATTTAGCCTTCTTAAGCATATGTATTCTGAGTTGTTTCAAGGGAAAAAAAGGTGCTGATATTATTTGTGGGTTTCCTTTTCCTTGAGTAATACGAGAAGTGCATCCCCTTTTCAACTCATTCATAGTGATGTTTGGGGTCATGCTCCTTTGGAAACATTTCTGGTGCAAAATGGTACATTTCCTTCACTGCTAATTGTACTAGAACCACATGGGACCATCTCCTAAACACACAAATCTGAAGTTAGCAATATCATTCCCATCTTTTGCTCCATGATTCACAATCAATTCAATACAAAAGATCAAAAGTTTCAAACTGATAATGCCAAGGACTATTTCAACCACTCGTTGACACTTTTTTTCCAGAGTCACGGGATTATTCACGAATGCTACCATCCCACCAAAAGGGACACAAATGCTCTCAAATGCATCTTCCTTGGATATTCAGCAACTCAAAAGGGACACAAATGCTACCATCCCACCACAAAAAGAACCTATGTCACCACTGATGTCACTTTCGATGAGCCTAAACCCTTTTTTCCCAATCCTACTACTACAAGAGATGAGTCATCATCTTCCACCTTTGCGTCACTTCAACCTTTAAAATTGCCACCTCAAGATATCCTCCAACACCTAACTTGACCAACAATCCTAACACGACCATTGAGCAAACAAAAACCTCTACAACACCATTGCACAACACAGTTGAACAAACAGGCAATAATATGGATAAGAGAGAGCAGCTGAGCAAAAGATAGGATATAGAGTTTGAAATCAAAAGCTTGGGCAAGCTAAAATATTTTCTTGGAAATGTAGTGGCACGGTCTTCCAAAGGCAAATTCATCTCGCAGCAGAAATACATCACTGATTTGTTGCTGGAAACAGCAAAGGGTGGTTGTAAACCAGCTCGCACACCCATGGATTTTAACCATAAGCTTGAAACGACCCTTGATGATCCAGTTGTGGATAAAGGAACATATCAAAAATTGTGTGAAAAATTAATCTACTTGTCCCACACAAGACCAGGTATTGTTTATCATGTCTCAGTAATCAGCCAGTTTAAGCATGACGCTAGAAAATCTCATCTCGCAGCAGCTTACAGAATCTTTCACTATCTTAAGGGTAGTCCAGATGCTGACTACGCAAGATCAGTGGTAGATAGAAGAACTATCTCAAGATATTGTGTATTTTTTGCAGGAAATCCAGTAATATGATGAAGTAAGAGCATAATGTTGTTGCTAAATCATAAGCTGAATCTGAGTTTCATTCTCTTGCACAAGGTCTATGTGAACGACTATGACGCCAGATCATTCTAAATAATCTAAGAGTGAAGTGGAAAGGAGCTATGAAGCTAAAGTGCGACAACCAGTCAGCCATCAAGATAGCTAGAAATCCTGTTCAGCATGAAAAGACCAAGCATATTGAGACAGATAGACATTTCATTAGAGAAAAACTCAAACAAGGTAGTGTTGATTTGAGTGATATCTCTTCAGAGAAACAGACTGCAGATGTGCTAACAAAAGGTCTTCACAGCTTCCAATTTCATTAATTGGTTTCCAAGCTTGGAATGAATGACATACACCGTTCGGCTTGAGAGGGAGTGTTGAACAGTCGTTATTAATTTGTCTGTATTCTGTCCATTTGTAATTCCCTCTAATTAGTTACTTATTAGACAGATTATTTAATTATTATGTTTCCTAGGTAGTGGGGTATTCCAACAGTTAAAAAACCTAACCGTCTCATCCTTTATTTTTCCCTAGAGTATTCTACCCCCTTGTATAAATATGTATTTGTCCTCTCAATAACAGACACACATCGTCCACAACTTACCCCTATGAGGCCAAGCCTGTTAATCCAAATAAGTAGCCAAAAGACATCAATCCTTATGAGACTTGAGATCTGAGTCAACAGGCTGATTGGTGAACTTGTAGATGGGCCTAGAAACAAGTCGAGAGGTGCAAAGGCCAATGAGCAAATGGGCTTAGAAAGAAGTATAGTCATTGTGCTTGTAGGCCATGGTAAAGTAGGGTTGCCCCTCATCCAAGCTGTGTTCCTTGCCAAAATATCAATGGAGGACCATCTATAAGGGAGCACTTGAAAAGCAGTTGCTCTTACCCCTTACCCGAGCAACTCCTTGTCTGTTATTTAAAGGAATAGTGGATGTTGGGAATATGGAGAATATCATATGGATGAGAACTCTTAAGGTTTAGGTTGGGCTTCCAAGAAATACACAGGCTTGTTCTGATTTATCCTTATTCTGTCCTATTTCCCACTGTCTACTATTTTGCAAGTGTGTATCCATTGCCTTGGTCATATATCAATAAACAAGTGGTATATTGTGGTTTGGGAGGCTCTAGCTATTGGGTTCGCATCAAACTCACCCACCCTCTTTGAGGGTTCAACGTTTTTCCTTCAATAGCTAAACACTCACACACATCAGCATATACACTTGGTTACTGCTTGATATATAAGTACAAGAGATGAATTAGTTTAAAACTGACAAAACACAAAATTCTACAAGTATAGACAAGGCCGCCCCAGATCCCATATTTGGTTTCATCAGAAAAGCCTAAAAAACAACTTTTATGGCCCTAAATCTCTAAATGCAAACACTGCCTAAAAGTGTGCATTGTGATGAAACAGAATTAAAGGATAAGTTGGAGTCAGATAGCACAGATTGTCTTGTGCTCATAAAAAATTAAATGTTGTTCCAGGATGAAAGGAACATTCTCTCCTATAGATGAAACAAGATAAGTAGCCATGTCAATACTATAGCATAGAAGACACGAACACTATTGTGTGTAGAGTTGCACAGAAACATCCAACTGATATCAAATGTCACAATTAATCATCCACACAAATTCCTGCACAATCAGATTAAAGAGCTAGAACTCAAAACACACATCTACAAAGTACACTAATATCCTATTTGATACGGTACAGCTTTTCCTCTCCAATTAATCCTCCAAAGAGGCAAACAAAGTTCCGATTACAATACCCTGATTCCTTCCCTAATCGCCTAGCCGGCCTTATAAACTAGTTTAAGGTCTCAATTACTAATAAACCTCTATCTTGTATAATAAAGCCTATGGTACCCCTACTCCTAACATCTTTCCCCCCTAAACCACCACCTTGTACTCAAGGTGTGAAGGATGTAATTATTCTCATTCCAGCAGTAGCAGTAGTAATAAGGATCCAAACTAGTCGCACTGGACTTCCCTAAGAGGCTTGTTGCTGGGAGTACAAGTGGAGGACAAGGCAATGATCCAATTTGTTTGATTGTTCATAAATTGTCAAGAGCAGTGACCATTGAGGACGTATGTATTGTGGCGAACACAAGAGCCAGTATTAGTGTCTTTTCTCTTCTCTGTTTCCATCCGTTTCGTCTTTTTCAATCGATTGAACCTACTCTTCCTCAATCTTCTTGCAGTCCCCCATTTGTTAGGACTGTGTAGTTATTCCTTAGAAAGTCAAAAGGGTATCTTGACCGTTAGTTGCTATGTAGTTATTATCAAAGAAGTAATTAGTGGGGATATTAATTAGGAAGTCCTAGGGGTTTTTACTATTAATATTTATTGTCTAGTATTTATTGTGATTGAATAGCTTTTATTATTAGTTTGAATAGGATTAGAATCATAGCATTTATTATTAGTTTGAATAGGATTACGATCTTAGCATTCATTAGGATAGATATTATCGTTAGTATTTATTGTAAGTTTGAATAGCATTAATTAATAGTTTGAATAGGAATAGGATTTTGGCTATTATGTTAGTATAAATAAGGGTTGGGGATTGTAAGCAAAGGCATCGATGAATTGGAAGTATTTTGACCTCTTTAAGAGGATATTGGCCACTTCGGTGGAGTTGCTTAGCTAGATAGGGTTTGATCCTATCAATTGGTATCAGAGCCCATTCTTGGGCAGTGGGAGGTTTCAAAAGTAGAACAAATGGAAGTTAGAGAGTCTGTGATTGAGATCCTTAAGAGTATACAACGAGATCTAAGCTTTTTAGATCAAGCCTGGAAGTAGTGAAAAAACAGTTGGGAGGGACGATCGACGTAGCGAAGCAGGGGGAGTTAAAGAAAATGGACAAGGAAGAGTTAAGAGACCTGATTGACATGGAAGCGGGGTTAAGTACTTCAGTTGTGAAGTAAACAAAATTTTCATGGACGAAAGAGGAGACAGCAATTCAAGGGTCCAAGGCACGGAAGGGAAAGAAGAGGCAGGAGAAGTTGGAAGGGAAGAATGGCAGGGGGAATCGTCTCATTCCTGCTGCTTTGTCCGGGTGGAAACTAGGGATTCCATAAAGAAGAGACAACAGAGAAACCAATCTGAGAAAAGAAAAAGGCAGCGCCAGATTTAAGGCTGAAGAAGAAGAAGAAAAGAAAATGGTCATACTGGGGATTGGTGGTGTTCTGGCTCCAACCCGCTGTTCAGAAGCAACAATTTGTGAACCTAAAATCCTTCCCAAAACATTCAGAAGTTCATCAGCCGCTATCAGAAAGCAGCATATATTCCAGTCATCTAAAGTACGAAGGAGGAAGAAGTTGCACAGAAAATTGAATAAGTCACACAGAAGGTTGGAAAACAAATCGGTTTCTATTCGAGTCAAACGAAGACCTGGTAGCAAGACGAAGATCCTCAGGAGGCTCTTATTCTTTGGCAGGACAGTCCACCGTCTGATGTGGCATGGGAAGAAGTGGCTGCTATTCAACAACTTCTTTCTTTCCACCTTGAGGACAAAGTGGATGTGCAACGGGGGACTGATGTTAGGACTGTGTAGTTATTCCTTAGGAAGTCAAAAGGGTATCTTGACCGTTAGTTGCTATGTAGTTATTATCAAAGCAGTGATTAGTGGGGATATTCATTAGGAAGTCCTAAGGGTTTTTACTATTAGTATTGATTGTCTAGTATTTATTGTGATTGAATAGCTTTTATCATTAGTTTGGATAGGTTTAGAAACTTAGCATTTATTATTAGTTTGAATAGGATTACAATCTTAGCATTTATTAGGATAGATATTGTTGTTAGTATTTATTGTAAGTTTGAATAGGATTAGGATTTTGGCTATTATGTTAGTATAAATAAGGGTTGGGGGTTGTAAGCAAAGGCATCGATGAATTGAAAGTATTTTGGCCTCTTTGAGAGGATATTGGCCACTTCGGTGGAGTTACTTAGCTAGATAGGGTTTGATCCTATCACCATTCACCTATCAGGAATGTCCAGTGAAGACGGGGTTTACTCATCCTTTCATTACCCTCCATTCCGTCTTTTTACTACAAGCAGCTCTTCCTGCATCCTATTTCCTAATGCGCGGGGTGAACAGGCAAAGGAAGGCAGTGTTGTGACTTCAAACTCACCTGGGGAAGATCGATGATCGACGGGCGAAGGGATTTTGTCTAGGGAAATGAGCGATAGAAAAGGCCAGCAAACTTGGGGATGCAAATTTTGAGTTAGGGTTAATATTTTCCCTAATTCGTCCAAATCGAATCCCAAATCCATTGGACGTCCTCCTCACTCTTTTCCTTCGCTTTAACCTTTTCCTTCTTTCCAACGATGAGTCTTTGCCTCATTCTTTTCTTGGCTTCCGTCAAACCTGATGTGCAGATGAATTGGGGATAAGGAATTCTTTTTCTTGTTGCGCTTGCTGTCGCTGTCTCTGGACTACCAATTCTGGATTCTTGCGGAAATAGGGAAAACAGTTAAGAGCAATTGCTGGAGCGCAGTGAACTGAAGCAATCTTTCTTGATTTTGATTTCTTTCTTCTCACCTCCATCTCCATATTTGCCTGATTGAATATTACTCGTCCTCAGTGAATGATCTCCCTCTTCCTCTTGAAATTTCACCTCCTTGTTGCCTTACCGAAACAACTTGTGCTAGATGACCAACCATAATAGATAACTTTTGGAGTTTCCCGGTAAGCTCTGACAACTGAGCATTGATTATATCTTGTTCCTTCTCCATTACTTCTGTGTTGACAATGGTCGAAACCATTCAAGCCCTTGGCCAAGAAGATTGGCTCTGATACCAATGATACAGTACAACCTTTCCTCTCCATGTAATCCTTCAAAGAGGCCAAGAAAGTTCTGATTACAATACCCTAATTGCTTCCCTAATCCCCTAGCTGACCTTATATACTAGTTTAAGGTCTCAATTACTAATAAACCCCCAAATTACTAATAAACCCATAAGATTATGAATTTGTCACAAACAGATAATTGGGTTCCAACACCCTTACCAGATAAATTTTATTCATGCAAAATAAATCTTAACTCATCAGGTAATTATTCCTTATTGTATATGGCCTACAACTTCATTTTCAGCACAACGTGATTGATGATCAATGTTTTCCACCTTATTGACATCTCTTTATATGTCATGGGGGCTTATCTCGTTCTACTGTCAAACTCATTATATATGCACCACATGAGAGCAATAAGCTCGCTCTTCTTACACACTTCTTGATAAAATAAGTAGAGAAAAACATGGGAAGAGAAACAGGATAAGAAGGCCTTGTTATCAATTCAGTGCATCCAAAAAAATGAACCAATCTTAGGCAACTACGAAGTGAAAAATAAGAAATTAACTTTAAATAACAAAACAGGTAAAAGGCACAACAGCAGTGATAGATCTAGCTATTTCGATATGATCTTCATGAAAGAGAATTACACTAACCCACTGAGCCTCAGTAAGTAGACGACCCAGCCAACGGACATATACATGGCTGAAGTTGTCAGACTTATACAACTTGAAGCTTTCATTCTTCAAGATATTCTCAATACCTTCTTTTCCCTGGAAGATCAATTTGTTATGAAGCATCTTTCATAGACCAGATAAACTGTTCACATAAGTCCACGATAGTAATAACCATTTAACATCTTTATACCTTAATTGCAGGAAAATAAACGCACTTCAAACAGGCATTTGCTTCCATAGGACCTTGCGCACCTGGAAATAATGGATTAGAAACACAATTACAGTTGGGCAAAGATTCAGCACCGAGGCAATGGGTAAATGAGGTTATGGAAAAGTTTAAAATAAAACAGACAAACAAATAGTTTGATGCCCCAGAGACGTAATACAAGATGAGCCTTCATTTTATGTATAGAATACGTAAAGTGAGTGCTCAGTTTCTTCCCAAGTTTTGAGAGTTATCCTACAGAGGACTTGGGAAAAGTCGAAGATCAGTACACTCACCAAGTTTACTTTGTTGCGTTCTATCCTCGTCCATTGAAAAATGAAGTTGCAGAACAAATTCTGGACCATTGGAGGAATGTAGGTTCATTGTTGCGACTTGACCACCTTCAAGTTCGGCCAAATTTACCCCATTCACCTGCAAGATTGATAGATTTTACTGCTTCAACTAGATCAATTGAGAAAACGTTCACATTAGAGCATGATATCACATTACAAAACAGCTCTCACAGCGGAAGAAATTGTCTGGGAAAGTGTTGAGGCGCATGTCAAATGTAGCCTCTAGGGGGCAGCCAAGTAAAGAGGACCCTAATAAATAATTAGAGCAGGGATGCTGAAATTATATTGTTTGTACCACAGAAAAAAGAACTTGATGCCTTTCAAATACATGGCAGTACTTATCCAAGTATTTCTATGGTTGTGACAGATTACAGAAATTCAATTACCAAGAGCTTATCTGCCACACTCATAAACAGCCATTATATTGATAAAATGCTCCTAAGCGCCCACTTTTACAACATAAACGAGGGAAATGACAAAATAACCAAGATATGAAGAACTAACATAAGAGAGTACATAATCAGGAATTTCGGACCTCACAAAGCATTGCTTTGCCTAACATGGAGGAGACCCAGCCTATCCACAAAAATGGTCGAACAGAATAAAGTTATTCAGTAATCCTAAAATTGCTTATACCCTTTCATTTACAGCCAACAAAAGAGAACAATAGCTGGGGCAAGGAGTCTCCCACTATTCTCAAACTGCCCACGGCCACCAAAAATGTGGTTTCAACAGTTCGTATATATAGTCTTTCTCTTCCTTTTGACCTCCATCTGAAACTACCTTCCCCTCAGAGACCCAATCTTCGATGTCCCAAAGCACATGCTAGAACTCCTTTTACCCTTATTTCTACACCTGTCCTGACCTTTACCCCAGACTTACATACCCTTGCTCTCGCACCTACACCGGGCATTGGGATGGTGTGTCCCTTCCGTTGGACACCCTAGCAACCCTTCCCTACTTCTCAGAACACCCGGGGCCTAGGAACTGAGGTGTGCCCTAACATATTTGACACCAACCTCAGGCATAGAGATGGTGCACGCTTCCAGGCGACGACCTAACTCAATGACACTCCATCTTGATTCATGTTATGGGTTGCGCTTGTTTTACGCTGGCCTTCACCCGCCTAGCCTTTCATATATATTTTGAAATATTCTCTTTAATATTTAACTCCAAGTTAAATAACATCCTCTAAACTATAATAATATTCTTCATTTAATCAAATACCCCAACCCCATTAACATGGTACTATCGTCACACAGCTTGTGGTTGGAAGAATACACCAACCCCACTAACATGATACTATCGTCACACAGCTTGTGGTTGGAAGAATACAACAGACTTTACATCGTTGATAAAGAGATGACAGAAATATGATGCTAAGTCATCATGTACAAGGAAGTAAATGCTTCTTCTTATGCTACTTTATAACCTGGTTGCTAGTTCATGGCATGATTCTTACCGTGGACAGATGAATGATTTGAGGTGTCACTAGCATCAATATAGAGGAAATAGCAAAATATTCAAATTAGTCCAAAAGGTAAGAAAATGGAGATATAACTCAGCAGTTTGGGCTCCTCCTGATTTGAACAGCCTCATTACTTTAGAATATTGGCTTTCTAAGCTCAAGAAATTAGAAAGGGTATCTGCTTCCTAGAACTATACTTAGGATGCCGATAGAAGAAACCCATCAATATGACACAAGACTATGCAGCTTATATTCATCTAGTCTTTGTCAATCAACAATAGTGCCAACAAATATGCATTCCAGATTTCACTCAACAAGGAATATAATAAATTGAAAAGGATAGATCATAGAAACCTGGAAGGTTACAATAGTCCTAGTAGTCCCTCCAGCTGAGTCGTCACTCTGAAAAAATCGAAGTAACATGAAACTGATTAGCTTCAACTTATAGAGATAGGTAGTGAACATCAAGAGGAAGAAAGATTCCTGTAATGCATCATCGTATATTATGATACTTCTCAGAATTATATAAAATGCATGTAGCTTATCAAGTTGCAATAATATCATTTTTGTCCAGCATGCATTTCGCAAGGAAAAATGAAATGGAATCAGGAGTTGCAAGAAGTCTATTTAAATGCTGGATGGACAGGAGTGCACAGGCAACATTTCATCAGTAATGGCAAGATTGCCAGCTAAATCGTATAACAGTATTTTCCAAATAAAGAAGGATACACTTGCATCCATAGTTTGTCAATAGTGAAAGGAACTTATGAAAGAACTCTAGCATTGAAGAGATGCAATCAATCCAGAGCAAACATAAACAATTAATAGCCTGATAACAAACTAGTGTTGTCGCATCTGAAGCGTCAAGTTTCATAAGATTCATATTATACCTAATCCAGCAAATTTTGAGCATAATTCATTGATCAAGGGAAAATAGATGTTTAAACAACTAATTAGTTCCGAAAAAACAAATGGAATACACACAAAATTCACTAGGACGGATGTATATTGTGAGAGTAGTGTACGGTTTAGGTTTACCTGAATGAATGGAAAATAGATGTCCTTTATCCGGCTCGGTAGTAATTTGTCAGGCACTTTATACACATGGTCAAATACCTCAACCTGCGAAAGTTAATGTAAGAGTCAATCTTGTTGTATCATGACATAAATACAAAGATTTGGTCCTTTATCTACCAACCATGCTGCCTTCACAACATGAGTTACTGATCTTATATTTTGGATAATACAGGCAGTTAGTATAAAACTTGCAATCTAGACGATAACTGTGAGTAATCAGCCAACATCAAATTTACTATATAGGGTCATTTGCATGTCTGATTGCAATATGTCAGCCCTACAATTTATCATTGGGTGGAGCAACCCTGGAAAGACTCCTTGGAAAATTTTATCTAGTGGTTCAGGTTTTCTATCTCCTATTTCATTTTGCTTGGGGATCATCTTTTGTTTACTTTTCCCTTAGTTTAAATGAGATGGCAGGCAAAGTTAGTTCAGGCTGGACACTCAAGTTTACTACCAGAGCTTGTGTGCCGCCCATCTTTTAGTCATTCCTTTGTTTATTTGTCAATATATGTTCTTTATTTTTCCTAAATGTACAATATGATATCCTTACCTTGCATCAATAAGTAGTAATTGGTACTAAGCAAACAAAACAGAATAAAGGGACATGCTATATCTAAAAGCGTACATAAGACATAAAAAGGCATAATAAGTGATATGCTGTTATTTTATGCAAATTTTACTGCTGAAACCTCTTGTCTTTATTACCATTTCCCCGGATTTCGTATTTAACTGAAGACCAATTTTATATCTAAAAGAAACTGTTGAAATAAGTTATTTGAAGTTTAAATGACTTGGGATGTATTTATAGGAATTTGGTATTTTGTGAAGGAGGTAAATAATTTAAATGCTTACAATAATTCCATGTTTACGTGCAGGTAGCTCCAAAAGTTATTGATGAAGCGAGTTAGTTGAAGACAGTAGCTCTAGAGTCTTCCAAAATTTATTGATGACGGAAGTAAATTGAAGAGTGTAACTTAAATTCTGAATTAACTAAAGGGCCTTCATTTACTTCACGAAACTGAAGTAAATTAAAATAAGTCGTCCAGGAGCAAGCAAAGAGTCTTCAATTAAACTTATAAATAAGGAAGACTTTGGCTGAGAAAGACGTCCACTCATCCATCAATCCAACCATCAATCCATCCACACAACAGCAGTTCACTTCTATTTTTAGCTTTAGCTTTAGGTTTAGTTTTTATTTTATTTTTTTGTCTCTCGCAAAGAAGAACACAAGCAACCACAAGAATTCTTCTCCTCCACCATCATTTTCAACCTTCCATCCTGCAGATTTGAGTTCTTGATAGAAAAATATTTCGGGAGTTCTCTCTTCTCTATAGGATGAATTGTAGATTTGTTTTCTCTGTCAATTTCTTGAATATGTCTGGCTGAAAGGATTCGACCATGGGGAATAGTTGTTGAAATCTGGATATGATTTAGTTTTATATTTTGCAGTTTAAATTCGAGAAGTATATGAATTGTTTTAGATTGAGAATGATTCTTTGCGCTATTCGATTAATCTCGAGAATTAGATGAATTGTTTTACAAATCCTTTTACAAACTGATCGGTGAGTATTAGAAAAGTCTTTCTAATCTAAAAATCTGTGGAGAATTAAATCGGATAGATTAGGTTTTCCTTCAGATGCTAAAAATTCTTTGAGCGTAATCCACCTATTCGTGTTTTACTTGTTTCTATATTAGAACTCGCAAGTTCTGTTAGGTGTGTTTTTCTGTGGCTAGGATTTAGTCTTGAAAAGAAAATTAAAGAATTCACCAATCCATATCTCGAGTTAAAACTGTAGAATTTACTACATCTATCCAGGGGAAAAAAACTTGAACCCAGGGTTCCGCTTTAATTATCTAATTTAATCTTTTTATTTAATTGTCATTTACTTATTTTTCACATTAGTTTGATTTTCAAAACGACAAAAACAACCCCTTTTAATTTCCAGATTCTCTAGGATTAGATTAATTACTAAGTCCCCGTGAATTCGACCCCGGTAGCTTCTAGCTTACTATACTCTTTGGCCGGGATTTTTTTTGCAACCCGTGGGCTTTTGATTAATTAATTACTAGGTTAATTTTCTTAGTTTTTAGTTTATCAATAAGGATACTTGAAAAGAAATAAGAACATCTCATATAAACTCTGTGCAAGTTGAACCTCATTAATCATCTTACAACAGATACAGAAGTATGCATATCGATGTTAGAAAATCCATAGACCTTCATAACATACCCTAGTAAAGCTCCTTTGGCAAGGGCCAAGCACATCACCCAAGAAAGAATCTATGACATCACTATCACTCTGAAATAATACAAAAAAACAACATAATTAGTAAAAGATAGTACCAGTTGCTCATAAACTCATGTGACACTGTCATGCCATGAATCTGAATAATGTATAGGTTTAGCATAATAGAATTCAAGTACAGATTTAAAAAATAAATAAAATAAAATAAAAATAAACCTGAGTGGAGCTTAATAGTTTCCAGCAGAAGTCGCCCTTCTCATGTAAGGTGCCGTAACCAAAATGTAGCATATAAATGTCATTGGACTCTTTTGTTTTGGAAGAGACCAAAGTGTGCCTACAATTCAGAGTGCACAACTTAAGATGTACTCATACAAATATAACATCAATGAGACAACTCTACCCACTTCTCATACCTTCCTAGGTGCAGAGAAGCCTTGTATCCACCATAGCCCAATTTTGCTAAAATAGACTGTAAAAATCAAAGAAAGAGAACAATACATATATAGCTTCTCTGATAGAATGCACAAAATAAACAAACATGACTCATAAGCCAGATTTAACCTAAGAAAATTACAAGAAATGCATTTTACCTTAAAGTAAGGCGGACGACCTCTAGGAGCTGTGCCTCTAGATAATGTATCAAGGTTAGGGATTGGACTTCCCCTAACAGCCCCACATCAGTGTTGAAGCAAAAAAAAAGAAAAAGGTAAGACATATCATTGGAACATTAAGCTCTCAAGTATATTGGCATTCTTCAACCAGAGTGCGGGCAACATGGGCAAGGACACTAGTAAATTGGAAGACAACTAGTTGGAGTTAGGAAGAACGGAGAGAAAGAAATCAAGAAAGTAGAGATATAATTGCAAAAGAAACTCCCCAAAAGGGGCCCTCCCCGACAGAGATGTAACAACTACCTATAAAGGCAAGTTACCCAAGCAATAGCTGAACTAAAACAATCCATGTCCCACTCAATCCTCCTTAGCTCCTATTTATAGTACTCTACTAACAGCAGCCTTATTCCCCTTTCCAATTATGCCCTTCCTCAATTCATGATACTATCGATAATACTACTAACAACTGTTGGATTTATTGAAATGTCTTTTAAGTGTTTTTTAGACATTATAAGGCCCATCGGCTAACACCCACTTATGTTCATAGGTGCATACTATTATGATGTTTCTCTTTAGGGCTCAGTTCTGCCTCTCCAAAAAACCACAGCAGCTATACCAAACAAATATAAGTTACCCTTGTAGGCATATCCTCTTACAAAAGAATAGTCCTCGCTTTTCTTCTTATTACTAATTTATACTCAGCTTCTAAGTTTTTCACCCGTGTATCATTCGTCACTTCCATAGGCCTAAATGATGCACATTTGTGTAAAATGATACTCCAAAATCTAAGTAGAAAAGGTATTTACCATTTCACATAGGAATTCACGCCGCATTCGTTTATTCCATCACCTGTGTCAAGTATAGAAATGCAGTCTTCATTGACATCCAAACTGCAAGATGAGTTAAGCAGCGAGCAAGTCAGCAATTGACATACCAGCAGGATTGGCAAAGAATGATAAAAAGAAAACAAACATAGGTCATGACAGAAGGAATTGTATTGGACTTACTACTTAACTAGTGTCGGATCAAAAATGTTACCAATATCAAAAGGTGCACAGCAAAAAGGCAAGTAATTATTGCAATTAGAAGCAAACAGAGCTACAACCATAGATTGAGCTTCCAAATTCTTACACAGCAATTGAGGTGCGTGTGTGAGATGCATCTTATTATCCAACATCAATAATATTAGAGGCCTTCAAGTGGAATACAAGCTAGCGAGTCACTCCAAACACTAAATGGTCTTAAAATAAAAACTTGCGAGACCTAATTACACTTTTGTCTGTGGGAATCGCCTATGGTCTTTTCTTGTTGGTGTTCTCAAATTTAGTGTCCGCTTTAGATGCCAACCGAACGGATCATACACTTATTTTGGGCCCAAAGTCAGTAAGCCACTTGATTTGGTTGGAATGTTCAGAATACACTTTCTCCCTGAACTGAACCCAATAACAAGAAGTCGACACTCATTTCACTAGAGCAAAACACCATGCTATATAGTGAGAGAGTGCAAGATGGTAGTGACAGCTAGGAAACACTTGAAAGCTATCCTAAATACCCCACATTCCCCCAAAAGACTACAGAACCTAATCTACAACAATAACAATGATTATTATCCAAGTCATACAATTTGCAAGGAGCATGTGAAAAGGATGTTTTGCACATGGATTTTTAACCAAAGAGAAGTAGAAGAAAGAAAGCATCGTGATGAGACGATTTGCAAGAAAACATCTTCTTACCTAACCAATCTTTTATTTTGACGAGAGCATACTGCACAGATTGACTTATCCTGTTAATAAGGACGGTTAGCATATAAATATACAGCATGGCACACACAACTCAGACACAAAGTAACAAGATGCTTACGATTAACTCTGCCAAAGCAGACTCTGTATCGTACTTATGTCGGCTCTCGTAGAACAAGCCTGCATCCGGTGTTAAATCCCTCTGACTCTGTAAACACACCAACAGAATGAAAGAAAGCTAAGGGATACGTTATCTCTTGAGATATAATAAAACACGAATCTACCAAGCTTGTGTCCGTGAATCACAAACCTGAGTAGCAGAAGGCACGACATCCTAGACAAAAAAAAAAAACGGGATTAGTTACTACTGAGTTTAATAAAATCAATTGTTTGGATATTCATTCATAATAAAACCGCGCAACAACTGACTTACAGTAAAAAAACATTAAACCCTAATGGTCCGATCAATAAGCATGGTCAGTGTATCATCAAAACCCAGGGGCCAAACTTTTCCAAGATGTGAACCAAAACATAAAGATTTGAACATGTTGATCTAGTAGATGCTTCAATTTCAGAAATTGGACCACCATCGCCTTGCATGTTATGTCTATATCGCCAGCTAAGAGGTTAACAGAGACCACAAATCCAGTAGAAGTTAGAACTTTCTTATCCTCGTACAGTGCCAAGAATCATTCGTCGTTGTTCGTGCACGTGAGCGATAAACTTCCACGGACAATCCGCGCATAAAAAGATAACTGAATTTCATTTATGCAAGGTTGATCGTTTCACTGGACTATACGTGGCAGAATGTCCGCACATCATCATAGAAGGTAAAATAAAATAAAGGCGTCAATCGAACAAGTGGCAGACATACCAGTACTAAATTTAAATAATCTAGTAACCAGCGCTATGACTACTCTAAGGTAGAGTAAACGGTTATTTAATAAGGTAATCAAGGGAGTACAAATCATCAATTGGGATAAAAGGAAGCATTTCGACTCACAGTTTGACTGAGGAGATAGCATTTAGAGGGCTCCAAATTCTTGAATGTAGTACATCCAGCAACCATCCATTCGCCGACAAGATAAACATCTTTCCCGCGCCACCACATCTTTCTCCTCCTTTTCATCATCGCCGGCTCAAGTCGACTCTTCTCTAGAGCGGAGTTGAACTTCTCTTTAACTCTGTCCAGCACATTAGAAACCGGCATGTCTCTCGGCGGATTACGAACCCTCAAACCAAGTGCTGCTCCATCTGATAAGACGACCTTGAAGTTGTACATCTTGTCGACCCAGCCACCTCCGTTTCTTCCACGGACGGAGCTTGGTCCTGCCCTGGCGGCAGTTAGTCGCTCAGTGCGGCGTCTCTTCGCCTCCATCGCTGCGGGCAAACTGAACCAGAGGGTGATCAGAGAGGGAAATGAGGAAGAAATTGATTGTGGAAAGCAATCTAAATAATCGGTAGTGCACGCAGAGGAGAGAAAACATATTAAAAATATTCATTAATATTTGTCATTTTATGATGTGATTCTTGTTCAAAAATATCTGTGATTCTAGCTTTTTGACACACTTTTTTCCACTTTTACCTCTACTATTCAATATAAAAGTAATTATTATCTAAATGGAAAAGTAAAAAGTAGGGGCACATGCGTCATTGTCCTACTTTTCTTAATAAGTGTGCAAGTTTCTAAAATGACAGTTATTGTTGAACGGAGGGAGTACGATTCTTCTTCGATTCTAGGTTCTGCTTTTTCGGATGTGAGTTACGCAAGAAATGAAAATACTGTGGATCGCTTGCATACATATCGTCTCTGGGAAGGAAGAGCACTGACGCAGAGTGTGATAGTGAAAAAAATTCTGAAATAACCTTTCAAAACAAAAAATATACCCATATTAACTCCCTCCTAAACTAATTCCTAAAATAATTCTCCGGGTGAAAGCGTCTTTTCAAGAGACGATTTTCTCAATTATAAATTTAGAAATCGTCTCTTAAAAAGACGTTTTCTCAAAACCCCGCGCCACATCGGCACTGACTCACGGAGACGGAGAGCAAGGATAAATCGTCTCTTGCAAATTTACAGAAGACAATTTCTCCTTTCTACGATGTGCGCGAGAAAACCCGAGAAAGAAATAGTATTACTAATGAAATTGTCTTTTGTAAAGACGATTTCCCGGGTTCCAGTACTTAGCCGAAATTTTTCCCTTTTCCTTCCTCATTTCCATTTCCCCTCTGTTGACAACATCGGCTCCCCAGCGCAGCAGCAGACAGAGACACCATCGCCCCACCTCCGCCTCAAGCTCACCGGAACGTCGCCGCCGCCCCTGCTCTCCGGCGCCGCCCACCTGCAAGGAGAAGAAGGATCAGTTTCAACACTTACATCAACTGTTAAGGTAATCTCTAACCCTATAAAATTAGGAATTGTTAGAAAATTAGGGATTCTTAATTAATTGTTAAATTAGTAACTTATTATATGTGGTTGTGTGTTAAATTGTAGTGGTAATTGATTATTTGTGAAATTCAAGTTATAATTGATTTGTGAAATTTTGGTGAATATGGATTGTTTGTGAAATATGGAAATTTTAGAATTTTGTGAAATTAGTGAATGTTGGAAAGTTGTGGATGTTTGTGAGATTGAAATCATAATTAATTGTTTGAATTGTTGTATAAAATTATATGTATTTGATAATGTTGGATTATAGTGTTAGTTGCTTAATCTTAGTGTTTTATTAATTATGGTGTTAGTTCATTATTGTCGGCTTTTTGTTATGGTCATTGTGTCTGCAATCAGCCGAATGTTGAGAATAGTGTATTAAATTTGTGATTATTCGATGGTGTTATCAAATAGGTGGTTATGTCCTCCTTTATCCAGTTCTTGTGTCGTGTTAGTGGCAAAATAGTGCATGGGGTACATGGAGCTGATTACAAGGGTGGAAAGAGGAAGCTTATTTTGGTTAGTGTCGACACCAATCATGAGCAACTTATTGCTCAGATTGGTAATCGTTTCGGCATCAATATGTGCACCCACGAAGTGAAGGTGTCACAACGAATGGGCCAGATAATGACAGCACTACAAAGTGGACAGCCATACCCCTTGAGGACGATGAGGATGTTCAAAATGCAATGTTATACTGTCGGGGTGAAGGGCCACGAGATATATTCTACGATTTGTATGTTGAAGTACAAGAAAACCGACAAACACTTCTCACCTCCTCATCCTATCAACACCAAGGCCCTCCAAGCTTCACACCACCTGAAAACCAAACCCCTCTGCCTTCTTCATATTCACTACACCAAACACAGATCATCACAAACACTTCTCTTCTATTCAATGCTACTCTTCAAGATCAAACCTCTTTACAAACACAAACACAAACCCATTCCTCATACCCAACACCAGTTGAAGATCATCTCCAACACGACATTGATGATGATTTTGGACACTTTGACTATGTCGGCGACTTGCGGGAAGACTTCGAGGAGGATGAGATGGAAGGGCTTGGAGGTGGTTCATCCGACGATGACGATGATGACAATGATGGTGCTGATGATGCCACACCGGCTGATGAAGCTACTGTTGTGGTCACTACAACACCGGGGACGGTGATGCTTCTCTCGTCCATCCATACCCGTTCTACAACGCAGGTGGTGGAGAAAATGCAGAGATGGAGACAGTCGGCCAACTCTCACCATGTTACCAGATTTGACGGGCCCAGAAAGTTGTTCGAAATCACCACTACCACCAGATCATCAGCTTATGGATTCAAGGGTGGCAATCGACACACCGTTAGGCTGATAGATGGTCACTATACTTGCCAAAAATGGCAAACGTACAGGATCCCATGCTCACATGCCAGCGCAGCAGCTGCTTTGATACACATGGACATTACCACTCTTATGGGTCGTGGTATACTTGGCAGAAGCAGCTCGATGTGTACAGCCGACTTTTTGTCCCATTCGGGGATCAGCACTCGTGGCCTCCATCAGACTTTCCCATCATTCTTCCTGACCCATCTCGTGTGCGTGGAAAGGGAAGACCAAGATCAACTCGTATTCGTAATGAGATGGATCTGAAGGAGTCGGCGATGAAGACTAGGTGCACTAGGTGTGAGCAGAAGGGTCATAATAAGAGGAGGTGTCCTAATAGAAGTGGTTCTTAGAGTTTTTTTTGTATTGTAGTTGATTACTTTTGTACTTAAATTTGTTTGTTAGACGTCAACTTTGGTTTGTATGGCTCGTAGAGTATTAATGCAATGTTTCTTATGTTATAAAAGTTGCATATTTTTTCTTAAATACAAGCTTTTAATATGGTTGAATATTTGTTATTTAATATTCAGTTACCCATGGATCCCGGTCCACCCCCTGGTTCCATACTTAGACACCAGCGTAGTCATAGATATAGGTTTATCTGGGATGGGAATGAGTACCACTACCAGGTGCTACACTGTCGCCGCTTTGAGTCTAGTTTACGACGTGGCAGGCATGTTCGTTACGATGAGAGGATGTTCCCATATTAGAGGCCTCAAGATTCATCGGGATAGCCAGTCTAGAGTTCATCTCCTTGGGCTGGCATCTGATCACTGCACTGGTCGAGCGATGGCGTCGAGAGACGCATACTTTCCATATGCCAACAGGAGAGACAACCATCACACTGGAGGATTCTGCTGTGCTTACTGGGCTGTCTATAGACGGATCACCAGTCACGGGTACCACGCATAGAGACTGGGGAGCATTGTGTGATGATCTACTTGGAGCTAGACCGACAGATCTTGGTCATCATAGTAGGATCAAGCTCAGTTGGCTGGGTGCTACTTTTGGTTAGTTACCCGAGCACGCGGATGAGGTGACAGTGATGAGGCACACCGGTGCTTACATACTTATGTTGTTGGGTGGGACCATTTTCGTTGATCGATCAGGGAACCAGGTCCATCTTATGTTCTTGTCGCTTCTGGAGGATTTTGCTCAGGCTGGACAGTATAGCTGGGGTTCCGCCTGTCTAGCATGGTTGTACAAGCAGCTGTGTCTGGCTTCTAATGCTGGGGACAGTGGTATTGCTGGGGCGCTGGTCATCCTATAGATATGGGCATGGGAGAGATTTCCTTATATAGCTCCCATCCGTCGACGTGCCCATCTTGCTGGTCCACTTCCTTTACTTCCGCTTGCCCATCGCTGGCATGTCGAGTTCGATGTGACCGGACACTCCACACATGTGCTCACTCACTACAGAGAGGCATTTGACAGGCAGACACTACATCAGGTGAGTGTCGTTTTTTTATGTTGCATTAGTTTCATTTCACAAACATTTTGTCTCTAACTTTTAGTGTTCGTTGTTTCAGATTGTCTGGCAGCCCTATACGGAGGAAGTGTTACGGTCTCTTCCTACGTATTGCTTAGTTGGTCTCCACATTGCACGAGCTCGGGTGTCACTTATATGCTTTCATATAGTGGAGTGACATCTCCCGGATCGTGTGATGCGACAGTTTGGCGGGAGGCAGTTTCCACCGGCTGATCCTAGGACAGACGGGGACGATGCACGTGTTGATTTGCACAGTATTGTCTTGAGAGGCCGCACCGATTGGAACTGGACAACTCACCATTCGGAGTACATTGCCATGTGGAACCTGTGCGCTGAGAGAGTCGTCGATCTACAGATGGATGATCCTGGTCCTGCGTACGAAGAGTGGTACGACCGCAACACGAGGAGATACATTGGCCGTACGGGAGCTCTATTGGGATACATGGTGAGTAAATCCAACTTTACTTGTTTTATTTTAGTATTATGACATATCATTTTGTTATATTCATATTTTGAATTGTGGTGTAGGGGGAGACCACAAATGAGGTCATCGGCATGCTAGAGGCAATGCGTGTCGATGATGCTCTCACTAGTCTACGGGTGATGAGAGACGAGTACAACACACGTACTACGTCCTCCCATGACCACAGCATGTCCCAACAGCTGCCCCTGACATTGAAGATGCAATTGCCGCTGCAGATCAGGGTGGAAGAGAAGGGCGTGGTCGTCGCCCGCGTGGTCGAGGTAGAAGAAGAGGACGTGCACATGGTCGAGTTGCTGAGCCAGTAGATCATGAGGAGGCGTTTGACATCGCCGGTAGCATGACCATGTCTCAGGTTGTGGATCCTACACAGCAGGTTGACACCACTGGGTTTGCATATTTGGCGAGTAGCTCAGGGGTCACCATGCATCATCCTCCAGTGTTGGGACGAGCATAGACTTCGACACCACCACGCCGTCTTCAAACCTAGCTTTAGTTTCTACATCCACTCCTGGAGCACCGTTTAGAGATAGCGATTCCCGACCTCATCACGATGTAGGGGATCTTAGTGGTCGTGCCCTAGATCCTACTCTCGCATCAACGGTTGAGGATCCTGGAGCTAGTGGGACTAGGACGTATGTACGGCGTAGACGTAGATGATGTATGTTGTCACATTTTGTAAACATCTTGATTTTGAGATTGTATTGCTATTGTTTATGTCGTCCATCTTGTAAACTATTATATTTGGTTCACATTTTGATTTCTTGTGTTTCTGTAATGTTACAGATGTTTTGAATTGGTTCTAAGTATTGTGATTGTGTGGTGTTCATAATATGTACAGGTTGTTTGTAATGAATTTGTGGTGTTACAGCTCTTGAAAAATTTTCCAAGTGAGTATTGTGCAATTGTGGTGTTCCAACACTTAGAAATTTGAGAAATCGTCTCTTCAAGAGACGATTTCATGTTGGTTTCACCGGTCCCAGAGGCGGTCTGGTGCAGAGAGTTTTTGTCTATGATCCGTGAAATCGTCTCTTGAAGAGACGATTTCATAAGTTATAGAGAAAAACAGGCGCGCGCGGGGGAATGTTGAAATCGTCTGTTGAAAAGACGATTTACTGAAATCGTCTTTTCAACAGACGATTTCAACATTCCCCTATCCCGCTGAGTCAGCTGCCCGCCTGGCGCGGGAATAATAGAAATCGTCTCTTGAACAGACGGTTTCTACTTTGGTAATTAATGAAATCATCTCTTGAAGAGACGATTTCTCCCGGAAGTGCTATAACACGAATTAGTTTGCCAAAAAGGTTAATATGATGATATTTCTTTTTAAAGTGTTATTCTGGAATTTTTTTCGTGTGATAGTATCCAAAACACTACACCATCATTCAATATTTTAAGGGAAAATCATATTTACGGCCCATGACTTTGGGTGAAATTGTTCACTCTCTCACGAGGTTTATTTTCCAATCATGTGGTTTCTTATAAGATGATTAAAGTTCATTGAAATTGATGAAATTTTTTATGGATGACGCTAAAGTGTTATATTTTAATCTTATGTTAAATATGAAATTTTTAAGCTCACATGTGATTTATGAGACTCAATGAAATATATAAGTATATTTTTATTGGGTCTCACAAATCAATTTGAACTTACAAAATTTTAGATTTGTCACAAAACTAAAATATAGTAACACTTTAACATCGTCCATATAGAATTTTAACAATTTTTTACAACTTTTAAATATTTTCTAAAGTAAATTAAAAATTATTAGATATAAAAAAGAAAAAATCACATATAAAAAAAAATTTAAAACCTCATAATAAAATGTGTATTTTTTAAATATCATGAGAGAAATATAACTTCCCAAAATGTTAAGTACAATCTTGATACAACTTACCTCCGTATTGACTAAATGCACGTGTTTTCTTTTCGTTTTCTTAATTAAATAATAATTAATTTTATATTAACTATGATTATTAAATAGTATAACAGAAAACTACTAAAAGCTTTATATTTTTAAGCAAAAATATATAGGTTAAAAAAATCGTCAACCAGCCCGATAAGCAAGAAAAAAAAGATTATTTTTCTTTTATTAATCATATTTAGCTATCATTGGTTATATTCAGTTTGTATAATGTAAATTTATTGTACAGTTTAAGAAGTTAGTATATATATCGTGTAGAATTTTAGTAATATCATAATTTAATGTATAATTTTACATATAAATCTGTACAGTTTTTATTTACTAACTGTACAATTTTTATAAAATAAATATACATGTATGTAACCATCTATAACTACATTCGGATGTAGTCAAAAAATTACCTTCTTTTATTATAATTGACGGCACGGTTTCCTTTTTGGTATTATTTTTTCTATAATTGACTGTTTGTTACAAATGTCCATCTTATCTAGGGGTGAGCAAATGGGGCGGTTATTTTGGTTATCGAACTTTTTTTCGGATTTGATCACCGTGTTTTTTAACCATTTTACAAAAGTTTGATTATTTAGGTTAAAATGGTTATCATTAATAAAGTACGGTTCGGTTAACGGATATTGAAATTCAAACTTCGGTATCCATAATAACCGAACTTTTATTATAATATTTTTAGGAATTTTATTTTTTTTCTAACCCAATAATTTTATCTAATATTTTACTACTCACCCAATTAGGTTAGGTCTTGATTATTTTGGTTAATTTAGAAAATTTAATTTTTTTGGTTATTTTAGGAAGTTCGGTTATTTCAGCTAAGTTAGGAAGTTCGGTTATTTCGGTTATTTTAGAAATCGGGCGGTTAATGGTTATTAGTGTAACATAAAAAATGGTTATCGGTTAAAACGGTTATCAGTTAAAATGAATATCAGTATTAAATTCGGTTAATTCAGTTATAACCGAAATAACCGAACATCATACCTTATTTTAAACTTCTGTTAACGGATATCCGTTTTAACCGTTTGCACACACCTAAATTCTTCAGGCATCCATAGTGGTTGAAAGTTTCTTAACTTCTTTTTAGATGTCACGTCAATAAAATGTATTATTTTATTATATAAGGAACTCTAATCTCTATTATGGTAGGGTTGCTTAACATTCTCTCTCCCTTCATTCAAAATTTTACTTTAGGAAGATATTATTGCTTTTATTTATTTATGTTGATGTTGCAACGTATAACCAATAGGATTAATTTTGAGAGCGTTTCTTAAATAAGCAACGATGAGAGAGAATCGGTGTGGATTCACACCACTGCAGTAATTTTTTTATTTTTAACAGGGTGGAATCCACACCACTGTGGATGCCCTTATCAATTACGACCTCTTATGTCAAACCTTCCACAACTGGTACCGATGTACTATTTATGCGCATCCAAATTCAGTTTTAAAACATTTTTGAAAATTCAAATTTAAAATAGTTATTTAAAAGAAGATAGTAAAATATAAATAACATCCAAGTTAATTTTGTTTTCTAAATATATTATTTTTTAAAAATAATTACAAAATGTTGGAAGTATTTTTAAATATTTTTGTTGAATTGTGAATATGGATTGTTTTTTTTATCAAAAGGAATTTTTATTATTTAAGCATTAAGACTGTCATTGCAATCCTACTGCAATAAAGCCGTACACAATCCAGGGGATTAGTCACCTCCATACACCCCCTATTACAAGATAAAGCCATTATGGCTATGGAGTCTGCAACTAAATTAGCCTTTCTGCTAATTTTTTGAATTTTACAAGACTGGAAACAAGAAATTAATTCTATACAAGCATTCACAAGACTTTCAAGGTGATGATTAGCACATATATCGTTACTGAACAGAGAAATGGCTTCGTTGGAATATGTTTCCAGGATGAGATGCTGCAAATTCCTTTCCTTGGCTAATCTCAGGCCATCATAAAGTCCCCAAAGTTCTACTTCAAGAACACCAACTTCACCCAGCAGATGGATAAATCCAAAGATCCAATTCCCCTTAGAATCCCGACCAACTCCTCCAGCTGCTGCTAACCCATCCATAGAGACAGAAGCATCAGTGTTTATTTTCACACTATTCTCAAGAGGAGGTTCCCAAGAACAGGGTTCAATCGCTTTAGGAGTTGGATCTCTTAGTTGCATAGCCATCTTTGATGTCAGAATGTGGGATTGAAACTTGACCTCCAGCATGGGAAGAGGTATCTCCTCTGAAGCTGAAATATTCTCGTGGAATTTCTTGTTTCTCCATAACCAAATGAAATGACAGGTAATAGCAAATATTTGCTTCCAAGTGGCCTCTTTGTAATATGGGCTTTGGGAGTTACACTTCAGATTAACTGTGAACCAGTCACGAAGAGAGTAGTTGACAACGCCTAAATGAAGCTGAAATAACCCATGCAAATAATCCTTGACCTTACGACTAATCTTAGAGCTTTTGAGATCATGTTCAGTATCTTCAATTTGACCACATGCTGCGCATGTACCATCCCTCATTAACCCTCTAGAGCATAACAACCACTTAGTTTTCAGACTATCCTTAGCAGCAAACCAGATGAAGATTTTAACTTTTTTTGGGATTTTCAGCTTCTAGATGAGGCACCAGAATTTGTCCTCCAAATCAGGTGGGGTTATCATTCTATAGTCTGGGGCAACAGTGAGATTGCCAGACTCATCCTTGGACCAGACAATAGAATCTTTTACTTCTCCATCAAAGATAGCTTTAGAGGTTAAAGTGTTCAAAATGTTTGATGGCAGAGCATTATTAAGTAAACCCCACCTCCATCCACACTTATGGATCCCACATTTGATCTACTGCGGCAGAGTTATTTGGATTGCAACTGGGATTATAGACATCCAAAAGGAGGAAGTCCATCTGCCACTTATCAGTCCAAAACTGAATGCTTTTACCATTCCCTAACTGCCACTTAGCACCATTCTCAATGATATCTCTGCTATTAAGAATGTTTCTCCATGAGCTAGAGGAAGTTCTTCTCTCTATACCAGCATATTTATTGATAATCGCCTTGGCCCAGATTCTATCTTGGTTGTGAATGAGTCTCCAGCTTAACTTGGCAAGGCATGCCTTATACATAGACGCAGAAATCCTCAAGCCAAGCCCTCCTTCATCCTTTAGTCTGCAGATTTTGTTCCAGGAAATAGTATGGAGCTTCTTCTCATTATCCTTATAGCCCTAAAGAAAACTTCTGCTCAAATTATCAATCTTTAAACAAACAGAATTAGAGATTTTATGAGAGATCATATTAAAGACAAGAATATAATTTAAAACAACCTTAACAAGAGTTAATCTGCCAGCAAAAGACAAGGATTTAGCCATCCAGCCATTCAGTTTTTGTTGGACTCCACAAGATTATCGAAATGATCAGCCTGAGTTCTACCCTAAATCAAGTTCAAGCCAAGGTATTTTCCCAAATTGTCTGTAAACAGGTATACCTAACAATCTACTTAGTTCCAGTTTCTTATTAGGAGAAACATTCTTAGAAAACAGAAGTTTAGACTTGTCTAGGCTAATCTGTTCACCCGAAGCAGCACAAAAATCCCTTAGAATATTCATCATTGTCTAAACATTTGACTTAGCAGCAGTCCCCATAAGAATCAAATCATCAGCAAATAATACATGAGATAAATTAGGACCAATCCTACCAATTTTAATCAGAATCCAGTTTTTTAATTTAACCACCCTATCAATTAAATGAGACGGCCTTTCCATGCATAGAACAAAGATATAGGGGGAAATAGGGTCCCCTTGTTTAATCCCCTTAGTGGGTAGAAACAAATCAGATTGACAACCATTCCATAGAAGTAGATTCAATGCAGAACATAGTTAGATCAATAAAACTGCAAGGGAGATTTAAGCACTGAAAGGTATTCCTAATGAAAGGCAAAGATAGCTTATCATAAGCCTTCTCAAGGTCAATTTTCATAATCACCAAGCCATCTTTGCAAGCAGTTTTCCCTATAGAATGAACAACTTCCTGCATAATAACATGGTTATCTTGGATATGCCTACCAGGAATAAAGCTGTTCTGAAGAGGAGAAACAATCTTAGGCAGAAACAACTTAATCTTATTGGCATGATTTTGGATATGATTTTATAAGCTGTATTACTAAGGGCAGTTGGTCTGAATTGTCTCATGGAGGAAGGAGAAGAAACCTTAGGAATCAGACATAAAAGGGTTTCATTAAGATTTTTACTGAACATAGATTTTACAGAGCTCTTACGAACTAACTCATAAACTTTAGTCTTAATACCCTCCCAATGATTCTTGAAGAACCAAGCTTGGAATCCATCAGGACCCAGGGCTTTGAAGCTACCCATCGAATTCACTACAAGATCCACCTCTTGCTGGGAAGGAAGATTTTCACAATCTCTATGATTTTAATTAGAGGAGGGAAAGCATGAAAATTAGTAATACAAATAATGGCTGGATCATGAGAGTAAAGCTTCCTAAAATAATCAACAACCAGATTCAAAATGTTTCGGTTACCCTCAACTAAAGCCCCATTATCATCCTGGAGGGAGAGAACTCTAGTTCTAGCACACCTAATCATAGTTTTCCTATGAAAATAACTAGTATTTCTATCACCAAATTTCAACCAGTTGTCCCTAGATTTCTGAAACCAAAGCATCTCTTCCCTCATAAGTACAGAATCGAGCTCTGATTGAAGTTCAATCTCAAGGTTTCTCAAATAGGGACTCTGGCTAACTTCCAAAACTCTCTGGATACCCGCTAGCCTGGCCAAAATTCTTCTCTTATTAAAGAAATATTGCAAAAGACATTTTTATTCAAGACCTTAACGTCTGACTAAAATCAGATAGGTTATGAAGCAAGTTTTTATTCTCCATCCAGCTGGAAGTAAAAGTTCTCACATAGTCGGGATGGGAAGCCCAAGCAATCTGGAACCGAAAAGGTTTAGGACCTGGAGGAGGATCATGAATAGTTTGACTGAGGCAGGACAAAATGGGAGAATGGTCAGAAGAAGTCCCAGGCAAAACAAAACACCAGCTATGAGGGAAAGAATCAAACCAACCACTCGAGACCAGAGTTCTATCAAACCTTACAAAGATAGAACCATTCGTCCAAGTAAATTTATTACCTTTAGAAGGCAATTGAATAAGCCCGTTAGAGTGAACCCACTTACAGAAAGCTTTGCTACCTCTATTTAAAACTTTAAACCCCCCTTTTTTCTCATATAAGCTCAAAATAGAGTTAAAGTCCCTAGTGAGCATCCAGAGATGATCATCATTAGGCTTAACATTATTCAGGGAATTCTAAAGCAAAATTCTGTTATTATCAAGAGGGTTCGCATACACAAAGGTACAAAAATACATACACTATAAATGGAAACCCTATAATGAATAAACTGATTGTTCAAGAGAATAATAGCCAAATCCACATTATCTTTCCAAAACAGCCAAAGACCGCCACTAAAGCCTACTGCCTCAACACGGGTACTATTAGCATAACCGATTTCTTACATATAACATCAGCTCTGTTGCCACTAGTTCTAGGTTCACAAACAAAAATGATATCAGGGTTGTTAGTTGAGATTAAATTTCTAAGATTAGGCAAGAAACTTGGCTTACTAGCACCACGAACATTCCAGGATAAATTTTTCAGTTTCATATCCATAGATTAACTAAAAGCAAAATGAAACACAATATTAGCACACCAAGCAGAAAGACCCTTCACACTCACTATGGGGGGTAACATGAACCAGAACAGTGTATAGAAATTCTTTTTATGCCAAAGACGCACGAATAGAAGTTGGGTTAAGCAACTTATCTGGGCTAGACATAAACGTCGGAGTTTCAGGAACTCTTTCAAGTTCAGAAAAGGATCATCTACAAAATTACCTTTTACGACCTTACCATCATTAACTGGAGTTCCTCTTGATCTTTCAGCCATGTTCATTTTTGCAGCCAGTTGATTATTCTGATCCAGTTTGTGAGAGCTTCAAACTGGTCACTTCCTTCAGTCCTTGCGTTGGTAGTTAATGAAGATCTAGGTATCTGGTGATTAATAGCCTTCCCATCCTCCCATTTCTTCCCGACAACAAAGTTGACCTTCTTTCCTACACCTTTCCCTTTCTGAGTCACCTTCATCCACGGCCCAAAACAATCCTTTTCCTGGGGTTTCTCTTCTAGCGGTTTTTGAACCATTTTGAATCCGCCAGCGTTAATTTCAGCATTAACATCCTCCACCAGCGGGCATTCAGCTTTTTGATGTCTAAACCGACCACAATGAAATCAGTTCTGATGAATACCTTCATACACAATTATATGTGTCTCCTTTCTGAAATGGAACTTACCAATAAGAGGTTTAGCAAGATCTATACTGACACAAACACGCCCATTGAAAGTGTATCCCAAACTGGATCGCATCAGTTCAATCTTCTTAACTTTAACAACCAAGCTTCCAGTCATATAAAGAAAGTTCTCTTCTAAATACTCGACATTTATATCAGGAAAACGAATCCATATATGCAATAATGCCTTCGATTGGACATTAAAATCCTTTCTCCATCTTCTAACAGTTAGGTAGTGATCAGATATCATCCAGGGACCCTCATATACACATATTTCCTATCTTCCATATTTTCAAACAAGATGAAGAAATATCCATTACCAAGCGTAAAAATGTTGAACTTACCCTTGACTCTCCATCTCTGAACGAGTCTTTCATACATGATATGTGTTGGAAAGCTCTTCCCAAGAAGCTTAATTATAATCGCCTTGTTCCACTTCTTACTGATATTTCCATGACATTCTTTGGAAGGCGGACCCTTGGACATAGCGGATCATCGTCCATACCTTCCTCATCTTCTTCATCGTCAAACATTTCATCCTCAGAGAGATCTGATTCCACTTCATTATCGTTTTTCTCAACTATATCTCGGTATGAGAACAGTGATTTCCTTCCAGTCGAAACCGACTTCGCACCCTTCTTTGTTTCACCATCCACATTTTGGACATCACGAACACTTACGAACTTTCTTTTCTTTATCGTCTTCTCAGGTTCTCCGACTGATTTGGACACGTTGAAGGTGAAATCCATAATAGAAGAATAAATCTTGCCGCAATCGAGTCGCTTGACCAAAATACCTCTTACAAAACAGACAAACCCTGCGAATCAGGCCTAGGCGAATGGATCACGCCAGAACTCGCACGAAAGAAATCTACCGCTGGCCAGAGATGGAGAATTGAAAGTCGGAAAATCAAGAGCAGATGGATTCGCCAGGGGGCGAAAACCCTAGAGAAGAAAAGGAACTCGCCGCACATTCATCCTCTGTCCCTTTATGCACTTTACAAATATGGATTGTTTTTATTTTGCCTAGTTGAGTGTTGGATCTTATATGGCACGACCAACACACCCTCTTATAGATGAGTTATCTCACCAATTTACTTTTTCTATATATGTCATATGCATCAATTATCATATTCACTTTTTACTTTATCTCTTACATATTTTCTCTCTACTTTTTTTAACTTCAGAAGACAACTAACTTCAACTTTCAAATGAATTTAGAGGGGTTTGATTCCAATTTTTCACAATATTGATAATAAGTCATGCAATACATGAGCGCGGGTTTGATTTGTATAAGATCTTTTTGCTTAAGTTTCATCCTACGTGATAATCAAGAGATATTGGTTTTTGGAAATAATACATTATGCATCCCGATGAGGTTACAGAAAATAACATTGTCCACCTATGAAGTTTGAAATTTAACACACTGATTTGATTTTTTTTCAGTGGAGGGTGATTCAGTATTAGGGGTCTAAA
Source organism: Limonium bicolor (assembly GCA_023374045.1). Lineage (NCBI taxonomy): Eukaryota > Viridiplantae > Streptophyta > Magnoliopsida > Caryophyllales > Plumbaginaceae > Limonium > Limonium bicolor. The sequence goes on along the minus strand of CM041776.1, from coordinate 328,699,983 downwards.
TATGGTTCTGATTAAAGCCTAGATCCTCGCAATTATCATTCTATGGAGGGTGAAAACGTATTAAGGGGATGCTAGTGAGCACTACATCGCTTTAATGGACCCTACACGGACTTATGCCCGAAGGGTAAAAATTGACTAGAGTTGTCACCTAGTTTGACCTAAAATGAAATAGGAAGGAGAGGATGGGTTACACCCCTTGGAAGTGGCAAGGATCATGACTTCGGATGGTGCCTGAAGAAACTTCAATCTCCAATTATCGAGATTGCCTTCTTTCAAAACCTTTTTGAAGAGATTCATTTAGGAGTCACAAGAAAAGGATGGAAAAGGAGCGAGTTTTTTTGTCAAACCAATGCCAAGAAGATGATTGATGAATTGAAAGAGTTTAAAGGGTATGGGATGAAAGCTTGAGAAAATATGGGGTTGAGTGAATGAAGTGGACCTGAAGTCCAATGATTTGAGAGTTTGTGGGAGTAAGGAGATTTAAGTTGTTCTCTAGTTTTTTGAGTGTTTTGGAAGGTATATGTACCACCTTAGAGCTGTAAGGGTTTTTTTTTGTTGAAATAAGGGTTGTTCTGGTTACTCAAAGGGGGTTGAGAGGTATTTTGACCCACTTGTGATATTCGAGGGTATTTTGGCCATTTTTAGGGGCCAAGGGTATTTTGGTTGTTTTTTAGGAGTCTAGGCATTGAGATGGTCAAGTCTTTGTAGTGGTCATGAATTATAAAAGTTTGAGGGAGGTATGAGTAATGCCTTTAGAAATGGAAATGAGTTTTTTTATTGAAATGGGGTCGCACTCTAGGCGGGCTGCCTACGTACTCAACTCTTTGTTGAGATTGGACCATACATAGTTAATGGAATTTGAGCATTTCGGGAGTTTCAAGGTTTCAAGATTTATGAAATTTGAAGGATTTAGGAGAACTCATGAATTAGAAAAGTTTGAAATTCGAGAAGGTCATGATCTTTTTTAGCTTTAAAAAGTTTTAACTATACTAGAAAGTTTTATGGAATATTAGAATTCTTCTTTAATGTTTAAGTTTTGAGATGCTAGAGTCTATAAGACGCTCAAATCTGAGAGACATTTGAATTTTGAGATGAAAGAGTCTGTGAGACGCTCAGGTCCGTGAGACATTCAAAATCCTTAATCTTTCATTGTCTAGAGTAATTGAGAATGATCAATGATGTAAGAGTTCATGAAATGAAATTATATGAACATCTAAGAATATTGTGAGTTTTGAGGTTTTCAAGGAAATTTATGCGAGAGAGGTATGCATAAATGTTGAAGTTTGTGACACCTGTAAGATGTGCGGATATGTGAGACATTGAGTATATGGGATAAATTGGGATCCAAGAGATTATTTGAGTCTATGAGACAATTAAATTTGGAAGATGATTTAAGTCTATGAGGCCATTAGAATTTCGAAGATGATTTGAGTCTATGAGAATTAGAATTTGTGATGCTTGAGATTTTGAAGAATTTGGAGGTTTCAAGAGTTTGAAGTTTCAAGGAATTTGGGATTTCAAGACTTGTTGAGCTAGAAAGAAAAGGGGAAGTTTGAAATTTGTGGAGCTTTAAGGTGTTTAAAGGTTTTATGAGATATTCAAATTCTTTTGAGATTTTTGAGGCGTTAGGGTCTGCGAGGCGATCAGGTCTACGGGACAATGGAAATTTAAAACATTAGGAGCAGCTTCAGATGTTTACGACTTTGTGAGTTTTAAAGTGTTTTGAGAGTTATAGAGATTTAATAGTTTCAGTGAGGTGGAAGTTTTAAGTTGGGGTTCATGAATTATGAATATGTGGAATACTTTGAAGCTTTTGATGAAGACTGGAAGAGATTGAGAAGGTGTTACAATTGATCAAACGGTGTTTCAAATGTTTTTGTGACTTTAAAGATGATTGGAAAATTTGAAAGGTTCTTAGAGAATTCCGATCATTTTTATGAATTTGAGATGTCTAAAGAGACAGAGAGTATGAAAAATATTTGATGTTGGTGTATGTGGAGGTTTGCTTTTGTAATTGAGTTGTGGGTTTCAAGTCTTAGAGATTAATCAAGGATGATTTGGAAAATTTTATAAAAGAAGGGCATTCCTACCTACCGACTCTACGACCCACTTTGTGAAAGAAATATCCCTCATTTTATAAGCTTTTCTAAACTGGACTCGATGTGTCCATAAATAAGTGGACAAGTCTAAAGGGTCATTCTATAGCCACATGTTATAATATAGTTAGGCTAATTGTAAATCAAGTCTAGGTGAAGGTTATAGAAATATTGACAAACATACAAAAACACATGCACGATTAGTCGGAAAGATTATATAGATTATAATAATTAAATGATATCATGAGAGCACAAAGTGAAATAAAAGATATTACATCCAAGATTATAGTGACCAAATGAATTAGAATCCATGATTCAAACAAATAGATTTTGTGCATTAAAGATGAGCTACTATGGAGGGTCACATTAACGCCGCCTCACTCGAGCTGATAAAGGTTTCCAGAAGTGCACCAACTGTTTTTTGTGATAGAAGAACAAGGTAGTCCAAGCTAATGTCCCACTGCCTAGCGCTAAAGTATTTTCCAGCTCCTCAAGCATTATGTACATGAAATAACACAAAACAGAGAAAGGAAGCTAAATCAGTCAAGTGAATAAAATGAACGAGGTTGGGATGTGTGCAATGGGATCGGTTCCTCTCAACGAGAGGATCCCACACCCCAACCTTACATAGAAAATAGTTTCAAGCTAGCAGGCAAATACTATGAATTGAAAGATAAATCAAGTAAAGGAGTTTAAATTAAGATTATTCTCATCTAGATTACACTAGTACAGAAATGGTCTATCGCAGCGCCCCTACCGCAGCGGTTGTAAAAACAACCGCTGAGATAGGCCTTTTTTAAATCCCGCAAACCTATCTCAGCGGTTGTAATTAACAACCGCTGCGCTAGGGTCGTTTAAAAAAAACAACTCTATCGCAGCGGTTCCTACTAAGAACCGCTGAGATAGGTCTGTAAAAAAGACCTATCTCAGCGGTTCTTAGTAGGAACCGCTGCGATAGAGCTGTTTTATTTCCCCCAAATCGGCTCCAGTTCATCTTCTCCTCTCATTCTCTTCTGTAATCGCGAGAACGAAGACGAAGAAGACGACGGCGATTCTCACGACGCCTGCGACTCCGCCACCACCGCCACCTTCTCCTTCCGCGCGCGCCACCGCCGCGCTGTCCGCCCTCGCCGTTGCCCTCGCCGTCCCAAGTCGTCCAGGTCGCAGGCGTCGTTCGTGGGTGCTGCGCGAACCCTAGGTTCGAATCCGATTTCTAACTTCGAAATTATGTTAATTATTGTCTTGTTGATTGAATAACTTGTTGTAATATTGTTATTGATTGTTAGTTTAGTTGTGTGTGCATAATTTGAATATAGATAGATTATTGAACAAGTATAAATAGTTGTGCATATAAGGTGTTCGATAAAATGCCTGAGTTGATATTTTTGTTGTTTTGCCCTCTGCATACAACCCAAAGTTGTAAAAAACGGTACGGGAATATTGCGTCACAATTACAATGATGCTAGTGATAATGCATCCTTGTTTCTTCAGTAATATATTACTAGAGATTATTTTTGGAAAAAGCTACTAATGTTCGATAAGTAAGTTATGTATCAATATTTCTTCCGCTGGACTTGACCTGAAACATAATCAAACATGATATCAAGTTGGTCATTTAGGAGTCGCGTTGAATTGATCAGCCTGAAGACAACCGAGTACAAACATGTTTTGATCCTAAGATAATTATCTTATGTAGGTGACAAAGCTACTTTAATTAATTAGTTGCGTGGATTCTTTTCTTTGATTGTGAAAATATTTATATATATATATATCTGTGTGTAGAAAAGGCCAAATCCAGCTATTTGATGGAGAGTCACAGCTTCTCACGTCCTCCATGTCTAACATTTTACAAAAATGAAATAAACAAGTACACTCGATAAAAAATATAGTTTGTTCCTGGCAATGTTTGTTAAAATCAGATGCTTAGGATTGGAATCATGTGTAGTCAAACGTATGCAGAACAATGGATTAATTAAAATAGGGAACTTTATTAAAAAGATATTTTTTTTTAGTTAATTATAAGTTACTAATAAATCATCTTAATTAATTTTTAAAAAATATACTTTTTATTAGTTAAGTTCATAGCTATAAGTTATCTTAATTAATTTTTATGGAATTTGCAGTGACTATATTTTTATAGTCACCAATTCAGTCACACTCTCTAATCTCATTAAATTAATAATGTATTTTATACGACCATCATGGAGACAAAAACGATGATACATTTTTTCCTCATATACGTGCTTATATGATAATGCTTATAGTAATGGATTTCTTGCCCCCCAATATTATTACCTTGCTTCACCGCTGTCTGCAGTAATTGGGGTGGTCTCTGTGTCTCTTTCTTCCTCATTGCTTCTGTTGTGCAGCATGAGCTGAAAGGTAACATCTTCATCTACCTTGCTTCGAGCAGCGACTACGAAGTGAGTTTCGGGAGTCGATCGCTCAAGCTATTGATATGATCCGATCTGAGAGGATGAGTCAGGAGGTTTCTAGACCGCCAGATCAGGCACAAGCATCAGAGCCCGCAACAGTGCCTCCCAGTAGTGTTCACTCCGTCAACCCATTTCCATATTCATCTCTCAAGGTTAGAACATGTTAACTACGAATACAAAAAAAAAACAAATTATACACTTGTTTATGTGCATCTAAAATCTTTAATTTTGAAAATTAGCAACCGATTGACTGCACATTGTTCCAAGAGATTGGCGTTGACGAAGTCGAAGTAGGGTGGGGAAAACTTTTCAAGTCTAGTGCTGGAGACACCGTGAGGAATGCAGCGCTCCGAGAGTACCATGGCCGGGTGCTTGTTGAAGGTTACGCGCCTGCTTACGCGGATTGTCAGATACCGGTGCCCACTGCAGACATATCCACCCTTCGTCAAGCTGAATCCATGACAGTACAGTGGCCCAGTAGATTGATTAAGCTTGGGGAGCAGCAGGTAACCCCATGAAAAAACTTATTCTTTAACATATCCTAGAGTAGAAACATATACTTATTAAATTAATATATTAGGAACACATTCAATCAAATTCTGGTAAGGCAAAAGGAAAGAGAGTTGTTGTTGCTCCAGCTAATCCTTCGATGGCATCCGCGACTAGAGTTGCGATGAGATCGAATTTGCTACAACCGGCGGTTCTGAACGCCTTACCCCCCAAGCTGAGAGTATTGCACTCCACACTGTTGATGACGCCGCCAGCAAGAGATTCGGTTACAATGGAACCAAGACCGGATCTCTTTCACTATACAGGCGCTCAGAGTTTTGAAATCTATCTTACTGATTTTGTGGAGTTGTTCACGAAGGATTGGTTGAGTGCGTCGATTCTCAAATCGGCTTGCATGTGAGTAATTACCATACGTTGTACACATTTTACTCTGTATATTTGAAAATTAAATTCATAATATTGGTTTCTTTATATTGTGCAGGTTTATTGATGACAAGGCGGTCCAAGTACATGAGAATAGTAGTTTCGGGTTCTTATGCCCTGACTACTGTTCCGAAGCTAATATGGGATCTGACCCCCAATCGTTGGTCCAGTACTTGTCGAATGTGATACATGCGTGTCTAGTTGCAGATAAATCTTACATAATGCTGCCTCTTCATCAAGTGTAAGAATTTTATCTAATGTTAAGTTAGTTTAAAAATTATGATATTTGTATTATGTAATTGATTGAATTAAGTTCTGCCTGTATTGTAATCTATGAACAGCCGACATTGGTCTTTGCTCGTTCTCTGTCTAAAAAGCCCAAGAGTCCTGCAGCTTGACTCAGCATCTCTGCGTCCCAAGAGGCCACTTATATATAACATGTTGATGAGGTGATGAATTTACTTAACTTGATTAATTATCAATTTTTAGTAATTTCTTAATCATCTGATTGATAACTTTTACTTTATCTGTGTGTATGAATTCTAGTGCCTTTGTATCTGTACTAACGAATGTCCGGGGAGAGAGATTTAAGAGCATTCCGTGGAATGTAGTCAAGGTATTTTTGTAGTCCTTATTCAAATTTTGTAATATGTTCATTAGTTTTGACATAGGAACAGTATTATAATTTATGTGTTAAATCGATTTTGAATATGTACGTATATGAATGTGCAGTGTCCACAGCAGCCGGGAGATTCGGAATGTGGCTACTATGTCATTCGGTTTATGAGTGACTTGATAGCGGGACCGAGACTCTTGCCAGAGAAGTCTCTAGACAAGGTAAGTAGCATTCTCGAAATATTTTGGTTTTGTAGATAATTTTTAACATTGATTCTTAAACTCAAAGTATTATTAGCAACTAATCATATTTCTTTTTGTGTTAATTTCAAGGCTTTTGAAGACTTGGTAGATGGTTATGGTGAAGGACATATAATCGAGGTGCTCGAAGAATGGGCAGAATTCATGACTGTTAATGTAGGTTGCTTTTAGGGTTTGGTAGGATTAAGTAGGATATTTTTGAAATTCTCAAGGAAAATTGTGGTTTCTGTAAAGATTTTGTTGATATTTGATTAATTTGCTCAAATTTGTAAATGTAAGTGGATTATTGCCCGTAGATAAGTTTTGAATCCACCGCCATCATCATCACTGAACGTGAGCAGCCACGCACTACATTCAGTCTCTTCAACAAATTACAGAAGAGACCAGCCAAGTGATTTCTACGTCATGAATAAAAGTATCATATCTTTATTAAGTTTTGTAGTGTTTGATGATATGAAATAAAATTTCTCGGCAAGGTTTGACTTTATTTTATGTGTGTCAAGAAAGTTTGACATTGCAAAGGATCAAGAATAACTAACACTGAGCTTGCATGTGATTTGAAGATAAGTATTCATTCCTTAAACATAATGAATTTCTGTTAATTGTTTTTTTACTTGATTTGTTTGGTGATTTATTAAGAATATAGATATTGTTATGCACAATAAAAAGTCCCTGAATATTCCGGAATGAATCACAACCACTGGAACACATAAGCTTTTAATTAAAGGCTTGGATTAAAATTGATATTAATTTATGCTTTTTAGAAAATAAAAATAGGTTTGGTATATATATTTGTGGGATTTGCGTTTCTAATACCAATAAATTTGCAGTCGCTAGCTTTCTTCCTCTAGATGCTCTTTCTTCCTCCACCCAAAACTATTATGAATTCTTCATTCACGGTAAATTTGCGACCCTAACTGGTGAACAAGTAACATACATGTTGTGCGTCTCTTCATTTTCATCTTATGTCTCCGCCTGCAGAAATTGATGGCTGGAACTACTTCATCTCGCACAGGGCCGTCTTAACGATTTTTGGGGCCCTGTTCTAAAATATTAAATGAGGCCCTTTAATCAATTAAATTATGTAAATATAGAAAAATTATTAAATTAAATTACACATTCACAATGGTTATGTTTAAAATGTTTGAATGTATTTAAAACATAATGTTTTAATATACTCCATTCAAAATAAATTTGACAATATATAATTTTCTTATGACAAAATCTCAAGATATATATATAAAATTGGGCCCCAAAATATGGGGGCCCTGTTCGGTTGCCCAGACTGCCCCGCCTCAAAGCCGGCCGTGATCTCGCACACTAGACAGGAGTGATGCTACATTGAGGAAAAAAAATCACGGCTGTCTTCATTCTTTTCACTATTGGTAATTTTGCAACCATAGAACAAGGAATATCTTTGCTCTGCGCCTCTCTCTTCATGCGCTGAAAAATGTTCACTATTCATTTTCTTCTCTCTGGAAATTATAACAATCAAAGATTTTGAGTTCTTCTATTGCATTCATTCTCTTCATTTGCTATAAATTTAAAC
>CM041776.1:328645242-328691594 GCA_023374045.1 Limonium bicolor | reverse complement strand
GGTCAGATGAGTGCTGCTGAAGTCGAGGCGATGGTAGAGCGTAAGTTCGCTGCTGAGCGCCAAGCTAATGACGAGAAACATGCTGCTGAGCGCCGGGCTATCGAGGAGAGGCTGCAGGAAGCGTTGAATGCGATTGCACATGCGACTACTCAGCAGCAGCTAGATCCTCCTCGAATGTCTTCCTCGTCTAGTTGTGCTCCGGCCGCTGACCCGTACCCGTTTGCCAACATCCAGGTTAACTTTGTTTAACTATTTTTCTTCTAAAATAAAGTTATTTAAATAGTATTAGATTGGACTCACTTATTTATTTCACGTATTATCTCTGTTTATTAAAGGAGCAAAAAAAATGTCGTCTCCAAATACCATTAGACGGGCACCCTGTAGATGCGGCCTACGGGACGGTGTTGCCATCAGGTCCACTCACGCTCATCAGTTTCGTACGTCTACCCCCATTCTACGCGCGTGTGACCTTGGACCTGATAGTTGATGGATTTGAGCATGCATACCTTCCGATGGCGATTGACAACAAATGCACGCTGATCGAAGCGAAGGGAGACATATTGCCCTGGCCAGCATGTTATATTGTTGTCACCGATGAGGTAAGACTGTTTGACAACCATTTAGTATCTAATAAAATGCATTATTTAGCATTAAGTGTCTAATCTAATCTATTATAGATCCCTGAGCTTCCTCGCCGCGTAACCCGGCCCAGACTAGAAGAGACCAGCGCGCCGGCGAATCCTGAGATCCCTGAGGTTCCTCGCCGCGTATCCCGGCCCAGAGAAGAAGAGATCAGCGCGCCGACGAATCCTGCCAGAAGGGTATGTTCTAGATAAATGTTTAATGTTACTATAATAATCAATTAGTAATTATCTTTACATTTATGCTTTATTGTTTGTGTGTGAAGGGTAAGAATCCAGTGAGTCGGGGTGCGAAAGGTAAGAATCCAGCGCCCGTCCGGGGTCGCACCAGGACTTCTGAGGCGCCTAAAAATAAGCTCGCACTGCCACAAAAACTTGTTAATTTTTGGGGGCCAAGCAGATGAATCTCTACGACAAGATCATGGTGAAGTCATCTCAAACTAACAACTTCATGATGACGCTTCCAAAGTCGATGTTTCACTACGAAGAAGATATGATGACGGCAATCAACTTTGAGGACATCAGAGAGATGATGTGTGGAGATTATCTGAACATTAACATTATTCAAGCTTATCTAAAGTAAGTGTTCTTTCCTCATACTGTAAAAACATATAGAATAAGTATCTATGAAGTTGCATTGGCTAACTTTTTATAGTACATGTGATATAATAGATGTCTGCTTGAGAGATGTGTTGAGAAGGACATGACATGCGTTACTGCGGTGTGCCCGGAGCGTTTATCGTACGACAATGTCACTAGGGACCCTGGGAGGTTTTGTAACTACATGATTCATGTCTTCAATGTTGTTGAACAACAGAATAAATTATTCATTCTAATGCCGTATCACCAAACGTGAGTTCTAATATAAAATTACATACTAATTAGCTAACTTTGTTACCTTCATTTCTCATTTCATTTTGTATTTGACATTGTAGCCACCACTGGGCTTTGTTTATATTCTGCGCTGCCACCGCTACTCTGCTTGTTCTAGATCCACTAGGGCAGTGGAAAGAATTCAACACTGAAGACTTAATCAAAGAGTAAGTTTTTATTACTATTTAATTGTTTGTAAGTTTTTTGAACCAAAATTAATGTACTTGTTCATTTTGCTAAACGCTTTTGTTAATATATGTAACAGTTGTTACAAAAAAACCCCTCAGGGAGAGTTTGGTGATTTGACCGTCGATTACATCAAGGTTTGGTAATTCATGTATTTCATTCGTGCTGCTATTATCTTTGTACAATTGTTTTACATTTGTGAATTTTGGTGATTTAGTGCCCTACCCAAAAGGATTCTAAGAGTTGCGGGTACTACGTGATGCGGTATATGTACGAGTTCTGCGGGTACTTCCCAAGTTTTAAGAATGATATTGACAAGGTAATACGAACGCTGTCTTGTATTTAATTCTTTCGGCAGATTTTTTGTGTCTTTATCTTAATCTCATTATGTGTTCCATTCCTTTTCTTGTTGCAGATTAAAGAGCATTATGCCAGATTCAAGACTTATGCTCCTGCCGACTTGTTGCATGTCAGAGAGAGCATGGCAGCCATGTTTATGAGAATGGAGTGGTAGACTAGCTAGCTGCTGCTGTAACATATATTTTTTTTAGTTGCTGCTCTGATTCTGTTAGTTGCTGCTGCAACAGATTATATTGTGTAACAGATTATATTTTTTGTTAGTTGCTCTGATTCTGTTTGTAATGAATTATGCTAGCTGCTGCTGTAACAGATTCTAGCTGTTGTATTGAATATTTCTGTTGCAATTGTGCGCAGAAATGAATTTGCAATTGTTATCTCTGTTGCAATTGTGTAACAGATTGAATATGTTACAGATTTTCGATCTGGTGCTTTATTAGATGTTATCTCTGTTGCAATTGTGTAACAGATTGAATATGTTACAGATTTTCGATCTGGTGCTTTATTAGAATGAATTTGTGTTGTTGGTATGATTCAGGTGGTTCAATTGTGCAGTTTCTGCCCTCTGTTGCTTATCTGTTACAATTCTGTCTCTGTTGCAATTGTGTAGATTTGTAAAAAAAATAAAATAATAAAAAAAAAATTACACTTTAGATTACGGTTCTAACAATAACCGTAATCTAAAGTCCTTTGGGCGCGCGCGCCAAAACACTTTAGATTACGGTTATTGTTAGAACCGTAATCTAAAGTGTCGACTTTACATTACGGTTATTTGTAAAACCGTGATCTAAAGTCCTTTGGTTCGCGCGCGCCAAAGGACTTTAGATCACGGTTTTACAAATAACCGTAATGTAAAGTCAATGACACGCGGGCCGGAAAAGGGCCATTAATTACGGTTTAAAACCGTAATTAAGACGTCGCCATCTTTATTGACGCCCGCGTAGATTACGGTCCAGAACCGTAATGTAACACGGTTTTGGACCGTAATTAAAAGCTCGCGTTCACCAGTGGGTAAAAGCTCTCCAAGTTACCTAATCTTTAGAACTTTGAAGCACTCCGGATCATACCCCGAAACTCTAGTTTTTGTTTTTCCCCTAAGTTCACCCATGCCACCACTAAGAGATGGTTCACACTCCTCAAAGGTTTTAATCACTTTTTGCTTCTTCTCTTATCCTACAATTCATGTTAGTATTTGTTAGTCTTGAGCATTCCTTACTTTTAGGGGTTTGGTTTTGCTTGAGGACAAGCAAAAAGGTAAGTGTGGGGGTGTGATGAGTGTCTAAATGAGCATGTTTTAGGGGAGTATTTCATATGTTTAATCAACACTTTTCATGCTCATTTCTCCACTCTGGCTTGTTTTCCTCTAGTTTTATGTTTCATTGGTGTCTTACACATTTATTGTTTAAACAGGAGGAATAACATAGATAGGAGTAAAGTAGATGAAGAGAGGAACGTGGGCGCAAACGGATCCAAAATCGGAGCTGAAACGAAGAAGATAAAGCATTTTCTTTGCTTCAGGTCCGGACCTCCCCTGTGGACCGCCCCTGTGGGGCGGTCCAGTCAATTTCGGAACACCGCCTCTGGTGTGGACCGCCCCTTTGGACCGCCCCGTGGGGCGGTCCGACGCGTATTTTTGCCCAGATTTGAGTTTTAAAACGGGGATTTTGGGGACACTTCTCCCCATTCTTCAACCACGACTCCACCAGTCGAAAACACAGAGAAAGAAGGCGAAAAAGAAGGGAAAGAAGAGAAGAAAGAGCTCACCTTCTCCAAAGCTTCCAAGCTTCATTAATGGCTTCTTCTTCTCCCTTTTATGCTTTTCTTTTCTCTATGGCTGTGTAGAATCATTTGTAGCTAGGGATTGGGGATTTTGTCCCAAAATCCCTAAACTCCATTGTTGAATCTTGAACTTGTGTTTGTGCTTTATTTTAGTCTTTGAGCTTAATGAAGATGATTATTGAGTGTTTATGACTTCTAAACTTGTTGCTCATGATTTGGGGATTTGTTAAGGGTTTTGCTCAATTTGTCTTCTATTTGTTAAATTGGTTGGTTTGGCCTACCGATTAGTTGAGCATTATTGTGGGATTCTATCAAAATGATATTCTGAGATAGAAACCTAAACCGTTGGGGACTAAACCAATGTTAGCCGATTTTCACTGATTTTGAGATGAGGTTCTCATTGCAACTTAGGGTAGATTTGTGCTTAATGCTTCTGATTGAATTAGGGATTTGAACGAGCATTCAGTCCCCGTTAAATTGGTTAGGATTAATAGACCGGGATTTGGTTATTAATTAAATTCCTGTTGTTTAGCTATGAGTTCGAGGTTCAGCCATTGGTAGAAAGGGGATGACGGGTGCGAATATCCTATCCCGAGCTACACCTATCCTAGATTAGATAGTTTAGTGTTTATTGCTTTCCTTTATTTCTCCAATTACAACCCAAAAACCCAAAACCCCTAATTTACAATTATGCACTTTTGTATATATCCTCTTGCACATTTACTAAGCTTATAATTAGCTAGATAGTTACGAAGTCCCTGTGGATACGACCTTGTTGTACTACAATGATTGGGTTCACTGCCCATAGTTAGCAAGATAGTTTAACCACTGTTTTGCCCAACAACAATCAGGCCGTCGATCGTGGGAGTGGGTCAGGTGCTGCATCCTTCCAGCAGCAGGAGTGCTACAGTAGAATCTTCTCGGCGTGTCACCTCCGGAGCGAATACTCACATCTTATTTATGATGTTCATATTATTCTAACATAGAAAATGAATAAACATCATTCATATTTAGTTTAATGAATGCAGTTTCTTTAATTAAATAAGGAGTGTATGTATTGAGAAACATATATTGAGAACTATATATGCAGTAATTAATATGTTAAGAAACACATTAGTATTGTATAGTTAAATAGCTATTGGTATGTTAAAATATTAATTAATCATTGTAATGATTAGGTGAATATTTTGTATGTTCATCAATTAAAAATTTCTTTTCTTTATATAAACTAATATCATATTAGTAACTATACACAAAAAGTAATTATCATTTTATGTTTTCATATTTTTATATTACTCTTTATTATATATTGATTCATCATCTCTAGAATAATGTTTTGGAAAATTTCATGAAATGCCACTATATTTTTTGTTAATTCATGAAATGTCACTATAAACAAAGAGTCATAAAATGCCACTATATTTTCGTAAAAGTCCATGAAATGTCACTATAGTCATTGACCAGATGGAAAAAAGACAAAAATACCTCTACTAGTTAACAAAGTATTTTTAAAGTTCAGAATATACCTCTAAGTGTTAAAAATTCACAAAAAATACAAAATACAATAAAATAAAAATAATATATAAAAATTCACAATGGCAGCTACAAGTTGGTTAGCTATCAAAAGTCACGTGTTCCAACCATTCACAATCAATATTTTCTTTTGGGGTACGTTTGTGGTGTAGGATACTTTTTTTAACTAAGTCTATACTTTATAATGTCACAATAAACCTTCAACGTTTTCATATTTCCTATGGTGGTTTTGGGGGTGGGTTTGTGGTGTAGGGTAATCTTTTTTAACTAAGTCTATACTTATAATGTCGCAACTGACTCGACAATAAGCATTTGACTTTTTTTAGCTTTTCTAGGGTGGTTTTTTGGTGGGTTTGTGGTGTAGGGTAATCTTTTTTTATTCATTCTATTCTTTATAATGTTGACAATGACTCGACATGTTTTTAGGGTTTGTGGTTCAGGGATTAGGGTCGTTAGACCCTAATCTATTCACTACAAACCCTAAAAATGCCTTCAACGTTTTAATATTTTCTAGGGTGGATTTTGGGGTGGGTTTGTGGTGTAGGGTAATCTTTTTTAACTAAGTCTATACTTTATAATATCCCAACTGACTCTGCAATATGCCTTCGACGTTTTAAGATTTCTTAGGGTAGTTTTTGGGGGTGGGTTTGTGGTGTAGGGTAAAAAAATATTCTTCATTCTATTCTTTATAATGTCGACACTGACTCGACAGGTTTTTAGGGTTTGTGGTTCAGGTATTAGGGTCATTTATTAGTTTCAGAATTATATGCCATTCATACGGTAATAAATATGCCATAAGTTTACGTAATACTAGCCATGATTTCGTATCATTAATATGAAAACCTACTGAATTCATTTTTAACTTTTCAAATAATATGTTAACCATTTACGATTGACAGGTTAACCATTTACGAATGACAGGTTAACCATTTACGAATGACAGGTTAACCATTTACGAATGCAGGTTAACCATTTACATGTGACAGGTTAACCATTTACATGCGACAGGTTAACCATTTATGATTGACAGGTTTACAATTTACATGTGACAGGTTAACCATTTACATGTGACAGGTTAACCATTTACATGCGACATGTTAACCATTTATGATTGACAGGTTAACCATTTACATGCGACAGGTTAACCATTTACATGCGACAGGTTAACCATTTATGATTGACAGGTTAACCACTCACATGCGACAGGTTAACCATTTACATGCGATAGGTTAACCATTTATAATTATTATTATTTTAATTTCATATAATTTCACAATTATTTTGGTGTTATAGTTTTTAATGTAATTTTAATTAAAAATATACGTATAAAATTTTAATTAACATTAAATTCAACATTTATGAATATATTACTTTTATATTTGGATAAATATGTATGCTTTTGATACATATATTTAAATTTTTTTAATTTTTATACATAATGTATATTCTTTTAGTATATAATTCTAAATTGTTTGACACATACTATAGACCTGTTCTAAAATATAGAGACTAAAAACATGTTTCAACTTCCAATCATGCTACTACTTTATTAAAACATATTTTAATTTTAAATTATTGTAATAACAATAATTTGCTATTTCCATGCTAACTAATTATAATTTAACTAAACAATATATTCAAAAACAAAAATACATCTTTATTGTAAAATAAGAAAAAAATAAACAAATATAATATTACCGTTAAAACAATAAAAACAAAAATATAGAAAAAAAAACGAGGAATGTTAATTTAAAATTTTAATTTAAAAAAGTCAAGTATACGCATCTTAAAAGAGAAGAAATTGTTAATATGGGACAAATCATTAAAATTTATGCACTGACTCTGGCAGCGGAGCAATATATATTACTATTCTTGTTGATGTCGCAACAGTAGTTCGACCGAGTTGCATGTTTTCTTTTGTCGTTTACTTGTAGGAGTGCTGCATATAATTCTTGCAGCATATGAGTTGCACTCCATTGCAATTGAAAAGCAACGCTCTACCAGTAAGCAATCAATGATGGCGGCGGCTCATATCCTGCAATGGCATTGACGCAGCAGTGCTGCATTGAAGCAACGCACTCGCGCGTGATCAAATTAACGCAAGTCAAACCGGAAGTTGCATTCTAGTTTGTTTTTTTATTTGTTTTATTATATTGTATACTTATCTAGTTTCGTCATTATTATTTTTGTCAAATAATTCATTTTTTAAAAGTTAAATACTTATGTGAATTTGTATAAAAATTATATTTATTGTACTGTTTATCTATATCATCTTATAATGGATTTTGAAAACCTTAAATTACTAAAGTATATTCCCCATACTCTTAAGACATGTTTTTTTAAGTTGGTAGTTTAACCGTTTGAAAGAAACATGTTAACCAATTAAAAGAGTCAGGTCAACCAATTTTAAAAGCTTGGTTAATCTTTTTTAAGTAGATGGTTAACCAATCTAAGGAGCCAAATAATCAATTTAAAGAGACCGATTAACTACTTTAAAGAGCCCAAATAACTAATTTAGAGAGACAGATTAACCAATTTAAGAAGTCAGATTAACCCTTTTTGATTAGATGGTTAACCAATCTAAGGAGCCAAGATAACCAATTTAAGAAGACTGATTAACTACTTTAAGGAGTCCAGTTAACCAATTTAAAGAGACATGTTAAGCAATTTAAGAAGCCATGTTAACCTTTTTAAGTAGACCGGTTAACCAATTTAAGGAGCCAAGTTAACCAATTTAAGGAGACCGGTTAACTACTTTAAGGAGTCAAGTTAACTAATTTAGAGAGACGGGTTAATCAATTTAAGGAGACCGGTTAACTACATTAAGGAGCAAGGTTAACCAATTTAAGAAGACAGGTTAACCAATTTAAGAAGACAGGTTAACCAATTTAAGAAGACAAGTTAACTACTTTAAGGAGCCAGGTTAATCAATTTAAGGAGACAGGTTAACCAATTTAAGAAGACAAGTTAACTATTTTAAGGAGCCAGGTTAACCAATTTAAGGAGACAGGTTAACCAATTTAAGGAGCCAGGTTAACCAATTTAAGAAGACAGGTTAACCAATTTAAGGAGTCGGGTTAACCAATTTAAGGAGTCGGGTTAACCAATTTAAAGAGACATGTTAAACAATCTAAGGATGCATGTCAATCAATTTAAAAAGACATGTTAACTTATTTACGAGAAAGAAATTAAATGTTTATTTCACCCAATAAGTCTCAAGTTTCCTATAAACAACCCATAAAGGTAACTCGTAAGAGATAGTAATTATTTGTTGAGATCTCTCAATTCTGAAAATGATTAATTTATATATGCTAATAATATACAATATAGGTTTAGAAATGTACTCCATATAATCTAACTCAGGGAGACAGTACTCCCTTCGTTAATTAATATCTGTCGTTATAGGATGTTATTCTTGTTCAAAAATATATCATTATAGTTTTTTAACACACTTTTTCCCACCTTTAACCCTACTATTCAACATAAAAGTAATTATTACTCTCTTCATTCAACAATACCTGTCATTTTAGAAATTTGCACACTTATTAAAGAAAGTAGAATAATGATGCATGTTCCTCCACCTTTTACTTTTCCATTTAGATAATAATTACTTCGGTGTTGAATAGTTTAATTTCTGTGTTTTTGTTTTGCAAATATATATTTAGTTTGTTTACAATAATAAACAATAGATTCATGAAAATAAATATCATAGAAGTGAAATATTATTATATTATGATATTTTTTAAAAAAAAAAAGTTGAGCGCATTGTAATGATTAGTATTATCTAAAATATTAGTGGTAATTGCAATGCAATTTACTTTACTCTTCACAATTATAATTTATAATTATACATTGTTAAAGTCTTCTAAAATTAAAGCTATTTGAAGTTTTTAAAAATAAGGGATAATTATATAAAAATATAAATACGTATATTAGTTTATTTAAATATATCCCATATGTTTGTTTCAAAATAAAACATATATATATATATATAACAAAGTATGAAACAGGGAAAAAAAGAGGCTAACTTCTAATTATTAATAACATAGGAATAAGCCTAATCCGATTAATTAATTAATGTTATAACCATTTCTAAATACACTATAAAAAGAAAAAATAAAACACAAACTTTTCTTTTTTGAAAAAGACAAACACGCATCAACTTTTTGGTATTATATGAATTATAAACGACGGTTCGGTACGTATTACAAGGCTGCAGCACTCCTGCAGAATTATATATGCAGCACATGAGCTGCGCTCGTCGATCGTGCAGCACTCCGCACACAATACTGTACGGGTAGATGATGTGGCAGCCCAGTCAGTTTGCTGACTGAATTATTTATGTGGGGTATATGTAAGAGTAATATTTATATTAATTTTAAATAATTGTAACTTTTAAAATATAAGTCCAAAATTAAAAAATTTTGCATCATTGTTCATCTAAATTCAAGCTCTTTAAAACAAGACCAATCATGCATATTTTGACAAGTTTAAAAATCTATGTTAGTTACATGTACATATCAACATATATCAACGACACTTATGATTCACTACATACAGTTAAAAATACACCATATAACATTAATAATACACCACAAAACAATAATGATTTAGTATTTGTTCAGAAATTTGTTATATAATTTAGTTAATGAATCATAATACTAATTTCAATGAATCATAATATCAAATTTAATGAATCATAACATCATTTTAGTATATCAGTAACACATACAAATAAAAACTTTAAACAATGATACAACACAAAAATATTTGATACATAAGAAAAATATATGATTCATCATATAAGGTTTAAAATACATCATACAACAATAATAATACACTACAAAACAATAATGATTTTTATCGGTTCCGGAGTTTGTTATACAATTCACCACTTATTAGTTAATGAATCATACTATCAATTTTATTGAATCATAATATCAAAACTAATGAATCATATATGATTTTAGCATATCATGGTATACATGTAAAAATTATTTTTTTTTCAAAGTTAGCAAAACATATCCATGACTGATCTTGTTTTGAAGAACTTGAATTTAGATGAACAATGATATTATTTTTTTTCATTTTAGATTTATATTTTAAAAGTTACAATCAATTAAAATTAATATTATAAAAAAACAATTCAGTCAACAAAACAATCCAGTCAACTGCTAACTGCACTTGACTAGACTATCAAATAGATAAGCCCATAGGGCTTGGCTCATGTGCTGCAAGTACTTGGTTGCAGGAGTGCTGCACCTAGCAAAAGGTCGACCATACCATACCATGCTCTTTTCGCATCGGATTTTTTTCTGTACATCAATGACGTTATCTCTTCAAGATTATTGAGTAACTTCCCATTATATTCTGAAGTTAGTAATCTTCTCTGTTTGCTTGTTTTCTATTATCTATTTTTTATTTCGCTCTCAGATTTAGAAATTATGATTAGGAATTTAGGATGACAAAAGAAAAAATTCAAACAGATGAGGTGACTTTATTTTTTAAATAAAAAATGTAACAAATTTTCAAAAACAAAATATTACAACTTTATTTAAACAAATAATTTGATTTCCACAAGTATAAATTATAGTTTTTATTTGAAGATAAATATAAGTTGATAGTTTACATACACATACATATATATATACAAAATTTATAAGTAATGTTAAATATGTAATAAACAGATAAACTTATACAATTGAAAATATAACTAAAAAGTTATAAATATTTCTAATTTAATTGGTTAGATTTACTTTAAGTAAGATGTTATTTCTTATTTATCTTATTATTATGGGAAAATTTTTCTTTTTACAATTTAATTGATATATACACAATCAATTTTAAAAACTTCCATCTTATTTTAATAGACCTATAATCTATCATACTCCTTCCCCATCTATCACATTTTTATTACATCTTAATGTAATTCTCTTCTTATGCATATGGTTATGTCCGACTTCATATATTGATTCATGTTACCTAATCCAAATATTTTGAGATAAGATTGGATTTATTGTTGTTATATATCTAAAGATATTTTACACTTAGCAAAACTTAGTTACAATTTTTTTATAAGAAATTAGTTTATATATTATCAGTGTTGAATAGTAAACATTACTCTTTAAGATACAAAATATAATATGGTTTAATAATAAACAAATTAGGTGTAAAAGTAGACCAGACATTATTTAAGTATATACTTTTTAATAAAACAATGATGCATTATACTAAAGTATTTACATAACGGACATATTTTAAATCAATAAAATAAAAGCCTTCGACGTTTTTAATTACTCTCCTATGGTGGTTTTAGGGGTGTGTGGTGTAAGGTACTCTTTTTTAACATGTTCAATAATTATAATGTTGCAAATGACTCGGAAATAGCCTTCGACATTATTTAGCTCTCCTATGGTGGTTTTAGGGTGTGATATGTAGGCTATCTTTTTAACTCGTTCAATATTTGTAATGTTGTCACTAACTTGATAGAATTTTAGGGTTTGCGGTTTAGGGTTTAGGCGACCCTTATCCCTCCATTACAAACCTTAAAAATGTCTTCGACGTTTTTAGCTTTCCTATAGTGGTTTTAGGGTGTAGGGTAATTTTTTAACTCATTCTATACTTTATAATATCGCAACTTCCTAGGCAATAAGCCTTCGACGTTTTTTAGTTTTCCTAGTGTGTTTTTAGGGTTTGAGGTGTAGGGTAATCTTTGTTTATTCATTTGTTCTTTATAATGTCGCAACTGACTCGACAGTTTTTTTAGGGTTAGTGGTTTAGGTATTATGGTCATTAGACCTTAATGTAGTGGCCCTCCACTACAAACCCTAATAATGTCTTTGATGTTTTTTAAGCTTTCCTATGGTGGTTTTTGGGGTTGGTTTGTGGTGTAGGGTAATCTTTTTTTGTTCATTCTATTCTTTATAATGTCGACAGACTCAACAGGTTTTTAGGGTTTGTGGTTCAGGATTAGGGTGTTAGACCCTAATCCCTTCACTACAAACCCTAAAAATGCCTTCAACATTTTAATATTTCTAGGGTGGATTTTGGGGTGGGTTTGTGGTGTAGGATATTTTTTTAACTAAGTCTATCTATACTTTTATATCCCAACTGACTGTAATATGCCTTCGACGTTTTAAGATTTCCTATGGTGTTTTTTGAGGTGGGTTTGTGGTGTAGGGTAATTTTTTTTTTTCATTCTATTCTTTATAATGTCGACACTGACTCGACAAGTTTTTAGGGTTTATGGTTCAGGGATTAGGGTCGTTATTTATTAGTTTCAGATATAGGTCATTCATACAGTAATAATATGTCATAAGTTTACACAATACTAGTTATGATTTCATATCATTAATATGAAAAACTACTCAATTCATTTTAACTTTCCAAATAATAGGTTAACCATTTACGATTGATAGGTTAACCATTTACATGTGACAGGTTAACCATTTACATGTGACAGGTTAACCATTTACATGTGACAGGTTAACCATTTATGATTTACAGGTAACCATTTACATTAATGGTGGCCACCGAATCCGAATCTACCCGGAAACCGGCGGTTCTACCCGGAAACCGATTGGAACCGGAACCGGCCGGAACCGGGCCAGAACCGATTTGGAATCGGAACCGCCCCCTTGCGAATCGAATCCGAATACAAGTTTTGAGATTCGGGACCGAACCGGGACCGGAATCGGAACCGGAACCGCCTGGAACCGCCAAGATTCGCGTCGGATTCGGAACCGTGGAACCGGAATCAGAATCGAACCGCCCCGGAACCGGTCAAAGTAGCCTATTAGTAGCTGTACTCTTTCCGATTAGGTTTTCCAATGGGTTTTTACCTAATAAGGTTTTAACGAGGTAGTGAATCATATAATAAAATCCGCTTTGCTCTTTAATTTTTGCAAATTCAATACAAAATTTAAGTCTTTGGTTCTTACACATTTAAGATTATAAACTTGAGGAATAACCTAGCTAGGAGTAAAGTACACAAAAAGAGCAACGTGTGCACGCAAACGGATCTAAAATCGGAGTTAAAACGAAGAAACTGGAGCCGATCGAATCTTTCCGGAACCGGTCGGAACCGAGAACTGGAACCGGAACTGCTCCGGAACCGGTCGAAACCGTTGATTTGAGCGAATCCGAAGCGAATACAAAGTTCTAGAACCGGAACCGGAACCGCCCCGGAACCGCCCAGGACCGGTTCCGAATCCGAATACACATTTTCCGGAACCGGAACCGGTGGAACCGGAATCGTAACCGGTGGAACCGGAACCGTGGCCACCATTAATTTACATGCGACAGGTTAACCATTTACATGCGACAGGTTAACCATTTATGATTGACAGGTTAACCATTTACATGCGACAGGTTAACCATTTTCATGGGACAGGTTAACCATTTATATGTGACAAGTTAACCATTTACATGTGATAGGTTAACCATTATGATTGACAAGTTAACCATTTACATGTGACAGGTTAACCATTTACATGCGACAAGTTAACGATTTCATGTTACAGGTTAACCATTTACATGCGACAGGTTAACCATTTACATGCGACAAGTAACGATTTTCATGTTACAGGTTAACGATTTCAAGCAACATTTACCAACATTTAAGATTGACATAAAACATTTCTCTTTTCAAATTTACATGTTGGCTTTCATATACAACTTAAAATGCATTAGCAAACACCACAAAATGGCCCTGTTAATTCAACGAATTGGTGAAGAACGGGGTGAGATTAGTGCTGACCGAATAAGGAAGAAGACAACCTAAAAGTAAATCGTATTTTTGGCCTGTCAAAGGTAGTCTTTTTTATTTCTCAACAAAGAATTTAGTTTATTGTAGCAGTCCTGTGCATTCTCTGTGCAGCATATGAGCCGCACTCCATATAGATAAGCAATAAGAGTATGCTATTTTATAATAGAACTAGTTGATGTTTTGTTTCTCACCAAAAATTATAGCAGTGGACAGTGTTTTCCCTAATTCGGCTACGGTGGAGACGAGACCTGGGGAGGATCCTAGAGGTGAAATTCGGGCATGTTTGAACATTTCGTCCAAGCCTGAGTTGGAGTCTCGCTTCAGCCGATATTTCCTGGGACAGCCGCCCCAGGACTCAATCTTCCACACATCCTCTTCTTTAGCTTTTGGAAGTCTTTCCTCGTGGTATTCTGTATACCGTTACATTCTTCTAATCAGATTTTTCACAATGTACTTCTTCTTATCTATATTTTTTTCTCTTCCTGACCTCCCTTTCTTCATTTTTATTTTTCTGAATGTAACTCGATGCCTTTGTTGTCATTTTTGTCAACTTGATAAAAACACCGTCTCGATACAACAAGCATGCAATAATACGCTTTTTGTAGAGCAACAATCCATGAACACACATAACAAAAGTCTGGTAAGCCGTTGGTGCATAATCAACTGCCCAACTGAATTGCTTAACGCTTACATTTACCTTCGAACTCTGAATCATATCAACTTGTATAAGTCAAATTTATAAGGTATATATTATTTAGATGCAAAATTTAAAATGGTTAATGAAATACCAGTAACAGGTTAACAAAATAAAGTGATAAGTTAAGGAAATATAAGTGACATGTTAACAAAATACAAGAGGCAAGTTAACGAAGTACAAGTGATAAATTAACCAAATAAAAGTGACAGTTTAACTAAATAATTTAATTGGATTATTTTAATTTTCATATAATTTCACAATTATTTAGTGTTATATTTTAATGTAATTTTAATTATAATCATAAATAAATAATCACAATTTCAACATTTTTGAAAAGATTATTTTGTATTTGGATAAATATGTTTGCTTTTGATAAATAAATGTATTTGTTTAAGTTTTATACAAAATGTATTCTTTTAGATATAATTCCAAATTGTCATGCTATAGAAATGTTTTTAAACATTTAGAGTTTAAAAAATGTTCAAATCATACTACTACTTTAGTAAAACATATTTTAATTTTAAATTATCTAATAAAACTTATAAGGTATTTCCATGTTAATTAATTATAATTTAACTAAACAATATTTTCAAATATAAAACCTTTATTGCCAAAACAATAATATAAAACACACAAATGTAATATAACCATTTAAACAATGAAAATAAAAATAGAAAAAAATAGAACGGCGATGTTTAATAAGAAATTAATCTAAAAAAATCACGCATGTAAAATTGAAAAAATGTTTAATTTAGGATCGTTTATTGAAAACTATGCATTAACAACCCGTAACTATTTGATTGCAAAAAAAAGTATTAGAAAACTACGCATATCAACCTCCTGACTTTGTAAAGAATTTTTGTTTGTCTTCTAGTAGCAGCAGTACTGCATATAAGGTGTGCAGCATATGAGCCGCGCTCACCATATAAGACACGGACCGGCCGCTGCGAATCTGCCATGTACAATAATGTGACCAACACCTGTTGAACAAAAAAACTACTGAATATATCGTCCACTTTTTCGAAATAGATAAGGAGGGATAAGAAGTGCTTTTTCTTCTTCTCGTCCCATTATAGTCGAGATAGTTAAAGGTAATCTACCCCTAATTAAAGTTTAGATTAAATTAGGGTTATCCAGCTTACTTGGTTCAATATTTAGAAAACGCCACGTGGTTATATAATATTACTATAATGTTTCACTTTTAGGTCATTACGAAACACCCTTACTGTTAATCAATGGAAAATAACATTGTTTAAAAAATGAAGAGATAACAGATGGAAAGTGACATTAACCTGTCTAAGAAAAACGCAATGTTAATTATTCTCTTAGGCAATGTTTGTTTCCAAGGGAAAAACGAGGGAAGGGAAGAGAATTGGTGATGCGGTCCCTCCATGGTGTTTGTTTAGACAAAAATTGTGAATGGGGAAGGGAAACATTTCCCTTGCCATTCCCCGCTGCGTTAAAAATTTTCCCGTGCCAAATGTACGGGAATGGTTTCCCCTCAAATGTGCTGTTTCAGGCATTAGAAGATAATGAGTCCTATTATAATTATTTGCTTCCTAATATTTAATGAAGATGATTTTATTAATGTACAATATTTTGTACGACCGTGCACAAAATGTTGAATAATTAGTAATGATGAATTCTCATGAAGTATTTTATACTACAAGATTGATACTAATTAATCAAGAAATTTTAATCTTTTTAATGTATCTATAAATATGTAATCACTATAATTACATAAAAATAATAAAGTAACTTTTTTTAAAATTATAATCTTATGTTTTTTTAATTATTCTCCAAAAATCAATTATATTCCCTTCCCATTTTTAGATATAACCAAACAACATACATATTTTCCCATTCCCTTTCTCATTCTCCTTGTTTTCCCATTTCCGTTCCATTTCTCATCCCCTTGTTGAATCCAAACAGTGCCTTACTTTTTCTGTAATAAAAAAACATATAATGAAATTTCTATATCCCAAATTTAAGAAGACAAAAGCATATTACCGAAGCATATTCGAGCTGGCATATCATTATTCGGAATTTCTACGGAGTTGGGTTGGCCGGCCTGATTGATTGCTCCACTGGTGTATTAACCCCACAAAATTTTCTTTTCTTCCACCTCTCCACAACTCAAAGCGCTAACTTCTGATTACATCTCCTTGCACTGCAGCCACCATCACCAATACTTGGCTTCCTTCCCTCCATGTCTCTTCTTCCTTTTCATCTCTGCTCTACCGTCTACCCCCGCCGGCTGGCCGGCATTCGTGACGAATTAATTCTGATTATCTACGATCTGGCAGGATATTTATAGCTCCTGCTGCTAACAGTTTCGTCTTGATTTAAACTGGGAGATTGAGCAACGAAATGCCGCCGTTTGATGATCTGATCTACTTTCGCGCGCGGTATTTTTGTTTGTTGTTCTATTCCCCGCCGTCCGGGAATTGCGTAAGGTGCGATAGATGAAGAACTTGCGAGGTACGTTTACGCTCCCTCCCCCTTCTTGTGCTCCTTCTGGGTAGATTTTCGTGTTCAAACTTCGACGTTTTCATACGCTTTGTTTTTTTCTTTAATTTAATTGTCGGACCAGCAGGAAGACAAGGGAAGCAACAAAAGAGTTCAAGGAAGGCTTACACTGGGTTTGAATCGATAGCTAAATGAGGTGAGGTTACTAACTTTTGACATTTTCCCCTTCCACATATAAAAACAGAAAAAGTATAAGATTGCTGTGAAAATGTTCATAAATTACGTTAAACTACCTTAAATTTTGGGTAATCTGTAGCACTACGTTAATGTTCCTACAACTACATAGAAATACCGTGAAATCTGAGCGTCGTTTACATAGAGCATCCTAAAAAGCTATTGAAGTTAACACATTACACTAAACCCCTGGAAATTTTTACATGGAAGTTGGAACTTAAATTTGGCTTCGTTTGGCATTTGTCTACTTGTATATTGATGTGATTCATATGTGTTCTGGGGTACCAAATCCTCAAGATAGTACTAATGATTCCTATTAACATCAAAATTTATGCTATAAAACACGATATATAAATATTACCTTTGTTTAACCACAAAGTCAAGGAAGTCCAGTCGCAACCCAAACATAACACACTGTAGTGGCACTGGCACCTCTGTCTACTAATGGACACAGCATCCAGCTTGAGCGAACGAGAATTAACAACTCTGTTCTTTTCTTTTTTCTTTTTTTTTTAAGTCGAGCAACATATTTCTAGTAACGCGATTAAATTGCATTTCTATAGCGAAAATGCAGGTGGATTAGTCAATTGTTTAGAAAATTTATACTTCATCACTAATTTTTTTGGATGTACAACAATTTTTTTAGGGAATACATCAATTAATAAACTATACATTAATTAATGAACAATATTTAATACGTCAAAATAGTAGAATAATTATCAGTGTTATATTATCTGTGAGAACCATCACATTTAATCTGACCAGACCGTTTTCCTCATTTTTTTTTCAAAGAGATCAGACTTATATATATTTTCGGAAAACTATAATTAGACCTCGGTTTATAGTATTATACTACTTGCTAGGAAACACGAAGCAGCACAAGGTCATATAAATCTGTCTGTAACAACTTCTTTTTTTTTTTTGAAAACCGTCTGTAACAATCAAAATTAATCCTCTGATGAGTGCGAAGAATCTTGGAGCGTGTATATGTATAATTTCCACTCGATTCAATAATTACCATTTTGAGTCAGAGAGGAAAGTGTTCCTATTCCTTCCCATTCAATACTTTACAATTATATCCACCAAATTTTAAGAAATTGTCACATTTGTTTAGCTGAATAAATTTATTGATCTCAGCGGAGAGGAAAAAGAGAAAATGAAGAGGAACCATTTGGCTATAAAAATCGGCCAAGTCACTTTTCTTCTCCTCTCCAGCATCATCTTTCTGTAGAATTGATCCAAATCCAAAATAGGATGGAAGCTTCCTTCCATGGCTTGCCCGCAAGCCTAGAAGCAAATATGCTGTTGGCTTTCTCCACAGGGTTGTTCAGAAGCTACAGGATTTCCCATACTCTTCCAAAAAAAAGCAGGTCCCTCCTGTTTGGAGGAAAGACCCATGATAGTATAGTGAAGAAGAATGACCTGCAGAAACAAAAACACAAGATTCCCGTGGTTTAACAGACATTAGAAAAATATGTTGTGGGTTGATGTTACTTTCCTCTACAGGTTAGCTCTTTCAGATTTTTACAAATTCAGCCATCCAATTGTTACTTCAGTAGAATGATTCGGATACAACCTACCAAAATGAAGGAAGCTTAGAAGTCTGAACCAAGTGTTTTCAATGCAGACGAACGTAAAATAAGAAGGCAGAGGGATTGAGAGAAAAGTTTACCATCTCACGAAATATGATGTCTTGCGTGGTGAGATAAGGTCACGTGAGAGAACTGGAAACTTTGACCGGCTTCAGACGTCTCACGGCTCTCGCCAAGAACTCATAAGCTAGTAAGAAAACACCAAAGAAATATATCAACGCACGGCTTAGCTGTTCCAATCCACTGTATGCAGTTTAAGCTGCTTTTTGCTCGTGAATCAAAGCTTCCAATCCATTTTGTCATGCAACCTAAAGGAGAACAACCAACAACAAGAATTAATGCATTACGCCTGTCCTAGCGGTTATGTACGTGGTACTTTGAATTTTGTTTCATGCTAAGATCCTCCTGAACTTGCCCATTATGTGTACATGTGACACTCCAGAGCATAAAAGAAGGTACGGAGAATAAGAATAGTACCTCTGGAGCTGCTAGCTGGTATGTTTGTCCAATCGATTGGGCTGACCTTTGCCTCTGCTGCTTTTCAACTCTAGTAATTCTTCGTTGACCTGAAATGTGGTTAGGATTTCATCATCGCAATGCCCAAAAAGTTGCAACTTTCATGAACTATGAAAATCAGGAAAATCATGAATTAGCCACAGAATAAAAACGCTAGGCATGAAAAACTAATCCAACTGAATGTACAAATATGATCCTCTTATCTGTAGTTCTCTGTTTTTATCTACTCTAAGCTCGTCATTCAAACCTTCAGATAGGGCAGCAAACTAAGCACCAATGTAAATCCAACGTATCCTCTCTATCTTCTATTTCATTCAAGTTGCTAAATATTCTGAGGGTTCTGCTTTCTTGGAGCATGCATTGATATCTAGGGTCTGCTCAGAAGATTGGTCAGCTTCGTATAATATCAGTCTGATAGCAATACAGGAAGCATTACCCAACAGTCTACTTATCACGCAGTTATCAGACATGGTGCAACATACTTAAATCTTATGCTGTTTCTCATCACTGCTGCTAACATGCATGCATTACTCTTGTTTTTGGGACAGAACACAGACATCATATTTCACAAACACACCAGTGTTTTTGGCAAAACCTAGTTAACAAAAGGTACTACATACCTCTTTGGTTCTCTCATGGCTCACTAGGTGCCCTCCATGTAAATCAACCATTCTAGCAGATGGATACAGCTTCTGCGCCAAACGTTTCGCATATCCAATTTGTGCTATAACATCGTGTCTATCAATGCAACTTTGTCAGTATCTGCTGATAGCGGTAGTGATGTAGAAAGATTATAACATTTTGGGTTCATCAGGGTAACAGGCAAGTACCTGCCATGAATAACTGAGATAAGGAACCCGGCTGTTCGTAAAGTCTCAATCTCTTTCAAAGTCATTTTGTGTGTCCAACATGCATTGATTTGACCTTCAAACCCGTGGTTTGATTGCATCCCACTTGATGATATTCCTTTAACATAATCCTGTTGAAAATTGAGCGGTAAGCATAAAATTATATTGTACATCAGAGTAATTGCATTCTTCTATGACACATATGCCACTCTTCCCATCCAGATGTATAAAATTACATTGTTGTTCCCATCAGCAGTGTATCAAATAGACCAGCAATAATGAGTGTAATTTGGGAAAGGGAATAAAATTGTCAAGTATTAATGAGTATTCATTAATCTTGTTGCACAAGATTTTTTTTATCGTTTAATGCATTCATCATTAAAGGCGTAGCAGAATGGCAATCAGACAAGCTTTTAATCCTTACTTTATACAAGGTTGATCTTCGAGTTTCGTCACCAACAAACTCAGCCAGATAGTCCTGCAGAAATGAGAGGGAAGAATAGTGAGCGTGCACTTCAAAAGGAACAATCTTCAGTCTAGTTAATGGTAGAATGTCAGTACAAGGACAAGTTTCATCTGAACCAAAATCGGTAGCAATAAAATTAACAACTCCTCATAATGATCTTATAGAATCTCTGGCAGGAAGTTCACATTTCACTTTCAGTGTCAGAACTCATTTACTTGCAATGATTTGTCCCGAATTCATAATCCATGACCTATGATATATAGAGGTTACGGGGAACTGAACCTTTTAGGAAATTTAAATCTTAGATTGCAAATTAATCTAACCCTAGGACAACAAAGAAGAGCACATCCGATCTCAGATGTATTTAATTAATCCTGATCAGTTACCTGGAGTATAGAGCTTTTACCTGTCAATAGTTTTCAAGCAACTAACTATCTTCTCCTATGTTGCATATACTATACTCTCTCTTATAATTTATATCTGTCGTTTTAGGAAGTGATTCTTGTTCAAAAATATATGTCATTCTAGCTTTTTGACACACTATTTTCCACTTTTAACCCTACTATTCAACACAAAAGTAATTATTATCTAGATGGAAAAGTAAAAAATAGGGGTACATGCGTCATTTTTCTACTTTCCTTAATAAGTGTGCAAATTTTTAAAATGACAGATATTGTTGAACGGAGGGAGTATAGTTCATAGCCCATCTGGAGAAAGAAGAAAATGACCCACCTGGCTGTAATGGGTGTCCAAGTCCACAGCTGCCCTTTCCTCTGGTGTCTTTGCCATGATGAAGCGCACAGCAATGGAGATGGTCAGGCGATCGAGCTACAAACAGAAGAAAATCAAATCTCACTGGTTGCAACTGCATAAGCATCACTTATGCTTCTAAGCCAAGCTGATGCAACAAGATAAGAACCTTAGCCCTAGGGTTTACAGTTGAACGATGATTATCTTAGTATTTCAGATACCTTACATTGAGGTACTCAAGAATCATGTATTATAACGTGCAAGAACTTTATAAATATTGATGATTGTCACTAGCTTGATAATATATCGTAAGATGGGGTCCCATTAAACTTGGTAGCACTTGATTATCTGTCATATTAATAGAAGATTATATCCTCCTTTTAGACCTGGAAGAATAATTTACTACTATTCTATAACTTTCAACATCTCTTTGCACTTGCTGAAAAGGAAAAAGTATTTTCTTCCAACTCATATCTGTTTCTTGAGATTCTCATCAAGGACTGCAAACATTGTTTACTTCAAATTTACAAATTTCTGTAGTTAGTGCAGACAATATTGATCTAGAAATAGAAGCACACCTTTGGAAAACATTCAAAGCCTCCGCCTGTGACATTTAGTAGAGCCAAGGATGAGACTCTATTGGGCACCATAGCAGCTAGTTTGCAAGCTATCATTCCGCCTGCTCCAACAAACACAGATATAATTAGATTTTGTTTCCAACAGAAGAGATTTTGTGATTGGAGCGATCTGCGAGTTAATGCAACAAATATATAAAGCACGATCGTCTGCTTGACGGGCTCACCCATTGAATGCCCAAAAACATGTGCTTTGTTCCAACCCAGATGATCCATTACTGCTATTGCATCTTTGGCCATGATGGTTGTTCTGCACCCAGCAATTCAGATGTATATAAGAATTGAAGCACCCGTCAATCACCAATGAGTAGAAAAAACAAGAGCCAACAGGATGATGGGCGGATGAAAGAAATGTCACCCTATGTTATATAAAAATTTTAAAATAAACAAACGCTCAGCTCCAGTCAAGGTAATGTATATTCAACCACGCGGCACAGAAACCGGTAAACACAGCACCTTTTGGCCACACTTAATATCATTCAAACTAAACACCTCCTGGATCAATCCACCAGCCACAATTCAGCAATTAATATGAATTTAACAATCCGGCAATAGGATTTGAATTGAAACGCAATTTTGACACAATGTCAACCCGCCAAAGTTGAATGGGGGCAAACACGCAACAAAGCCATTTCAAACACTGACTCACGTGTACTCCGATCTCTTCGTCGGTACAGAGCTCTGCCCCATTCCACGGTTATCGAACGCACAAACCTCGATCCCACCGTGACTCTCTCCATCGCCGGAGCTCTCATCCGATGATTCCGCCGGTTGGGCAGCGTCGTTAGGGACGTCAGTTTCAGTTAATCCCTTGATTTGAGGTCCCCATGAATCGTGCGTTCCTGCTAAGCCTAATTTTGCAAAACCAAGTAGAGTTCAGAAATCAAAAACAAAATTGCTAATTTGTATAATCAATAATCTGTCCAAGAACATCCAATTTGGTTTGAAAAGATAAAGACGAAGATTACCGATAATCATGAGAACTTTCGTAGGACCTTTTCCGTATGTTCTGTAGTAAATTTTAATTCCATTATTTCCGGCGGCATTACCGGCCACATCACCGACGTCGCAGTAGGGCATGTTGTACTCACCGGTCTTGCGGATGACAGGATCAGGATCGAGAGAGGGGGCAGGGAGAGAATGTAGAAGATTGTACTTAGAAGAAGACGGTGGAGGGAACGATAAACTGGCCGGCGAGGTAGATATATAACTATATAAGTTGGGTTGGCTTTTTCTAATATTCTTTTTCAAAAAAGGAATTTTTCCTGTTTTAACGAGTCGTCAAAAAATGAATGTACAAAAAAAAAAAAAACTACTACTTCTATACTGCCCTTGCGTTCATTATCTAACCTTTGCCTAAACTTGGCAATTGCAAAAGAATATCAGAACAAATAAATGACGACAATGGCGGGGAAAGAAATGAAATACTCCCTCCGTCCTGAATTGACCGTCCTGTTTACTATTTGGATATGTCGTTTGACTTCAAATTTTAACATATAAGATAAATTAATTTTGAAAATTTAAGTTTTGCATATGAATCCTTACATGATAAACTATATGTTACAAAATTTATTTTTATAAAATTATTTTATCTTATATGCTTAATATTGAAGTGGAAAAACGTGCCATAAAACAAACAAGACGGTCAATTCAGGACGGAGGGAGTATGTAGATGTGCATGAAAAATATTGTGCAATTGAGTGGGAGGAGTAGGACCACGTGGGTGGTAGTAATTGGATAAGAATGTCCAGGTGGAAGAGACTGCGAGCAGGGTCGGTCATGAAGGGGTTGAACTTGGAACCGACAGAGGGCCCACTAGTATGAGGCCTCAACGAAGGAGGAAAGGGCCGCGAAAGTGAATTTAGTTTTGAACGCGTTCGGTACCATTGTTCACACCTGTGCAAGTGCAATGCACATTAACCGGTAGTTTATTAAAATTTGGTCATGCTTGTTCAAAATAAAACATTATTAATATTTAGTTGATCAATGACCTGTCTTTGACTTTATCATTCCGCACGCTTTTCTTGATTCGACGGCGACGTTTGCTTTCGGTTAGTTTAGTTAATAAGAGCATGAATCCACACTCAAATTTACAAACATATGTAGCCGGATTTTATTTATTGTCCTCTACCTCTCAGAGGTGAAATATTTCGTTCTTTTCCAATTCCATTAGAGCTGCTCTATCAAAGGCGAGTTCTGGTTCCTTCCATTGATTACTATCTGGTATTCGGGTGTGGAGTTATCCGAGTGTGGTTTTCTGATATTTCAGTCGGTGTAACTTTATTTGCTACCGTCTTGTGCGGTGTTAATCTGGTGTTCTTTGACAAGGTGCGGGAGCTAGTTAGCCTCTCTTTGCTCGTTCAAGGAGGAGTTCATTTTCCTGGGTGTCTGTGGGGTTCACTCTCACGGAAGATTTCCTCATTTCTTTTCGGCTTCTCTGTTGCGGTCGAATCTGGATTTAGTTTGGACTTTGCGAATTCCGCGTGTTAGCATAGTGGGTTTGTATCGAGTGTTGTTTGCACTCGCCGAGATTGGTGGTCGTCGAGTAATGTCCGTTTGATTTTGCTAGTGATCTTGTTGTGGTGTGTTCAGATTCGGGGACATGTTTTCTGGGTTTTTCCTCCTTCCGTGCTTTTAGGCGATTTGATGCTCCTAATTCTCTATTTTGGGGAGTGGTGTGGGCCTTGTGGGTAGTAACTACTCAGCTTGTTTGTGTAACACCCCGGATTGTGTTCCCAAAAGATAGTAAGATTAGGAAGATAACGTCACAAACGGATCAAAAAACGAAGATCAAACGTGTCTTAAAACAGCAATTTAAGGTATGTCTGACCTTGTGTCCGAACATGAATGTTCAGACAAGATCCGAGAGTCAAACGTGAATGTTCATACTTGTGTCCAGACTTGAAAGTTCGGACACAAGCTGAGACTTGAATTTCGATAAAAATAGAGGTGGTAGTTCGGGTCAATCGATTCGGGTTCGGTTCGGTTTGGTTCGGGTTGATTTCAAATCGCCTAGTATTTGGTTCGGGTTGGATCGGGTCGGGTGAATTCGGTTTGTTAGGGTTGATTTTGTTTTGTTAAAATTTCGGGTTGGTTAGGATCGGTATGGTTGACTTTCGGTTTGGTTGACTTTTGGCTAGGGTGACTTCGGGTTGGGTAACTTTCGGTTCGGGTTAGCCTCTGGGCTGTTCGGTTCTTTCGGGTCATGGGTCTAATACGGGTCAATTATTCGGTTAAATTAAGTTGACATTACAAATTCAAGCAACTTAATATTCATGATATGTAAATTTGACTTCAAACAATCTCAACAACTATGAACGCATATAAAAGATCAATTTAAACAAATAATTATAATTTGTATCATGTTATACTAACCAACTCTTAACTTAACATAATTATTGATGTAGTTTTAGTATATTTAGTAGTTTCAACGTTTTGAGAAGAGTATAAATAAGGTATGTTTGTGGATAGTTATTAAATTTGTATCGAAGTATAGTAACTTGTTTTTTCAATCTGTTAATGGTGACTACTTTGATACCCCTCCTATTTTGTGAGGGTAATGTACCCTCTTTCCTCAATCCAATTACAACTTGACATGAAGAATATTATATTTATATTATTTTTTAGATTTTTGAATAGTGACTTTTAATTTATTAACTAGTCCTGAAAATAGAAACACTTTATTTCTTTATTTAGAAATTAGTAACTTCCCACCTTAATGTCAATACATTAATCGTCTATTTTTTTCTTCATTAACCTATTAAATAGGATATTTTAGTTTAATACAGTTTTTGAAAAAAAATAAGACTAACTTTACTAGTGATTATGTATTGTTCAAGAAAACTTTTATAAACAAAATATATATATTACTCTTTTATTCTTAAGTCCTCTTTTCCTCTTTATCCACACTCCATACTTAAGGAATAAATCCCAAATCCAAGTAACCCAAAGTCATTAATATATCAATATCCGATAATTAATATCAATAGCCACTCATTATTATAATCTTAATTAATCCAATGACGTATAATATATGCTCATAATGTAACCAAAATTTGGGGGTATTTCAGTTTGGCAGCTGGCTATTTGTGATCGAATTTTTTAGTCCAAGTATGAGCTTTCTAACTCTCAACTGCAGGGGACTGGGATTCCCCAAGGGAGTCTCTCTCGTGGATTAAGAGGTTAATTATAAAATTCAAAACTGATATCATTTTCTTCATTGAAACACATAAGTCGTTGGTAGTTATGAACCAGTTCTTTGACAAATTCCTTTAACATTTGTATGACAGTTGTTAGCAGAGGAGAAGTGGTGGTCTTTGTCTCATGTGGAAGAATTTCATTGGATGTTCAGTGATACCATAATCTCAACATCATACGTCCATAGTTATCAAGTTTCCTAGTGATCTTCAGTTCATTTTCATAGGGTTTTATGGGTGGGCCAACTGGAATCTAAAACATCTTTCTTGGAAACTACTCTTTCTTAGTAAGCAATTTTTTTCTCCCAAAAGTGATAGCTGGTAATTTTAACCAGATCTTATTTGCTTCTAAAAAGGTAGGGGGTAGAATTAGACATGAGGCACATATGTCACCCTTCAGATATGCCATTGTTGAATGTGACCTTCATGATATCGGTTTTTTAGGAGAGAGCTCTACCTATACCAACTGTCATGAAGGTGATTTTAATTCTCATAATAGACTTGATAGAGCCTTCAGTTCTTCAGCTGGGTTGACACTCTTCCCTAATATTTCTTTGGAGTACTTGCCTCATGAAAATTTTGTCCATTGTCCTATGTTAATGTTGTGAGAATTATGTAATGATCAATATCACAAATTATAGGCAAGTGAACCCAATCGAAATAGTAATGCAAGTGTCGTTCCACTAGGAAATTGACTATCTATCTCCCTAGCTTCGATAATCGGTAAAGAAGCTATAATTAAAATGGGGGTTTAGCCGGTGGCAAGCTTAATAGTTCGATTCAAGACAAATAGTAAACTAAATACGGAAACTAAAATCTGTTGTTAATGGATTTGGATGGAATGCACCCTAGGATGGTTATTATCACCTAAATTCACCCCAACTTCACTTGTAAACCCATTTCACTCAAGTTGTCTATTTGGACTAGTATAATGACCTTCCAAATCATGGAAGAGTCAAATCCTATCTAGCTACTTCCAACCCTCAAATCAAGTAGAGTTTAAATCACTAGATAGCATTAATTGCAAGTCCACATTAATAGCCCCAAATTTCACCAACTAATCAAGAAAGTCAAATCTAGGGTTTCTCTCTCTCTCTCTCTCTTTGGTTAAAATCACCAACTCAAAATCATGTGTTGTTGGAAACTTCCATAAATGCCATAAATGATCAAGTCATGACATTAAATAAGTAAGAGAGAGAAAACACCCATAATAAATGAAATGTAGGTTTACAAGCTAGTTGAGGGATTTAAGTTCAAATCCCCATCCCAAAGTGCAAAATGAAACTACTCAAACATGGAGGTAAGTAAAAGGGAGAGAGAGAGATAGAAGAAGCCATTGTTGAAGGTGGTTGAGCGTGGAGAAGGAAAGCTTTCTTCCTTCGCTTCTTCTTCTTCTTCTTCTTCTTCTTCTTATTTTCTCCCCCAAAATCGTCTCTCTCTCTCTCCTAGGTTGAGTGTTTTAGTGTGTGGAAAGATAAGTGAGAGATCCCCCCCCCCCAAATAAGCTTTTTAAAACCTCAGTTATGGATGAAATTCCCGTCTGACCGACCCACCGTGGGTCGGTCGGTCTCTGAAGAAGGAGGCATGTGCGTGTTTAAGTGTCAACCGACCCACTCTGGGTCGGTCCGGTGGGTCGGTCGATTACAGTAGCTCCTAGACCAGTTGGACCGACCCACCCTGGGTCGGTCCGGTGGGTCGGTCGATTCCAGTAGCTCCCAGACAAGTTGAACCGACCCACTCTGGGTCGGTCGGCTCCAATGAATTTGCTGCAACTTGCGCGGGGCCTAGAATCTTCGTTGCGGCTCGGAATTGCTCCCTGTTTGCGGCGTTGGAATGGTTAAGGGATGGGGAATCTGTTGATGCATTTCACTAGATCAAAAAGGACCCAAAAGTATGCTCAAAATGAGCTTCTACCTAGCAAGAGATCAAACTCGATAAGTTCACTATTAATCACAAAAACACTCTATTAAGTGGTGAAATAAGTTATGCACCAAGTAAAATGAAGGTGTATAAAGATTAAAGACATTGAAACATCATTATTTCACCACTTATCAACTCCCCCACACTTATCTATTTGCTTGTCCTCAAGCAAAATTAGCTTGGAACCCCCAACAAGAAGGAACATTTAAAGCAAGCAAGTGTTTAGATGAATTCTTGAATTTAAGTGTGCAAAATTTGTGAAAAATCTCAAGAGGAGTGCAACCAACCTTCTCATGGTGACATGAGTGTGCTTAGGGCGAATGAAATATAGAGTTTCGGGGTATGATCTAGAGTGCTTCTAAGTTCTTACAGATTATGGAACTTGAAGAACTTTTACCATGGCCAACTTCTCTCAAGAATGGGCATTGAACAAAAACAAAAGGAAAAATAGAGATTTGCATTTGATTCACTTTGGCAACAAGAGATGAGGAGAGATAATTTGGCATTTTGTCTTGCTTTGATGAACACTCAACTCTCATTTGTTGGTTACCTATGGTGTCTCTCAAGTTCCTTTTTAAAAAAATTCACAAGGAAGCACCCTTTAGCAATCCCTAGATGAGAAGATAGAAAGAACCCCTAAGCAATAAAAATTCACCAAGATAGGGATTTATGGTTGCACCGCCAATAAATGCTCCTCAAGAGAGATCTTTTGAAAAATTTGGTGGAAAATTCCAAGAATTCATGGAAAAACTTGCTTACTGTAAATGTAACTTCTACATGAAAGCTCTAGATATGCATAAGGAAATTGAGAAGTGAACCAAAAAGAAAAGGTCGTTTCCCCCACACTTGAATGGGACAATGTCCTCATTGTTCAAAGCAAAGCTCAAGGAGAAACAAGCAGAAGACCTTTTCGGAGCACTAAGCATAGAGTAGGCAAAAGTATAATGCATTGTGTAAAAGTTAAGGAGTTAGAGAATTAGTACTCCCCTGATAAGGTGTGAGTGGTTGGAAGATTTCCCTCACACTTACGAGTGTCTGGGGCATTGAAGCGCTAGCTCCGACGTTGAAAAGTCGGAGCCCCTAGGAAAAATTTGCAAGAGTTCCTCTTGCATTTGTCCTAACTCATCCTTGAGGAGTTATTTTGTTCAGTGTGTAATTATCTACAATGCATAGCCAAAAAGAAACTAGGCGCAAAAATGATTCCGAGGAATACTAAAAAAGGCCATAGTTAGTAATCAAAAGGGGGCTCAAACATGAGTCCCAAACCATATTATCCAAAAGTGCAGTAAAGAAAGTAATAAAGTCGAAGGAAAAGTACTACATAACAAGAGTATGAAATTAAAAAGACAGATTTATTAGATAGAGTCGACAGAAATAACAAAAGTGCAGAACAATAGACAAGCCGACATCTGATCAATAAAATAGCTACTGAGGTAGAGGACCACCGTGCGCCATCTGCTCCTAGAGGGACCGGATTTAGGCTTCCATCATGCGCTGGTGCTCCTCCATCCGGCGCTGGTAGGCCTCGAAGCGCTCCTCTGTCACAACGCCAGTCGGTGGTGGAGGAGGTAGGGCTAGGAGTGGAGGGGGCGCAGTGCTAGAAGTGGAGGGACTGAAAGAGGAGGACTCCTCGCTGTGCTGCTCATCGGCCTTCTGCCAACCGTCATCAGTGCGAACAAATCCCATCCTCCGCATAGTGGAGCTGCTGATGAACTCCATGGGCGGGCTAACCGGCTCATCGGTGGAAGGCTGCACCCACATCGTAAGATCTGACGCTACAGGTAGTGAGGAAAGCCCAAGTGTTGGGTCTCCGTCTTGGAGATGATGTGGCAGAGATGATCGAACATGAAGTCGGAGAGGGAACGGGGCTAGTCGGGGTCTGGGGCGACCATGTAGTTCATCAAGACACAATCAGTGGCATTTAGGTCTTTGTTGTTTCTAGGCAGTAGATTATGGCAGATGAGCGCCAGCATGACCCGCTTGACCGGATCACGCACCATGTTCAGGGTCATGGTGACCCTGACGTCTGTCCCGACTTGGTTTTTTCTACACGTCTGGACCGGGAGGGTGGCGAGGTAGTGGTGTTGGTGGGCATACAAGTCTCCCATAGAGATGGTCGATGAGTGGCGAAGGTTGTCATGAGGTAGGCCGTAGAAAGAGTAGAAGTCCTGCCGACGAATGGTGATCAAGCGGCCGCTAACAACCGATGTGACCTCATTGCCTCTATGGTCTGTTGTGGCATTGGCATAAAACTCTTTGGTGAGACTAGGATGGTATTGCCCTCCCACGGTGAGCAGGCAGCTCCACCCGATGGCGTCGAGGTATGGCCTGAGCTGCAGGTCCTCTACTAGAGCCGGATCCACGGTCCTCTCCCTAACAATCCCCCGGCGTCAGGGAGAGTTAAACCAGCTCCGTGCATCTTCGCTGACGAAGATGTCGTCGATGTGGCGGGGATTGGGGTGGCCTAGCTCTTGGTTCGGCGCAGCGGCGTTCCTCCTAGCGCGGCGAGGACGATGTGCCATTGTTCTTCAAAAAAGGTAAACCAAAAAAGGAAAACAAAACAAAAGGAAAGGCAAATAGCAGAAAGTGAAACATTAGAACATAAATAGGATGACAATAAGTAGTTAGGCAAAAGACTTAGCATTAAGCGCATTGGAGAGCAAAAGAAACGACATTTTTCTTAGAAATTTTTGGCATAGTTTCCCCCGTTTTCTTCTATTCCCCTGGTTCTAAGAACCTCCACAAATCAACCAAAAGGTTGACATTCAGATAGTTGAGCACCCCCATACCACAATTCAATCACAAATTCATAAGGCGCCAAGCAATTAAATAAGTCACCCCATTTTGCACATTTTGAGTTACCCCAATTCTCAACTATCAAAGTACACTACCCTAGCCAATTAAGCAATATGTAGCACTCACTACACCCAGCAAATCCCACAAAGCCATAGAATAATTTGAATACCATTAATTGATACTAGACAAAGCACAATTCAAATTAAGCTAGTAAACGCAAAAATCATGCCAAAATCACCACATTGCCAAGTTTTACATCAAATTTTGCACATTCACCCTATTATTAACAATTAGAATCAGTCCAAATCACCAATTTTGTAAAAAGCTCAAATTTTCACCTAAGGCCCCGTTTTGTTCGACCTAAACCTAGCCCAAAATGTAACTTACTCAAAGATTGCAAAATTGACAGATTAGGGTTAGAAATACATACCTTGATGTTTGTAGAAGTTAATCAAGCGAAAATTGACAACTTTTGGGGGTGAAATTGGTGAAAATCAAAATGGGGGAGAAAAAACTAAAATTAGGGATTTGGGGTAGGTTTGTGGCTTGCTGGTGTGGTGGTTGCTGGGCGCGGTAGTCGGTGAGCCTGGTTGGAAGCGCAGCGACGGCGGCGGCGGAGGAGAGGGGGCGCACTGATGTTGGTGGTGCAGGCGTCAGAGGCTAGGGTGAGGTGGTGGTGTGCGCAAGGAGAAGAAGTGCGCAGGGGGAGTGGGAATGTTGGGTATCGGGAGTGATAGGATCGAGAAGGAAGGAAATAGGGGAATACAGATTTAAAAGAATTTTTAACCCGACCGACCCACCTAGAGTCGGTCGCAGGGTCGGTGGACAATAGAAATATTGGAATTCAAAATTTTCGACTCGACCGACCCTCCCAAGGTCGGTCCTAGGGTCGGTTGAAGTCAGTAGCCTCTGGTTTCAAAAATTTCGATTCGACCGACCCTCCCAAGGTCAGTTTTAGGGTCGATCGAAGTCAGTAGCTTCTGGTTTTGCAAAATTCGACTCGACTTACCCACCTAGGGTCATTCCTAGGGTCGGTCATAGAAAGAACCTATCCAGAATTTAACATTTCCTTGCCCAAAACACTCATTATCATCCATAGGCAAATCACACATTCGAAAACAGGCAGAAACACAAAATAACAATAACATGAAACAAGCAAACCAATCAAACAAAGCTAAACTACTAAAATAAAGCTAAACCAACAAACAAAGCAAACACAATAGGAATAGCATGAAAGTAGTCCGGGTTGCCTCCCAGAAAGCTGCCCGTCTTTTATGGTCTTTGGCTAGACCATAGTGAGGGTTAGATCAAACTTGGGGCTCTTGTAAGTAGAGAGGATGTGCCGCCACCTTCTCGATGTTGTCTCCTAGGTAATGCTTCAACCTAGACCCGTTGACAATGAACGTCTCACCCTTCACGTTCTTCAGTTCGATTGCACCATATGGGGTCACCTTGGTGATGGTGAATGGTCCGGACCAATGTGACTTGAGATTACCCGGAAAAAGCTTCAATCTCGAATTGTAAAGCAATACCCAGTCTCCCTTATGGAACTCCCACCTTAGGATCATTTTTTTATGCCACCTCTTGACTTTCTCCTTGTAAATGCGGTTGTTCTCATAGGCTTTCTTCCCAGAATTCCTCCAGTTTGGTGAGTTGAAATCCTCTTTTGTCGGCGACACCCTTAAGGTCAAAGTTCAAGGCTTTCACAGCCCAATAGGATTTGTGCTCCAACTCAACGGGTAAGTGGCAAGCCTTTCCAAAGACGAGACGATACGGGGACTTTCCGATGGGAGTCTTGTATGCCGTTCGATAAGCCCATAATGCATCGTCTAACCTTAAGGACCAATCCTTCCTTGAGGAGTTCATCGTCTTTTGTAATATCCATTTCAACTCCTTATTGGTCACCTCGGCTTGCCCATTGGTTTAAGGGTGAGCTGGTCAGCTCACATATGGAGTTTATCAACGCCACCTCTCTCCGGCGGATGGGTTTCACCCACACTGACTTCGGATGGCAGATGCTGCGCGTGGTCAAAGCAGTGGTGCATCCTCCTCGTCTGGCCCCTCCTCTCAGAGCACTGCCGTACCTCCATTCCTAGCACTACCTCCTTCACCGCTGACCGGTGTCGTCACCCCCGAGCAGCTCGAGACCTACTATCGCCAGATGGCTGACCATCAGCGCCTGATGGCTGAGCATCAGTGCCGTATGGAGGAGCACCAGTGTCAGATGGAGGCCTAGATGTAGTTCCTTCGTGACCAAATGGCGCATGGTGGTGCCCCGCCTCAGTAGCTATTCTCTGATCACCTGATGGTATGTCATTGTTTATCTGCCCTTTCATCTATCTCTTGACTCTATTTTAGACTTTTGTCTTCTGTTTAGATGTTTGTTATGTTTGTCCTTTGAATTTCATTTCCTTTTGCATTGTAGTACTTTACATTTTGCACTACAGTATTTTAGAACCTCTTTGACTATTCTACTATGGGACTCATTTATGAGTCCCCTTTTGGTTATCTAACTATGGTATTTTTACGAATTCTTCTGAATCAATTTTCCGCCTAGTTTCTTTTGGATTTGCATTGTAGATATTTATCAACTGAACTCAAGAACACCCCAAAGTTGAGTTAGAAGAAATTCAAGAGAAACTCTTACAAATTTTTCCTAGGATCTTCGACTCTTCCTGTCGGAGTTAGCGCTTCAATGACCCTGGACACTAGCAAGTGTGGGGGAACCCCGCCAACAACTCATCTTTATCAGGGGAGTACTAGTTCTCAAACCTTTTAACATTCATACAATGCCTTACACTTT
This sequence comes from Limonium bicolor, assembly GCA_023374045.1. Lineage (NCBI taxonomy): Eukaryota > Viridiplantae > Streptophyta > Magnoliopsida > Caryophyllales > Plumbaginaceae > Limonium > Limonium bicolor. Next base: position 328,657,536 of record CM041776.1, on the reverse strand, counting down.
TTGCCTACTCCATGCTTAATGCTTCGAAACGGTCTTCTGTTTGTTTTTCCTTGAGCTTTGCTTTGAACAATGAGGACATTGTCCTATTCAAGTGTGGGGGAAACAACCTTTTCTTTTTGGCGCACTGCTTAATTTTCTTATGCATGTATAGCTTCCATGTAGGAGTTACATTCATAGTAAGCAAGTTTTTCCATGAATTCTTAGAATTTTCCACCAATTTTTTTTCAAAAGTTCTCTCTTGAGGAGCATTTATGTGCGGTGCATCCATAAATACCTTTCGTGGGGAATTTTTATTGCTTAGGGGTTCTTTCTATCTTCTCATCTAGAGATTGCTAAGGGGTGCTTCCTTATGATTTTTTTTTTAAAAAGAGGAACTTGACAGACACCATAGGTAACCAACAAATGAGAGTTGAGTGTTCATTAAAGCAAGGCAAAATGCCAAATTATCTCTCCTCATCTCTTGTTGTAAAAGTGAATCAAATGCAAATCTCTATTTTTCCTTTTATTTTTCCTCAATGCCCATTATTGAGAGATGTTGGTCATGGTAAAAGGTCTCCAAGTTCCATAATCTGTAAGAACTTGGAAGCACTCTAGATCATACCCTGAAACTCTATATTTTTATTTTCCCTAAGCACACCCATGTCACCATGAGAAGGTTGGTTGCACTCTTCTTGAGATTTTTTTTACAAATTTTGCTCACTTGAATTCAAGAATTCATCTAAACACTTGCTTGCTTTAAGTGTTCCTTCTTCTTGTGAATTCTTAGCTAATTTTGCTTGAGGACGAGAAAATAGATAAGTGTGAGGGAGTTGATAAGTGATGAAATTGATTTCAAGGTCTTTATTCACCTTCATTTTTTTGGTGCACAACTTATTTAACCACTTTATGGAGTGCTTTAGTGATTATTAGTGAGCTTATACTTTTGACATATTTGAATAGGTAAATACTCATGTGAGTACATTTTGAAAGCTTAATTTGAGGATGCATCAATGATTCGAACACTTCAGGGAGGAAGCCAAGCCAACGGGAAGCATCGGGAGAATTCCGGCAAAAGAAGAGCTCTATGGATTTGACCGACCCTAGGACCGACCCTATGAGGGTTGGTTCGACCTTATTTAGCTCTTCTGCGCCCTACTGGAATCGACCGACCTTAGGACTGATAAGTCAGAAATTTACCTATTTCTTTGGGGCCTAATTATGCCTAATTCATTGTTATTTACTACTAAATTCCTGTCTTTTGGTTTTATTTGTGTTTTATTTTGCAATTGTCTTCTATGATGAGTTTTTGTGTTATTTCAGGTAATAACCTCAAGAAAACATGTTTCCCATCATTGTAGCGGTATTTTGAATTTTCAAACAAGATGAATGAAGCAAAGACATGCAAGAATTGACCGGTACACTTGCCGTTAGGTTTTTACCCCATCAAGGACCGACCCTGGTAGGGTCAGTCGAGCTTAAAATTGTCACGAGCTTCCCTCACCAGAGAGTCCGACCGACCCTTGTAGGGTCGGTCAGACGGAAAATTTGCCCAGATTTTTGTTTTGAAAAGTTGGATTTTGGGGCTTCCATTTCTATTCTTCACCACCCATGATACCAAATAGAAATAAGAGAGAGAGAGAGAGAGAGAGAGGGAGAGAGAGAGAGAGAGAGAGAGAAGAAAATAAGAGGAGAAAAGAAGAGAAGAAGAGGAGGAAGAAGATATTGAAGATTTTACCTCCATTGAAGCTTAAGAACTCCTCTAATGGCTATTTCTACCTCTTTCCTTCTTTTTCCTCTATTAATGGTTGAGTAGACTTGTTTGTATCCTAGGATGGGGCTTGACCCTATTTTTTCTCATTGAATGCTAGAAACCTAACTCATTTAATACTCTTGTTTTATTCCCTTCAATATCATTTAATGCTTTAAATCGATCTCTTATTGTATTTATGGTGGTTCCATTCTACATTTGAGTTTGAGTTTGGAATTTAACTGAAAGGGGGATAAACTCTAACTTTTGCTCTCTTGATTTTGGGGGTAAAATCTTAAGGCTATTATTTAAGAGTGTTTGCTTAATGCTACTTAGTGACTTAAACCTCCTTTAATTAAGGGGTTTGGCTAATTAGGTAAGAATTGGATTTCCCATGATTTGGTCATTCATGAGTTGAGCTTTTATGGACAATGAGTTAATGAGTTAAGGTTTTGAGATTCTTTGGGTGATTTAGGTGATTCCCCACTATCCTAGGGTACTCTTCCACCCATTCCATCAAACAAACAATTTACTGTTTTATTTGTTTTTCCATTGACAAACAACCAAGCTTGCCTCCGGCTAAACCCCCGTTTACTGTTTTTATTTATGTTTTATTAAAGTACCAAAGCTTGAGATTTAGAAACCAATTTCCTTGTGGATACGACACTTGTTATATTACAACGAATTGGATACACTTACCCGTCTAGCTAGGTTTAATTACTATGTTTGTAATTTTCTCAACATATATCTCCAAGACTAAAAACGACAACACTGTTGAAAGCAACTTGTCATCTTTATCTTCATCCTATCAATTTGTTTCCTTAAACAGGTTGATGGAAGCTCTAAGTTTTTTGAACGAGAGCCTCGGATCATCCCATGATTGAAGAAGTCATCTATGGTCTAGATCAGTTGAGAATTTCAAAGTCATATATTACTGAGTCTTCTTGGTTGCTTCTGAGGGATGTTTATCCCACGTCTCGTGATGTCCAGCTGACCGCTCAGTGAAGTGTTTAGTGAACACCAAAAATTAACTTTGAAAGTTTCCCCAGCTTTCAAAGTTTTATGCACACTACACAAAATATTGCTGGTCATCAAAGACCATAGTTTCTCTCATCAAAACACTTAGAAATGTTATTCCAACAACATATATATATTCAAAAGGGTAAGTGCAGTAAATTTGAGGTTTTTGTGATCTTGTGAGATATGTGGAAATAAAAAAGCAAAAAAAACTAAGATAAGTGTACACCAGGATGGATTTTGCCCCCTTCACCTTAACCACCAAATGTCAATTCTTGAACTCAGAGCTAAACAACGGGGCACTTAACTAATTAATATCCAATTATGGTCATACTAATTATAACCAATTGAGTTAGAACCCGTCAGATCATTCAAGTATTTGGTCAATGGATAGCATTAGCACAAGTTCCCTCTAAGTTACAACAAAATCTATTTCTAAATTGCATGTTGATAAATTACATTGATTTAGTTCCATAGGTTTAGGTTTCTATCTCATAACCTTTTATTGATAGAAATGTACATTAGTGATAAACTAATTGGGACCCTAACAGATTCAAAGAAAACCAACAAAATCTAACACATAGATCATTACTAAAGCAAAACCTAAGCAAATCTCAAAATCATAATTTGATAAGCTTAAAAACCATAAATTCTCAATATCATCATTCATTAACAACCAAGAACTAAAATAAAGCTATAAAAAAAGTTAAAGCATTAACAATGGGGTTTCATGGATCTAAGTACAAGGAGGCTATTCTTTCATTATAGCACAAAAAAGAGAAAGGAAAGAATAAATAGTCATAGGAGGCTCTTCTTGTTCTTCTTCTTCTTCTTGTCGGATATGCTGGGCCAGACACATGTCTGGACGTGTGTATATCATCATAATATAGCTTACAACCTTTGTCCGAGCATGCATGTCCGGACACAGGGTCAGACACATGCTTGTCCTCTGTAGCTTGTTGAACATGCAGGGTCAGACACATGTCCAAACACAACTTGCAAGGCTCAGATTCTTAATTTTAGCTCCAATTAAGATGTAGTTGTTCCCAAATGCTCCTCTCTTTGTCTACATTGCTCCTAGCTAGTTATCCTAATATTTGAACTACAAATGTGTAAGAACACCAATAAACTACACAAAATAAGGAAAATGAGCTAATGTACATAAATGAGCATGATAAACATTGATAAATCACATAAAACAAACCCTTAAAACATGCTCATTATACACTCATCAAAATCCCTCACACTTGCATTTTTCTTGTCCTCAAGAAAAACCATGAACCCAAGCAAGTAGAAAATACTTAAAGTTAACAAATGCTAGTATGAAGCGTAGATGAGAGAAAAATAAAAAGTGAGCCTGTTGGTGGCATGGGTGTGCTAGGGGAAAATAAAATATGGAGTTTTAGGGTGTGATCCAGAGTGCTTTCAAAGCTTTAAAATATTAGGTAACTTAGAGAGATTTTATCATGACCAACTTCTCTCAAGAATGGGCACTGAAGATAAAATAAAAAGATAATTAGATTATGCTTATGTTTCACTTTTGCACAAGAGCTGAGGAGAAAAATTTAGGCATTTGGCCTTTGCATTGAAGAACGATCAACTCTCATTGTTGGTTACCACTGGTGTCTCTCAAGTCCCTTAAAGATTTTCACAAAAAAGCACCCTTTAGCAATCCTTAAAAGAGAAGACAAAAATAACCCTTAAGCAATAAAATCTAACCAATCAATATTATTTGGCCACACAGCATTAAACATCCTCCTCAAAAGCAATCAAAAAGAAAATTATGAGTGATTTATCCCACAATTCATAAGAGCATTTGTTCTCCATGAGAACAACCACAACACAAGGATCCAAGTTTTTTATTTTTTAAAAACATAAGATAAGCACATAAGGATCAAGCATTTATGTGCATTTTCACCAAAAAGTTCAACTCCCCTGCACTCGTACTAAACAATGTCCTCACCGCTCACAAGACATGCCGATAATGTTTTAAGAAGATCTTTCATGAAGTTAAATAAAATAGAATAAAAAGGACACAAACAGGCATTTATCCTCACGGTATCGTAGTTTGGTTGTGGTGTAGACATGAAATTACACCTGCATAAGACACTAAAAGCAACCAACTATAAACGGGGTTAAGAGTTAGCACACACAAAAATCAAAGGAGAATCTAATGTAAACGCAAAATGAAAGAATTTTCATCTGGGTTGCCTCCCAGGATGCTGCCCGCCTTTAAGGCCTTTAGCTAGACCATGCCATCGTGAAGACCATGCCACCGTGAAGTCATCCAGGATCAAATACGAACGTTGAAGTTGGCTTCAATAGATGGGTTGGGCGGGCATCATTTATCATTAAGGAATGACCCAGATCAAAAGGAAATGTCACCTCAACACTTAATGATATACCCCGACCTTATATATGGCAATTAAATTATCCAAATAGGTATTTAGAGCCTAATAATGATTAAGAAGTATTGGTAAGGGAAAATAAATCCGAAAGAAATAAAGAAACGCTTAAAAAGCGAAAAACGCTAAATAAGCGTTAAATAACCATAGGATGTATGAGACCTCGGTTAGCGTATTATATGGATTTTAAAGGTTTAATAAGACCTTAATAATGTATGGGAACGATTCCCGAAGAAAACGGATCCAAGAAATGTATTAAAACGCTAAAAGAGCTTTTAGCGCACGTTTTTCGAGGAAACCCAAAAACGTGACTTTAAGTGGTCAAACAGACCCGTAAAAATTATGAATCATTAAATAATAGTTATTAAACATTTATGGAAGCTTAATAACCAATAAAAATAAAGAAACAAGAAATTTTGGAAAACAGGCCCGGTTAGTGAATAGTACCTAAACCGGGTCAAATAACGAGCGTTTTCTGTAAAAGACGAAAAACGCTCCAGCTAGTATAACAGTGGAGGCAGGTTTTTTTTTATCAGTCAAATAACTCCCTCACACACACATGTAACTAGCTAATTAAATAAGAGAGAAAAAGCTAAAAGTGATAAAGTAAAAGGGGTACTTACCCTTTTCTCTCACCTCACTCTCATTTCACTCACCCCTCTCTTTCCTTCCTTCTCCCCACCGTACTCTCCCTCTTCCTCCTCCCTTGGGCTGCGATTTTGAAAGCTCCACAAGAGCTCCAATGGCAACCTCATCTTCTCCTCCTTGCTCTACCTCCATTTGAGCTCCAATCAAAAAATAACTACATATTTGAACTCCCCTCACTCTCCTCTACACTTCCCTCTTTTCGGAATTTCAAAATTAGGAAGTTCATTTTCGTGGGTATACCCCATTCAAAGAGAAAAGCACACCATTATGGAGCTTGGAGTCTCCTCTTTCCAACAAGGTAAAAATCTCCATGAAAACCTTAAGTTTTCTTCATCTCCTTTGGTAGCCGATTTACCCTTGTGTAATTAGACCTGGCAATTCGGGTTGATGGGTTGGGTTGATATCAACCCTAACCCAACCCATTTAAAATATCATTAACCCAACCCAACCCAAAAATAATCGGGTTGAAGAATCATGACCTAACCCAACCCATTTAAAATCATTCAACCCTAACCCAACCCACCAACCCATTTTTTAAGCCAACGTAATCGACTTTAAACGATATGTTATGCAAAGAATCCAGAGTACTACACAGTTTCCTATGAATTCAAAAATCTGATAACATGTGCTCTTTCCATAGGTTTCTTTTTATGAGTCCTATCTAGATTTATACATGATCCCAGTTAATCAAATAGAGAATGAAAAAAAAACAAATGATTCATTCCCTAATCCAGATAGAAAATATCTTAATACAACGTCAAAATTTCATGTAGTAGGAAATCTAAAGTGATTGGGAAACAAAAAACCATAAATAAAAACCGTTCGGGTTAAACCAACCAGGTTATTACTTTCCTCCTCTCAGCAACTACAGCGGCTTCAGGTCTGTTTCTATATTTTTCTTTCTTCTATCAGTATAATATCATCTTCTTAATTAGTGAAATATGATCAATTAAATAATCAAACCAGCGAAATATCTAGATCAACTCCATATAATATACTACTACTACTACTTGCTCATCCGATCACACCAAGGTTTCGAGATCTGAAATCAGAACTACTACGATTATGTGGTGTATAAACCGTTAGCAAAAGTGGTATCAAATGCAACTGTATCATTATTAGCAAGCATGGTAACTATATATCCATCAATCAATAGACGGTGAGAGGGTTGTTGGTGAAAAAGATGCAGAAGTAGAAGGGGAATGATTTTGCTAGTATTCTTTCCTATATACTCATCAAACACCATGTACAACTCAGCTTTCAACCGAAAGACTCACTCTTCAATAGTAATTGTAGTGGAACATGTCTATAGTAGAAAGATATGCATGACCATCTTCAGTTTCTTGCATTTCCGGACGTCTCCTATTTCTGAGACATTTCCGGGATGAGAGACGACTACAAAATGACGTGTCCATGCTTCATAAATACTAAAGCTAATTAAGAACAAAGAAAAATAAACAAAACTGATGAAATTGGCATGATGAATCCTGGAATAGTGTAAAGTCTAGTTCGAAATTATAGAAGTTATGGAGTAACATATCAACCAAATAGACAAACACAAAAGGGAAATAGGTTTTAAGAATCCTACCTACATAATCACAACAACAAGAAGCACTTCAAGATGACAAATGGCAGTACAGTCAAACAAGTATACGAGCATGCTTATCCAGAAATCAATATACTATCTTGTTATTGTCAAAAGAAATAGAGACGAAAGAATGTGAAAAGGTGGAGAGGAAGAGACGAGAACGTTGTGATGCATGAGAAAAAAAAACATGAGGAAGAAAAACAAACCTTCGGCCTAGATGAACAGCGGCACCTGAACTGGATATGTGAGAATGTTGCACCGCACCGCAAGACATTAGGTTTTTAACCGTACACTAAGGTTTGACTGGGCCAGGTGAGCCAATAGGTAAAAATGTTGGGCTAAGTATTATTTGGTCTGAAAATAATTGTATATACAAAGTAATTTATATTTATTATTTATAAATACATTTTCGGGTTCGGGTTGGGTCGTGGGTTTGATCACTACCCTAACCCAACCCAAAAAATTAGGGTCTTACCCTAACCCAACCCAAAAAAATAAATGGGTCAATAATGAGGACCCAAACCCACAAAAATCGGGTTGGGTTCGGGTTGGGTTTCGGGTTGGGTTAAAATTGCCAGGTCTATGTGTATAATGCCTTGTTCTCTCTCTCTCTTTTGAGCATAATATCACCTTGCGATGGTCGTGGAATCACCTTCTTGAACCAAGGGCTAAGCCCCTCCTAAAACACTCCAAAGGTAAACCCTAGAATTTGTATTCTAAACACTCCAATGAATTAGTGTTAATTTAAGGGTTAGCATTTTAATTGCACTTATTTTGTGTACATTGGGTGATGGGAATGGAGTTTGGCAACTCCATTCCCCATGTAGCCGATTTTGAGGCAAGAAAGGAAGAATGAGGAAAAATGTGAAAGAAAGAAGGGAGTATAAGCTCAAGGTAAGAGCCCTTTCCTAATGTTAAATTCTATTGCATTAGAGTAATGGGAATGGGTAAAATATTTAAAGAACCCAAAACCTTGATTAGTATTAAGGATTGTGAAGTTCAAGTATTTAAGAGCAAGTATTTGAATTGTAGGATTTGGAGCCAAATGTAATGTGTATGTGTATTAAAATTGTGGATTGAGAAAGTATTGGTAAACTATATTTTCTTTGTATTGCTGGTAGGACCCTTGTATGGGTGTGGCTAGAATAGGAAGGATTTGGTGAGGATGTGTATTGTGGCGAGGTAAGAAAGTAGATGAACTATGGCAAAATTTCGGTAGGAATATGTACATGTATGAATGACTTGGTGAATGGGAGAACCAAAGTGCGTATTAGGGATTGTAGAGATGTTTAATGGCCATGAAGTAGTGGCTATAGTATGAGAATGAAAGAATGTAAAATCTGTAGCAAAAAGTAGTATAATGCATTGGAGGAACTAGGAGAAACTAGGTGTGTGTGGAGAGCCAAAGTGTGAAGTAACCACTTTGTAAAGATTTTGAAAGGAGCTAGATAATGGGAAGGATTGAGTGGAAGGTAATGTAGTGAGGATATTAGTAGTGGTATTGGTAGTAAGAGTATGAATGATAAAGGTTAGGTTGAAAATCAGTAGCATTTGAGGAAAGAGCAAAATCTGTAGCATGGTGAAATGGGAGCTAGTATAAGTGTGAGAAGAAGTGAGGAAAAATGTGTAAGTGAATGTAAGGATCGAGTAGTAAGTTTGGTGGATGAACCAAGGTGATTTAGGAAGTTTGATTAGTGCTAAAACATGTTAGGATGTATGTAGGAAATTTGGGGAAGGAATGGGTAAGAAAGGAATTAAAAACAAAGCCTGTAGCAGTGTTCTGCTACCGTCCGACCCAGAGCCTGGATCGGACAGTGGGTCGGACAAGGCTTAAGCAACGAGAATAAAACTTTCTGGAATGGTCCGACCCAGGGCCGTGAGTTGGACATGGGTCGGACAGGCAAAAAAAACTGTTGTCGAAGTTCCTGACTCCGTCCGACCCAGAGGATGAGTCGGACGTGGGTCGGACGCCACTTGGGCAACAAGATTGAACTTTCTGGAATGGTCCGACCCAGAGGAGTATGGGTCGGACGGAATAGTGCTGGGTCGGACGGGAAGAATTTTAGAGGGCGAAAATCTACTGGAATGGTCCGACCCAGGGCTTGGTCGGACGGTGGGTCGGACGACCCATAACTTACAAAAAAAAAATGTTTTATTATATGACTATAGTAATCATATGTATGTATATATATATAGCCTATACACATGTAAGCATATATACGTAATATGCACCAATAATGAAGTAATGATGGTAAGAAAGTAAAGTGAGTAAGAAACAAGTTTAAGAAGTAAAAGAAAAGGTTTATAACCAAGTAAGAAAGTAATGAAGTAGTAAGTATATTGAAGTATCAATGAAGGAGTAAGTTAGATCAATAATAGATCATTGATCATACTATATGTATAGGAATCGAATAGTTGATCTCAAGGAACCGGTAGTGCGAATACGACGGTGTACGGTATGATTTCTTCATGCCCTGTATCCTAACTTGGTTACCCCGATTTGTGTGCTTATGTGATCACCAATAAGATAAAATGCACGAATCGGACTTATATTGCACTTAGCTGTGTTTGAACTATTTTGTTCTCGTCGTATCTTCTTGAACAATTAGTTTGTATAATTCATGAAATGAATGAATGACAATGGGAAGTATGTGTACGTATTGTGTACCTGTGTATTGTATGTATGTATGGAAATGAAGTACTGACTTCTACTAATTCCTAACATTCTAACTCCTAACTTGAGTAATGAGTAAAATGGAATGAGTAGAAGTCCGATATAGTTTCGGCCACGCGTGAGGATGAGGAAACACAAGAGGTTGGATCCGAATCCTGGCTGTAATCTTTTCCATGGACCAATTCCCTTGAATAGGTAGCATCCTGGATTAGTGGGCCACCCTAAAGCCCGGTGGTGGGATGTAGTAATCCCTGCCCGGAGGTCATACCGACTTAACTGGAAGTAAAGTATGTAAGAAGTAAGTATTGCATGTGTATTGGTCTTGACTATTGTAAGTCATTGACCTGGAACAAAAAGTATTGAACACCCGATTAACCCGGGTGTGTAATGAAGCTAACTGGACCTTGGTATGTATTGGAGAATTGTATCTCCGTATTGCGTATTGAGTATGTAATGAGTATGTAATGTGTATGTGTATTCTGGAAGATGGTAAGTAAGTATTGGTTGACTCGTATTGTCTTCCAAGCATGTATTGTACTGTGCGTATGTATGTATACCTTGTGTAGTATTCTAGTATCGTGAATGAAAGCATGTATGTAAGTATGTATGTAAGTATGTATGCATGTATGTATTGCAAAATGAATTGCATGTATTCGACCAAATGGTCGGCGTACCCTCGCTAGTACGCGGGGTATGCGGTTATCATATTCAGCGAAAGCTGACCCCCTCGGGGGAACGTTTTTAGTGTGCAGGTACCCGGAGCGAATACGGTCAAGGTAGGAGACCGGTGGCGCGCCTTGTAATTAGAAGTATCTAGTTTGTGAGGAAGGGGTAGCAGATTGACTCCTAGTGAGTATGCGTGAATTTGGGAGAAGTACGGTATTGACTTTGGAACCTAGTAAACTCGGTATGTGTAGCGTATTATCTTGTACTGAATTGTGGAGTATTGTATTGAATGGAGCATTATATCGAATGGAGTATTGTAGTATCCAGTATGTAATGAGAGTAGGTATTGTATTGAGTAGTACTCGGATATTCCGGTCCGTCAGACCGATGCTGTATGTATTAGTAGCCTGGTTAGTCACGTGGGTGACTAACGGCATTGTGCCACCCGCCGTTGAGTATGAATGTATCCGCTGCGTGAGGACGAATGTATAAGGAGATTGGACGGTAATGACGGTATTAGCGGTAGGGGTGTTACAAAAAGTGGTATCAGAGCGAAGTATCGCTCTGATGACTGGAAATACCGAGCTTAGGAAATACCGAGTTAGGAATTAGGAGCTTAGGGCTATGGGCTGAGTGATAGCATTAGAGAGATGCTAGTTAGGAACTTCCGGTGAGTACCGGATACCTACAACACCAGTCCCGCCCACCGCAAACCCCATTGTATAACTTGGGAAAGGACGCCAGAGAGAAGAAAAGTCTTCTCATACTCGGGGAAAACCCGATCTGGCAGTTGTGGAGCAATCACACAGTAAACAAGAACCGACGTATGGTAGATTCCAAGAATTGGAAGTCCCGGAGATGGAACCCCGGTTGAACAATAACACCCGCACTCAATAGCGGTTGAACAAGCACTCCAACCACGATGAGGCTACAACTTGCAACAGCATGGGGCGACGTGCTTAGCAGTCGCGAAACCTAGCTAGTCAACCAGCAGCAGGGAAAGCAGCACTAAGCGTGCAAAGGAACGGGGAAAAAGTACAATAACAAACCCGAGACACAAGTCTACGGGATAGTAATACTTGAATAATACCACCAACGGTATGCTAGCTGACTAAGGACATAGTCAGAAGCGGTTAACTCCAAAGCTACAACGCCATTAAGGTTACAATACCTGGCCTATATAGCACAACAACTAAAAGAACAACCATAAGGTATAATCCGATAGGACTACGAGGGTAGTGCCTAAACAAGGTAGGCTCAGTAACCACCACAAGTGTGTGGGAACGAGCCACAAGGAACAACACTAAACCAAATAAAGCGGGAATCTCCAAGGATTGGAGAAGTACCCAGACCTACGACAGCCATGTCTAGACCACCAAGAAGCTACCTAAAAGATCGAGTATCCCAATCAGCGATCAATAAGATCAAGGGAAGAGTCAACAAGACTATCAAATACTAATGGAAACCATACCGTGATCGGTATAGAATTACCCAAAAACCACCAGTACCACGCACTTGCCACGGCAAGTGCAGTAAGGACAGAAATATGTAAAGGAATTCTAACACACCA